>CM053606.1:4368252-4435966 GCA_028646535.1 Procyon lotor
CCTACCTCACGATTCTTATGGAGAGTACGCAAGTTAATATTTGTAAAACGATCAAACCGATAATGGGCACACGGGAAACTTTCCGTAAGTGTTGGCCCCGCCCATTGGTTTATTTCCTATAGAATTACTCATGGTGTCGGGATTTAACATCGGGATGGACAGATAGGCCAATAAATACTCTCCTGGGTTCTTCCTTCTCAGGACTCAGGTGGTTGTGTTTTGAAAATAGTTATGCCATCAGTCACTTGGGGGCCAAATAGGTTGTCTTAGCTGCTTAGTCAATTCCTGGGGACATTTCATTCCCTTGTCGGAAGACGATGATAACGTGAACTGACGTGTTCTATGCTTTTGCACGTACTCAGTTCTCACGACAGCTCTGACATCGGTATGGTTACCGTCCCCAGTTAAGAGTTCAGGAAACCGAGGTGCTAAAGGTTGTGTTCAAAGCTATGCGACTCTGCTGTGGCACAGCCAAGGCTCTTAACTGTGGACTGTCTGTTCCAGGCCCCTCTCCCGGTCTACCCTCTGCTCTCCTCTCTGCTGTGGTCCGGCCCCCTGCCTTCTGCTCCTGGAATGCCCTGCCTCAGGGCCTTTGCATCTGCTAGTAACTTCCAGCTCTTGCAGACCTGGATCTTTTTAGTTCTGGTCAAACTCAGGTGTTGCCTTTCCTGACTAAGATCTGAGTTCTAGCCCCACCCCGTCATTCCTCGTCACATTATCCTGCTTGCTTCCCCTACTAGAGCAGGAAGAGGCCTTTTCTGATGGGTTTCCTACTAAATATCTGACACAGCATTATTTAAAATTTGTTGGATAAATATAGGTGCTAATGACTTTAATAACGGTCTTAGCTCCTTTTCTTATGTATGCATGCAGCCCAAATCGTGATATGCATGTGTGTGTGCACACGTATGTGGGTGTCAGTGTATGAATGTGGAGAGAGAGTCTAATCTTAGCAATATGGCACAGAACCAGACTTCAGTCCTAGTCCCAGCGGCCTGGTGTTTTCCTTATGTAGAGGTGGAACACGTGGTTGTATTGGTCTTAAAAGACTGTCACATGTTAAAGGAAATTCGTGAGGGTCTCAGCCAGTGAATGATCAACAAATAAAATCTTTTTTCTCCAGTGTTCGGGTAAAAGCGATAATACTCCTAAAAAAATATGTGTATGTATAATTTATTTAGACACACAGTTTATACATGCTGACACACACACACATCTTCCTTTTGTCCACTGATTTAAATTAAATTGTACTCATTTACTTGTTCTAGGGGCTTACCTATCAGATCTCTCCAAGGCTTCCATTGGGGAATTTGGCAAGGAAATGGGGTACCGGGAATGAGAAACCAGGACTTTTTATCAGAAAGGGATTTTCTGTTCCTTTAGTGGAGAACTCTGAGCTACTGTAGACGCCGCACGTCCTGTGGGCGGCGTCAGGCCAAGTCCCGTGCCGGAGAAGTCTGGCCTGGACAGACCTCGGCGGGTCCGTCCGGCTGATGGCCTGACTGGGCCCCACGTGGGCTGCTCTTCTTCCGGAACATGACCTCACTCTTCCCTCTTCTGCCCTAGACAACCAGTTCAGGATGTCCATCCTAGAGCGCCTGGAGCAGATGGAAAGGAGGATGGCTGAGATGACAGGGTCCCAGCAGCACAAGCAGGGGAGCGGAGGAGGCAGCAGTGGAGGGGGCAACGGGACCGGGAACGGAGGAAGCCAAGCTCAGGTACCGGCCTGCCTTCCCCGTCACCTTTGGTCTGTGTGCGTCTTATGAGGGAGGCAGTGGGTCACACGTCCTTTGTCTGGTACTGGTATCATTCCTGGGCTGGTCCCAGGGACTGCTTCAAAATCCTGTGCCCCGAAGTATTCAAAGAAGCCTTGAACTGCGGACCTTCCCAGGAACCGACCTTCTGGAACCTTAAATCACTGCTGTGGATCTCAGAATTCCCTGCCGCTGCCTGGCCGTGGGAGTTGAGGGATCCAAGGAAAAAGTAGGCCCGATGATGACTCAGAGTTCAGTTGAATCTATTTTGTGTTCTGTATTCCGTATCTATTTTAAGTATAAATATGAAACATAATTGAATTCAGTAATTCAGAAGCCTTTTATAAACTCAAGATGACCAACATAAGGACCCGGAGAAACTGTTTCTGTAATTATTTGGTGGAACAGCATTATCCGTTCTATCCTGTTTCACGTATGCTTTTTCATAACTTCCAAGAAGAATTTGCCAAATACAGGGAAATTACTAGATATTTTTTTTAGAGTCCCATTAGTCTTAGAAGCCTTATATAAATTTCATTTGGGATCTTCATTTTGAGAAGATAAATTTCATTTGGGATCTTCATTTTAGGATCTCATCCATTTGAGAAAATTCTGGGCAGAAATTATTTTTCGGGAGACCCTAGAGACAAATTTAAAGAAATGGAGAGTGTTTCTATCTCTACTGAATTATTCCCTGCAGACCTCAGGTCACTATCCCTTTTTTCTTCAAGACGAATGATGATTTCCTCTAAGATCTAAATTTAGAATTTTAATTTAATTCTAATTTTAATCTAACAGGCCACACCCAAGAAACTAAATCTTTTTCCTCGAGTTTTCTTATTTCTCACCCCTCTTCAGAAGTGAAAAAGAGGGACTTGGCGCACAATAAAGTATTATCAAGGCTGCCTAGGCTTCTTTTTCACCCGCAGTCCTAAATTTTAAGAAAGAAGTAATCGTTCTTTGACATATCTCATGACTCAAGTAAGAGATTCCTACAAAACCTTTTCCTTTCACCAACAAAGGCTGCATGAGTGGAATGCAGTGGGATGGTCATCTTATCAGCTCAGCCCTGTTAGACCTGCTCCCTGTTAACTGCTCTGGAAGGGCCTTCCATCAATCTAGGTTGGCTCCAGTATGTACCTGTGTCCACCTTGCGTGATAAAGACATGGCTGTTTTTTCTTAATTAAAAAAAAAAAAAAAAGATTTCCTCCTTGCTCACCGACCCGTAACTTCCCTGTGCCCGTGAGTGTGTCTGTCTGGTGCGTGTGGGGTGGCTCTGCCTGGGTCTTCTGGGTCAAGGTCATTCTACTGTAGAATCACCCACATGTGCTCTTTTAAGATGTTTTGACGGCCTGAGCGAGGATGACAGTGTATCCATCATCTGCCTTTTCATTTTTGTAGGTGTTTTTTTCCCCAGACCTAAAAAGAAAAAAATAATGAGAAGCAACAATATTTCTGTAGTGTTTTAATTTTGTAGGCTTTCTTACTGGGATAAAAAAAAAAAAAAACTGAATAATTCCAGAGGTGAGAATCAGGCTAGAAGTATCATTTACGTGGGGGGGAAGGTTCAGCAGAGAGCTGCCATCACAGAGACTCAAACTGTCGAGAGAACTGGGTTTGGTTTTATCTTGCTTGCTTTACACGGAATGGAGAGAAGAAAGCCATAGTTGGAATTTGTGAGTTTCTCTCTCCTGTATGCCTCTGTTGTTATTAATCACACTTAAATTTCAGGATTTCAAATGCTTTCCCCAAAGGATGGGATCGCTAATGGATTTTTAAGTGTTTCTTTGGGTGACAAAAATGTCCCCTTCTGAGTGACTTCATTCTCCTGAAGGAGGAGCCAGGGAGGCAGAGGTCCAGGTGTGTCCCCAGAGGCCAGAACCGGGTCGCCTACCCTGCTTTGCTCTCCGACCAGTCCACGGTCTGCACTTTTTTTTTTTTTTTTCCGCCAGATATGTTTTCCCTGAGACGGAACGGCATGAGTTCATGATCAGAGTGTGTGTCAGATAGGCGGACTCTGGGTTCCTCAGAGTTACGGAAAATCACCCTGTGCCACGAGAGTGGCCACGTGCCTCTGAGCAGAACCGAGCACGTGCTCGTCTCCCTTCCTTGATGCCTCTTCATGTGCAGTTTGGTGTTTCCCAGCGTGGGCGGCTGATCATAAAGCATTTGTTTCTCCTACATGAAGATGCTGCCTTGGTGGGGAGAGGCCCTGGGTCCTCAGTCGTTAACGTGCGCTTCCTCCTCCCAGTGCGCCTCTGGCCCCGGGACCCTGGGGAGCTGCTTCGAGAACCGTGTGGTGGTCGTCTGTGAGAAGATGATGAGCCGAGCCTGCTGGGCCAAGTCCAAGCACTTGATCCACTCGAAGACCTTCCGTGGGATGACCCTCTTGCACCTGGCGGCGGCGCAGGGCTATGCCACCCTCATCCAGACCCTCATCAAATGGCGGTAAGGCTGGGCCGTGTGCAGCCGGGGGGTCGTCCCTGTCCCTTCCCGTTGGCCTGCGGCGTCCGCTGGGGAGAGAGATCCGGCCAATCGGTGAGCGCCACGGTGGCCCGGGAGCAGAGGGCTTTCTCCAAGGATCGTCCCCAGGGGATTTTAGGGACTTCCACCCAAGAAATGTGGGCCCTGAGGTACTAACCGAACGTTGCGCTTCTGTTTCCTCCGGACCGCTAGTCCAAACCACGCTGTGAAATCAGGGGCCCTGTTTCCCCACATCAGGGATGTTAGACGCCCGCTTTGGTTTCATCCTTGTGGGTTTTATAACGTTCTGATTAATTGTGCAGTAATTTCTGGTGCTATCCCTTCCAGCACAAAGCATGCAGATAGCATTGACTTGGAACTGGAAGTCGACCCCTTGAATGTGGACCACTTCTCCTGTACTCCTCTGGTAAGGAAGAGGTTCATTCGTTCCCGAGCTCTTTTTAAAACGGCAGAGGAACACGGTGACGTTTCACGGCCCCACTGAGATTGCCAGCGAGGACTGGTTTGTGGGTTGGTAGCAACAAAACAGAAGATGTTTTTTAGCTCGTACCGAGAAAGCTTGCTTTTTGTCTTGCTGTTTTAGATGTGGGCTTGCGCCCTAGGACACTTGGAAGCTGCTGTCGTTCTGTACAAGTGGGACCGGCGGGCCATCTCCATTCCTGACTCTCTAGGAAGGCTGCCTTTGGGAATCGCCAGGTCCAGGGGTCACGTGAAATTAGCAGAGTGTCTGGAGCACCTGCAGAGGGATGAACAGGCTCAGCTGGGGCAGAACCCCAGAGTGCACTGTCCTCCGAGCGAAGAGCCCAGCTCGGACAGCTGGATGACCCAGTGGCACAGCGAAGCCATCAGCTCCCCAGAAACAGCCAAAGGGGTCACCGTTATTGCAAGCACCAATCCAGGTAAGCATTCACAATTCTTACGTCTCAGAACTCGGCAGATTCCCGTTCGCTTTCGTGCAGCTGCCCCCAGAAAAGTCCGTAGGATAGTCGCATACATTTAAGGGTTTGGTTTCTTTGTTTTCTGGCTTTGTTTTTGGTTTTTATGTTCCTGATTTTTCTTTTAGTTATGAGAATGCCTACTGCTCCCCCCCCTCCCCTAAATAAATGCAGAAAGTAGAAAAAAAAAATGTATGTCCGTTTAAGAAAGAAACCCAAATTTTGGAGGACTATCTGAATACAGTGTATGCTGCTGGGGAATATTTAAATGTTAGGGACATGTCTTAAGTTCTGGCTTTGCACTTTGTCCCTCAGGCATAGAGAAAGTGTTAATTCTTTAGGGTTCCTAATTTTATCGCCTGTCCTGACTGTCCTTTCTACTGTACTTTTCAGAGCTGAGAAGACCTCGTTCTGAACCCTCTAATTACTACAGCAGTGAGAGCCACAAAGATTATCCAGCTCCCAAAAAGCATAAATTGAACCCTGAGTCCTTCCAGGCAAGGCAGGAGAAGCTGCTCTCCACTGCACTGAGCCTGGAACAGCCAAATATCAGGAAGCAGAGCCCTAGTTCTAAGCAGTGTGTCCCCGAGACAATGAGCCCCAGTGAAGGAGTGAGGGACTGCATCCGGGAATCCTCCCCTCCCACTCCAGAGACTGCAGGATTCCAAGCCTCTGGATCTCAGCCTGTAGTAAAGTGGAATTCCAAAGATCTTTACATTGGTGTGTCTACAGCACAGGTGACTGGACATCCGAAGGGGACCAGTGTAGGAAAGGATGCAGCACCTTCACAGGTGCGTCCCCGGGAACCAGTGGGTGTCCTGATGATGGCCGGCAGAGAGGCGGCGAGCGCAGAGACGGGGTCCTGCCGCGGTGGCGCCCAGAGCGCCGAGTGCTCCCAGCCCCTGGACGACATACAGGGTGTCCTGATGATGGCCAGCAGAGAGGCGGCGAGCGCAGAGACGGGGTCCTGCCGCGGTGGCGCCCAGAGCGCCGAGTGCTCCCAGCCCCTGGACGACATACAGGTAGGCGCGGACAGGGTAAGCCCGCAGAGGCTGGCGCGTCCGCCGTCGCTCCCTCGGTCCCTACGGCCCCGTTCCCCACGGGGTTTGCTCCCCGGCAAAGAGCTAGAGGTGTGGTCTTCACGCGAGAACGTTGGAGTGTCTTCCTTGTGTGGGCCACGTTTTCCTTCAGTGACTCAGACATTGTTGGAATGGGGCCTGAACACCAGTGACCTGGGTCTCAGCAAAGCCTTCCCGCGTCACAGCAACTCCTCAGGGCTCACTCGGGGCGCTGTGGTGGCCTCCTGCTTCCCTCCTGCGTCCGGGGAGACGGCCTTGCCCTAAGTACGAGTTTAACAGTCACGGCCCGACCGTCGCTAGAATGGAGGAGGGGGCCTGTGGTTAGAATCTGAATGACCTAAGTGATTTGATGAGCACAGCTGTCATCTGGCCATTGTTACAGCCTATGCGGCGTGAGGCTCTTGAGGTGCGGTGAAATATCCCTAGAGCGGATAGTTGACTGTCCTTATTATAAACCTAGGAGCTCCAGAATCCTGTTGGGACATTAAATTTGCAGTCGATTAAGAGAGGATATACTGCAGTAAACTGGGGGTTAAGCCATTAACCAGGCAGATTCCATTAAATAAAATCTACTACACAGGGGCAGACCGAATGAACAGCCAAAGTGGATGAGTTTGACTTCCTTTCTTTCCTAGTTCCTCTATAACCCAAAACAAATGTAACAGGGGAAAAAAGTCCCATGAGAAATTCAGTAGGGTACAGGTCTATAGAAATGCCCCTGGAAGGAGGGGCCTGGGGAGCCCCTGTCCTGGCCAGCATTCCTGGGGAGAGGTCTGATCGCTGAGCTGCTCCTCTTCATCCCAGGATCCCCTTCCTGCCACCCCTGCTGTTGGCACAGAGAGAAAAGGGTGGGGTGGGGGCTCCCCTCCCTACCTGCCAACCACTGCAGCCCTGGGGAGGCCTGCAAAGAATTTGTTAGACAGGAGGTTAGCAACGTTTTTCTGGAAAGGGCCAAATGCTAAATATTTTAGGCTTCGTGGGCCATAAAGACCATCCTGACTATTGAATCTGTCTTTTGTAGCACAAAGGCAGCCTTAGGTAACATTGAACGAATGAGTGTGGCAATGTGCCCGTAAATCTTTCTCTACACAGACAGGTAGCTGGCTGGATTGGGCCCTACCGCATGTCAATACTAGGCAATCTGGGATATAACATAACGTAAACATAACAGTAAGTCACCAGACTGTGAAAATCCGTGCCGTTCACCGGAGCTCTCTGCAGCGATAAAAACATTCCGTGTCTATGCTGCCCGTTATGATAGCCACCGGCCACAGGTGGTCTCCGTGGCCGAAAGTGTAGCCAGTGTGACTCAGGAACTGCATTTTTGAGTTTATGTTAAGTTCGATTAGTTTAAGTTTAAATAACCACTGGGTAGCAGAGCTTTGTAGCAGTTGGCCTTTGCTAAAACGGGGGGACGTGATGCAGGGCATACAAAATAACCTGAAAAGTTCTACGGTACCTTTTCACTGAGCCTCAAGAGGGTAACATTTTGCTACATTAAAAGCATCTGTGTATGAAAAAGCAACCTTCTCGAGAAGTATCCAGCCAAATAAAAAAAATGACAAGGAAAAATAAGTAATTCAAGAAATAATGACGTACTTCAAGCCAGAGTGTATGGAGGAATGGGCAGTAAAACCAGCAAAACTGATCCATCTGAGGACTTACTGAGAGTGACTTATACACAGGGCACCGGTAAAGAAGGGATGCTCGACATAGAGGAGGAAACCTATTTTAGAACTAATATTCTTATTATTTTAATAAAACTAGGGCGGTAGGGAAATGAGAAAGGTGAAGGGCATGGAAGCAGCTCTGTCACTTGGGAAAGATTGCAGATTTTGTTCCACGTTTGTTATTGATACATAAGTGTAGGCCGAAATAGGCTTGTCACGTATGTCAGGTTAATAGATCACATAAAAACAGGCTACAGAGTTTCTAAGTCATTGAAGGGGGGGAAAGAGAATTGGGGCCCATTTGGGGGAAGTTCAAAAATGGTAAAAAGTAAAAATGAAGCAACAGAAAAAACAAGCAGAAAACGTAATATTGTAGGAATATTTTCAAACATGATTCATTCCCACTTTGCTATCTGGAAATTCTATTAAAAGATTCTCAGGTTGGGTAAAAAAAAAAAAGAAGAAGAAGAAGGCAAAACATACTCTATATTGCTTATAAAACACAGAATGAAAATGAGATGACACAGAAAGAATGAAAAGGAAGCCACGGGCAAAGACAGAACAGACAAATAAGTATACAAAGAAAAAAGATTCAAAGTACAATTCAAGACGAATAGTATGTATTTATCATTTGTTGAGAAGATACAACCCATGGATAGTTGCGTGACTAACCACACAGCCTCTGAATACTAAAGCAAAAACCAGTGAATACAAAGCAACATGGGACCACACTCATAACCATCGTGTGAGACTGACATTTATCTCAGAATCTGTCAGAGCGAGGAGATGCAGAAAGGAGATGAAAACACGGAACAGGGCTATTAAAAAGCTGGCTTTCACAGATGTATTTAATATATGTGATATATTTAATGCAGGATATACTTATATGTGGTTATGCAGGCGGATGTGATTCATACACATAGCAAGTATACGGATGATTTTTCTTTTTCTGTATCCTAGACAGATCCGTGAAAATTGCTCATATGTTAGAACACAAGGATTTAAGCAAAAACCCAAAGCTGCACTTTTAAAGACTATCCTCGCTCCCTACAATACAAGAAATTTAGAAGCAGATGATGTGACTTTTCAGGTCCCACTTAGAATGTAATTATTTTGTTTCAAGTCATTTGAATTTCCTTGCCTTTTGCAGCCAGCACAGTTTTTAAAAAGCGTGTTGTGTAGCCCGGCGCGTGGCACGAGTAGTGATATTGAGGTGTCCTCCCGCTGATACGTGTTTATAAAAATGAAGGACTTTGGGGGGGTGACTGTAGTCATAGTCTTCAGTCTCCAGAAATCCGCTTTGCTTTTAATTGAATATTCGGACACTTTCACAGAAAAGGTATCAGGCTAGGACTTCCTGCCGCTCGAGTCACAAAGCAAGAGGCTTATACGGAGGGAGAAGAAAGGCCGCAGTATTGTTTTCATGTGTATTCCCATTACGAGAACCATTCTTGTTTGGTGAAAAGTTAGAGAATGACCCAAGATGAGTGTCGGTACCAGCTCCGTGAGGTGTACCTCACATCCTGTACAGTTCACCCCCCACGCGCTCCGTGTGATGAATGTTAGTGCGCCCTTTAGAGCACTGCCGTCACCCCTGGAAGCTTCCCGCGCCCATCCGCAGTCGTCTCTGCTCCCCTCCCAGCCCTAGGCAACCGCCGATCTGATTTCTATCCCCAGAGTTTTCCTTTTTCTGGAAATTTCATATAAACGGCATCCTAAAACTTGCAGGCTTGTGTCTAGCTTCTTGCACTACGTGTACTGTCTTGGAGGTTCGTTGACATTGTCAGATGAACATTCTGTCACCTTTGTAGGGGCCCTTTCAGGATACTTTGAATTCACTTAGAAACTTAAACTGCTGTTATTTCAGTTGCTGTTTTCAAGAGAGACATGCAAGGAAATCTTTAAAAGCAAGGCCATAGCTCCAGGTCTAATTAAATCAGTGGCAATGCAGACCAGCTCTTAGGATCCCAGTTCTGTCTATTAGGCCTGTATTTGGGGTGCGGGTACCAGCAGCCTCACTGTAGTGGTTTAATAACAGATGATTGATCTTTCTCACATGACAAGAAGTCCAGAGGTTCACTTGCTCAGTGATGCCAGCAGGGCCCAGGGCAACAATTCCTCTTGATTCTGGTTGCTTTATGGTTACAGTGTGGGTGCTGGAGCTTGTTTGGAGCCAAGGCAGGAAGAAGAGGGGAAGAGCCAAGGGTATCGATGGTGTTCAGCAGGAAAGCCAAAGCTTTCCAGGGTCGCCTGGGTGGCTCAGTCGGTTGGGCGTCTGCCTTCGGCTCGGGTCATGATCTCGGCGTCCTGGGATCAAGCCCCGAGTCGGGCTCCCTGCTCTGCAGGGAGCCAGCTTCTCCCTCTGCCTGCTGCTCCCCCTGTTTGTTTGTCTTGTTTGTCCTCGCTCTCTCTGACAAATAAATAAATTAAATCTTTTTAAAAAAATTAAAAAAAAATACTTCGCCCCAAACCCTGCAGCAGATGTCTAGAGAGTCTCTTTGTCCAGAAGTGGGTCGCATACACTCCTCTCCGTGTACGGGAAGGCGGGAGGTCAGGAAGAGGGTTATCTTAACTGGTTTGTGTCAGCCAGGAGCCGGCCTCTCCGATTGGCTCGTTGCTGCCCTCTGTAGGACGGGGGGTCTCTACAAGAGACCAAGGTGGCCTTGTAGAGGCAAGGCCAAGGTGGCAGGGATGGTGGCCATCCTTTAGGTAACCTGTAGCGTCACCGTGGTAACGTGACAACTTGCCGAAGAGCTGCCCGGTCACAGTATCATTAAATGGCTGATCCAAGCCGAGACCAGACAGTAGGCACGAGGCAGAAGTTCTCTAAGACTTGAGTGAAGGTTTTTGGCCAGACCACGATTAGGAGAGAACCAGGTCTCAGCGTATTTGGCTGAACTGTATAAAACCTGACAGTGATACTGGGGTGCACTGGATTGAAGTGGAAGGCCCCCCTCCCTTCTTTTTTCTTCCCAAGGGTGGGCGGGGTGGGGGGGAGGGGCTGGATACCTTCTAAGGTTCCCTCTTAACCTGAGTATTCTGTGAACTCTGGATTCCAGGTGAACATGATGACCTTGGCAGAGCACATCATCGAAGCCACGCCTGATCGAATCAAGCAGGAGAGTTTTGTGCCCACCGAGCCCTCGGCATTGGAAAGGACAGACACTGCCACCATCAGCAGTACCATGAGCTGGCTGGCCAGTTACCTAGCCGATGTCGACCGTCTGCCAAGCGTGGCCCAGATCAGGTCAGCGCAAGTCCGTGGGTCACTGAGCGGCGCCAACTCCCGGGCTTAGTGGGAGGTGTAGGAGGCTAACGGGAGCTGATGAACGCTGCGTAATAGGAGACCTCGTGAAGGAAGGCAGGGGACACTGGGACAAGTTCCTTCTCTACTCTCAGATCCCTGCTCACAGCCTCACCTCTTCTGTGACTTTTCTCGCCTTGTAGTGCGTGTGAGGTCATGTCCCGTGATGTTCTCCCCGACACCCCCCCAATTCAGCTGAAGCTTCCTGGGGCCAGGCAGCATCTTCAGCGGGTTTAGTATTCAGCATAGTGCTAAACTCGTAGTAGGTACTCAGGAGGAACTCACTACCTGAAGGACAGTTAAAAGTACGGAATAGGTTTAGCGGCTGATGCACCGAACAAAGGCATATTCGTAACAGTGCGCAGTGGCCCATGTCTCCTCGCTCAGCAGTGTGCCGATCAATCACCGGTCTCTCTCCCTTGTGTCCCCTCTTGTTTCAGAAGTGCATATAGCGAGCCTCTAACGCCTTCTTCTAATACCAGCCTGAGCCCTGTCGGCTCCCCAGTCAGTGAAATAGCTTTTGAGAAACCCAGCCTTCCCTCTGCAGCAGATTGGTCGGAATTCCTGAGTGCGTCTACCAGTGAGAAGGTGGAGAATGAATTTGCTCAGCTCACTCTGTCTGACCACGAGCAGAGAGAGCTCTATGAAGCTGCTAGGCTTGTCCAGACTGCTTTCCGGAAATACAAGGTGAAGTAGAACAGAGTCCTGATGGGACCCTCGAAAGATTGGTGGAGGCCAGGATCATCCGAACTAGAACTTATGCCCCGCCCCCCCTTTTTGGCTGAGTCTGTAGAATTGTTATTTGGAATTATCCTGCCACATGAAATTTTAGTAATAATTTTCAGAAGCTTTAGGGAAATTGACCAGTAGGGTGTAGTTATCACCGTCTCAATTTATTCTTGGTTAACAATGAGATATTTAGTCTTTAGACAGTATAGAGGAAGGTGGTACCTCTGCCACAAGGAATTTATAACCTAAAGCAGGGGTTCTTAAGGGCCTGGGACTGACTGTAGGCAGCCCGTGAGCTCCTGAAATCTTATACTGAAGTTTATGTGTGCATCTTTGGTGGGAGAGGGTCTGTGGCCTTCCACAGATTCTCAAAAAAGAGTCTTTGCCCACCCCGAGAAGGTGTTAAAAGCCAATAATCATCAATCCCAAAGTTAGAGTAGTTGGATCATGTTAGGAGAGACAGTGGAAGTCTGGCAGCACGTAAGGGCAAGTAGTACAAAATGTGATTCGTTAAATACATGGAAAATGAGTAGACCTCCTAACGTCCAAATATCATAGTTCTATTTAGAAGCAAGAATCAGAGATTTATTCTGTAAGTTTGTTTTATTAATTTCTATTTGTAATTAATTTCTACTGTATTTTGGTAAACCTGGGGGCCTCAGAGAAAGTTATAAATGAGTAGTAATTCTACTTAAGCCTGAAGAAAGTTGACATTTCTTACACCAAATCGTTATTTCTTACACTAAATTGTATTTTTCCTTCACTTTACCCTTCAGGGCCGACCCTTGCGGGAGCAGCAAGAAGTGGCCGCTGCTGTCATTCAGCGCTGTTACAGAAAATATAAACAGGTAAACCACAGCTTTGGGTCATAGTAGGAAGTGCGCCTCGTCCAAACAGTGACGGGCCCCTGAGGATTCCGGCATGTGGTGTGGCCGGAGAGTACTCCGTCCAGCGCCTGATGCAAAGACAGGCTGTGAATTGCGTTGACCAAAAACCAGAGGGCAGTGTTCCAGAGCGGGGGGTAAAAAACGGAACAAAAAACCATCTGCAGTTAAACTGATGTCATAGACTATGTTCTGGTCAGGTTGTTGGCCTTTCTGTATCATGACCTACCGGAGATGTTGGTCTGACGCGGAGAAAGTTATTTGTGTCAGAAGTGAGGCTGTGTCTTCCAGCTATAATAGCCGGAGTTACTGGAGCACTCGAGGGGGTTTCTGGATGGGGTGATCAGAGAAGAGAAACGGCGGCAGTTATCTTGGACCTTGAGTTACAGAAATTATCCACTCTCGAGCCACTTTTCCCTTCAGCTTCTTCCCATCTGTTTTCACATGAAGACTTGGCAGAATCTCTGAAAGTCTTAGGAAGCCCAGAACATCTTAAATGGCTTTTACATTCCTTAGTTAAGCGATGCAGGAAGGGTACCTGTGTTCTCTCACGCGGCGTGCTTGTTTCCAGAACACTCTCTAAGGTCACCTACCTGCCATCACGTGGGAAAGACCTCACAGCCACATTGTCTCATCACATCTCCCCCTTACAATCACTGGCATTAAACGGTTTTATGTCCCTTTTACCACAAAAAAGCTGAGGCTCAGAGAAATTAAGTCAGTATTAGATTTTCCTAACCACCCGGGTGGTTAGAAAATATAAAAACTTGCCCACTTGAGTTTTGACTGGCCCATAGGATAAAGTTCAGGCCTGTCAGTAGATTCTAGAACCTTTGAGTAGACGGTGCTCTAGGTAGGTTTTAGACTTTTACTGAAGGATGACACATGCCAAGACGTGGACCAGTGCTGCAGGGCTGTGCTATCGTGTTCCCTTGTTAGGATGCAGGGCTCACTTTGATTTCCGATGCGGGTTGCCATGTTCTTGAGTTTCCCTCTGCTGAAGCCCTGCGGGTGAGCGGTGGGGGGCGCGGGGAAGAGTCTTCCACTTCTAGCCCATTGAGTTCAGGATCCCAGAAAATGAAGGTTTATTGTGTAAACGCTGGCACCGCGGAACCTCGCTCCGCCTTCCCAAGCACAAGCGCGACACACGAGGTTTCAAGTCTGTGGTTACAAGAGGTGTTTATTCCGAAAGATGAGTCTTGGTTTCGGTTTCGGTTTTTAAAATGCTGCCCCAAAGAAGTGTTGTCTACAACCAGGAGAACGGAAGGCATGGTTTTTTGAAATACTGACAAGTGTGAGACGAGGATTTTGGAAGGTGGAAGGCATTAATGTAGCCAGATGGCCTTTTTTTTTTTTTTTTCCGGTTGGGAGTTTTATTGGTTCTGGTTTTTAATTTCCTTCTATTCAGCAATCTAACATTAATCTTGTATTTTCTGTTTCTCCCCAAGCTGACATGGATAGCCTTGAAGGTAATGACACCCAAGTCCCCTCACAAACCATTTCACCAGAGTCACAAGCTTCACACCCATCACCAGCTCCAAGAAGGGGCCATTAAGACGGCAGGGTCAGGGGTCAGGCCGGGTCCCTTATCCTCCCCTCGCCAGGCACCTGACCACAGCGCGTCTCTGGGGCCCACGCGGTTACTCATTCGGAGCGGGTTCCGGCGTTAGCAGCCATCGGACGTTTCCTTGGCCATGTCGGTCGAAAGCATCCAGCCAAGCCCATTACCATGAGCCCAGCCAGCTACTCAGTGCCTCTCCATCCCTCCTGCTGGGCCTCACGGCAGCCTGGTGGTTACTGAGTGTGCGGCATGCACCGGCCAAGGGGACGGGAGCCACAGGAGCCCTGTAGGATACCACACTGTCTTAAAAGATTTTTGGGCAAATGAAAATGGAAAGCAGGTCAGATGAGATTAAAGAGGATTCTTGCGCAAGGGTCTTGTGTCTTGAACATTCCAAGGAGTCAGTTCCCTCCCCTCGGTCCGGCTCCTCCAGGCAGGGATGTGCTTAGGCGCAGGGGTTTTCTCGGGAGTGTTCTGCCCCGTGATGGTAAGTCGCCTTCTTGCAAGCCAAGTGCTTCCTTGTGACTTCTTGTCCCCAGAGCCCTATTCTATTTCATTAGCAGTTTGGACATGGCATTTTCTTAAATAAGGAGAGCTCTGTGTTTGTAGTGCCTAGAGACGGAGACGGAGGAGAACTCCTTCTCTCCTGCCTTCCTCCCTCCCTCGTGTGGTGCTGCAGCAGGCTGGGCAGCCGGCTGCTGGCGCCGGGTCCCGAGCGGGCCCCGGGCCTGCGACACTTGGCCGTTTCATGGCTTCACCCCCGTGTCGGTGTGATGAGTGTTCATCTTTTCGCAGGTTAGATGTCTTAAAGGTGTCAGCGTTTCATGATAAGCCTTGTATTTGGGACCTTGCAACTCAGAAATGTGTCCTGCGGAGCAGTAGTTAGGAAGCAACTGCCGACTGCTCTGGGTGGGCACGTGTGTGATGGTGATCGGGGGGCGTAAGGGAGGTTATTTTAAAATGTTTCACAATCGGAGAGTAAATACTAGTCTTTAACATTTAGGTCGTACTTTCTAAATAACGTTTTTATTATTCCCAAATGTCTACGCGTATTGCTGTTCAAAATGTTTTTTTTTCGAGAAGGGCAAAATGTTTGATATTTTGGGGGGAAAGCACATTTAAAGCAGTACATGGTCTGAAGGCAACCCTTAAACTAACATTTTGCATTTGGGAAAGGTAGGTGAAAAGGTTCCTAGTTTGCCTCTTTGATGATTGAGCCCCAAACAGAGACTGTGATGATCAAGAGGAAAAACAAGAACAGAAGAAAAAGGTGCTCCCCCCACCCCCCGCCGCGCGCTCAGAGAGCAGACTTGTGCGGCTCCTGTTGTTACTGTCCTCGTTCTTGTCTCCCTGCAGTATGCACTTTATAAAAAGATGACACAGGCTGCCATCCTAATCCAGAGTAAATTCCGAAGTTACTACGAACAAAAGAAATTCCAGCAGAGCCGGCGCGCGGCTGTGCTGATCCAGAAGTACTACCGGAGCTATAAGAAGTGCGGCACGAGACGGCAGGCCCGCCGCACGGCCGTCATCGTCCAGCAGAGACTCAGGTGGGTTGGGCTCTCTGGGGGGAGCCGTCGAGGCAAGAGAGCCGGGTTGTTGGGAGAGCGGCCCTGCCCCGACCTGGGGGACGACTGGCCCGTCACGGGGACTGGATACTGGGCCTGCGTGTGGTGATTCCCGCGCCGTCTGTCCATCCTCACTCAGCTCCTTCTCCCTCTAAGGTGCACCGCCCCCCCCCCCCCGGGTTATCTTGGTGTCCCCGCGTGACTTCAGCTGGGGTGGGGGTCTGGCAGGACCCAAGTTCCTGCTCAGAGAGGGCAATCCATTGGGCAGTGCGAACTGCGGCTTCCCCGCATGCGAGCCCTCGGAAGGCCAGCTAGAGGCTGAGGGTCCCCATGTGTCGGACACGGGCCCCGTGTCCCTCACGGCCGCGGCCGGGTGCCACCGCCCCCTCCTTCCTTCTCTGCCCGTGCTCTTGGGTTTGCTGTGGGAACTGTTTAATTAAAGGCCCTCTGTCGCTGCTCACCCGTGTTCGAGGTGTGCGCGTCAAGCTTCACGGGACCCTCCTCGTGACAGTGACGTTCCGGCTTTTTCAGGAGCAGTTTGCTAACCAAAAAGCAGGACCAAGCTGCTCGAAAAATAATGAGGTTCCTCCGCCGCTGCCGCCACAGGTAACCCTACTCGTCCTCTAGACGGTTTGCTCATCGAGAGCGAGAGAACAGTCCTAACGCTCCCGACCACACATGACCGTCGCATGACCGCCCCTGCGGCGCGAGGCCCCCACTTTCCTCAGGCCAACGGTCCCGAATCACAGTAGGAGGGCAGAACTCTCTAAGTAGGGACTGAGGTGCTGCTGCAGGAACTCGGGCGCCTGTCTCAGACCATGTGGCAAACACCGAGCCGCGGAGCCTCACGCCAGCAACTGTCTGTCTTAGTTTGGGTGTGAGGACAGCTTAGTGGGACTCACTTTTAATTCCCGTTTCTCTTTGACCTCTTATCTGTATGCCACATGGCAGCACGCTCTTCGCCGGGAGCCCTCCCGGTGCCCGTGTGGGTCCACACACAGACTAGGCGGAGTCCCTGTCGCCAGGAAGGGGTAGCAAAGCCCTCCCCGCGTCCAGGTTTCCTGACCTAGGGTTTCTGCTGAACACGGGTGCCCTCTGCTGGAGACGTCCAGGAAGGGGCAGCCGTCTGAGCTCAGTCAGGAGAAAGGGGGCTCCAAGGCCCGGGGCCCTCCCCGCTCTAGCTCTAGACCGGGCAGCCTCCCACAGAGCCAGCTGAAAGGGTTTCTCTTTGTTTCCTCAAATTCGAGCTTCCTTTGTGAACACGAGGCTCCTTCCTCAGATTTGGGGGGAGCTGGTGAGATCGTTTGGTTTTCTTGATTAGGTTAGCACTCCGGCCTGACCTCCGTCCCCGCGGCCTTCGGAGCTGTGTTTCCATGACCCTGTGCGGTGTCGTTGCTTCCCTGTGCGGCTTACGGAGCCCAAGTCTGAAGCAAGCTCTCTGACATCTCATTTCCTCTTCCTGTCTCACTGTACCTGAGGCCCGAGTGTCCGGAATCAGTTCGATTCCGCAGAGGTTCCCTTTTTACTTCGGTTTTTCTTACTCCTAAACCCGTCTGCTTGCTAACGTGGAAACTCTTGTGACTTGGAGACTTAATAGGGGTCGACTGGCCATTTGCACTTTGACTTACTTCTGTTAGCAAAACAATTCTTTCCTATGACGTTGAAAGGGGCACAGAGCCACGCATCAACAATGATACAAACTTCAAAAAGAACAGTCTTTAGTGTATATTTAACATTTTCTAACTAGAATGCTGTTCAGAAGAAGCAAATGTACACCTTCTAGGCCTCAGCAGCCCATCTGCTCTCTAGCCCGACCACGCAGCGGCCGGGGTCTTTCCCCCGTCATTGGCTAGCCGGTGAGGTTTCAGTATCGACCCTCAACTAGGAAGCCTTGTTAGGAAATGCAGATGGCAATACGAGGCCCCTGTGACATGATCACATTTGTTCTAGCCTTCCTGGGGGCCCGGCTCTCTTGGCTCCCTCTCCGTCCCACCTTTGCCAGCACGACAGTACTTGCAACCAAATAGGGAAGTGGATCCTCTCCGGTCCGTGAAACCTCTGGGACTTCCCAAAGCCCCTCTCCAGCGGTTCTCAATGTGCTCGCCCTCCCTCCTTCCTTGTTCCTCTCCTACCTGCAAGATGGAAAACCCAGGAAGGTTCTCCCCAGCCCTGCTGAGACTGCGCGGAACGCTTTCCTGGCTGATTATATTTTCAAGAAAATCAGCTTTATGTCGCTCTTTTTTTAGGCCACTTTGAGCAGACCTGAATGAATCTTCACAAGTCGTATTTTCCTTGCTGTTTCTCCTAGTCTTCTCCGCAGGCTTTGCAAACATGTCTAGGTCGTGCAGCCTTGATTGTTACGAGCAAACTGACATAGGGTCCCGCACTCCTTTTCTTTTCTTTCTCGTCCAAAGCTGTGCCTTGTGTTTACACTGGGCGAGGTGAGAGGGTAAGCTATTTATACAAAACAGACGTGCGTAAAAGGCTGCCCCCGGCCCCCAGAGTACACTGGGCCACGCAATCCTTTCACTCTTGTTTTCAAAGCTCTCTTTCTGTGAACTAGTAGAGACGAAGCTCATGAGTATCTTTCCCAGGTTCATATTTTAACTAGTAGTAACCTCTTGAGGGTGGCAGCAAGGTTTGTTATGAGAACATCAGATTGCAGACTCTGAATTCCTATTCATTGTTGGGGATGAAATAAAGACCCCCTGCCTGGCTCTTTTCCTTACTTGCCCTGGAATCGTTCAGAGGTTAGGAGAAATATGCAGGCAAGTTTTAATGACCTCCGGATGCCCACTGTATCAGATCTTTAGTCTCTTCCCATCCCCGTATCCTCAAGATTGATAGAACCGGAAGTCTGAGCTCCTCTTCTCCCCACGATAAACGTAGCCCTGTTTCCACTCTGGGGTATTGAGTATTATTTCAAGAGAAACTGTCATATGTCCTGGCCCTGAGAAGCATGAAAATAGAAAATCTCATAGGACACCCTTCAGGAAAGGTAGGTAGGTAATGGCTTCAGGAAGTCAGCAAGAAGGGTCCCATTTCTTAAGGATTTTGCTAAGTCATACAACCCCCACATTTTTAGACTTCACGATAAATTGGTGAATGTCCTACCTACTCATTTCACATACCCCATCACCACTCTCCTTTCTCTCCAAAAAAAGGAACCACTTTATACTCTTTTGTTGTTGTTGTTGAAATAAAGCTATGTATAAGGTGTCTCTTGTGACCCTCACATGCTAATAGCTCTTTGGTGTTGTTTTACTGTCTAAAGCCCCCTGGTGGACCATAGGCTGTACAAAAGGGTGAGTTTAGCTGCCTGCTAGCCAGTGTTTACCTTTCTCTTCCATTTTCAATATTTTGCTTTTTGCTTGCTTGCATGGGGCTGCAGCCTAGGTATGCCAGTAAGTTTCACATCCATTTTGAATGAAATAAGATAAAATGAAAACTAACCCTAATTACTAACACTGCTACATTATACAAAGTGGAAATAATCACATGCAGCAGAGGAACAAATGCATGAGTGAGAGAAAGGGAGGCCCTCCTGAAACCGCCGCAGGGCATGCTTAGAAGTCTAGAAGTCGGTGGGGCTGAAACAAGGCTGCACCGTAAGGAAACATCCAGCAGGTGGTTCTTTGTGATTCAGATAATTGGCCACAATGAAATTCTCTCAACTCCTGCCACATCCAAATTTCTAAAGCGAGAAAGCTCACCAGGTGATACTGGCCTTTTTTTTTTTTTCCTTATTTATTTATTTTTAACGAACCCATTTCTTATTTAGAGTTACTATTTTCCGGTTACCCTGCTCCTCTAGTTTCATTTTCTAAATCTCCCTTTCCCTGAGGTAAGTCAGTGCACGAAGCTGCTTCCCCGGAAGCCATGCAGGACATTCCTTAGAACACAGTGAGCAGACCTGACTTCCAGAATTTAATGGCAGCGCTGAATAAAGACAACGTGCTGTGAAGTGTCTTAAGTCTGTATATCTATGTTGCAGTGAAGACCGGATGTTCCAATAGAATTTGTGTTTTAAAGAAATGATGTTGGAGAGGTATTTCGTAGGCCGTGTTGGCGTCCTTGAGTTTTTAGAATAGGATGCTGACTTGTAGGTAGGCCCAAGGGGCAGAAGTCTTTGTCACACAGACTCTCACGGGCCTGAAGTTACAGTAAAGGATGCAGTGTCAGGAAATTGACTTAAAAGCCAGGGATACCATGCACCAAAATCAGATCTGAACGTAGATGAATTTGACAATTTCTGTCCGAGAGACTTGAGAGAAGATGCACTTAAAAAATGAACACGGGTGTTACGTCTGCCCGGTCAGCCACGTTCAGCGCCCTCCCTTCTTAGCCCTGCAGTCATACTTGGGTCACGTGGAAGATTTCTGAGAAGAGATTATAACTCAAAAAGTCTAAAGCTTCTGATATTTCTGGAGCTAATGCTTCTCATCCAAGTACACTTCTGTGGATGCTGGCATTTTACTCATTATATCTTAAGTCAAAGGCCAACTAACTTTCACTTCAGGGGCCTCAGTAAGATAGTCAATATCTGGGGCTCTGTGCGCCCCATGGTTGGTGTCACAGCTGTTCTGCTCTGCCACAGGAGCATGCGAGTACCCCTAGTAATACGTACATGAATGGTTACGGCCCGTGTGCCAATAAAACTTTATTTTCACAGATACTCATTGGGCTGGATTTGGCCCATGGCTATAGCTTATGGACTGATGATGACAAGAGAATTGAGTTTTTTAAGTTCTTCCTGAAACAAGACTCTATCTCTATGAAAGATCCAAAGACTCACCTGCTTAAAACCATGGAGAGTCACTGAAAGAAAATGTATTTTAAAAAAATAATAAAGCAGCTACACAGGTCTGCTGTAACTACTTAGTCCTCTTAAGAAGCAGGCAGTTGTTTACAGTTGTCCCATGTGGTAGAGCTGGTTCAGAGACGTCTGTGTTTAAGACATGCGAGAAAAGGGGGACACAGATCTCCATTTCTCCCCCTTTCTGTCCCCTCTCAGTCTCTACACACACAGATAATATTTCTTTCCACTTAAAAAAAAAAAGCCTCCCAAAGAGCAGATGCATGCCCTAGGATTCAATTTAACTAAAAGTCGTAGTATCTTGCATGTGCAATTAATACAATCGCTGCAAGGAACCAACATTCGGTAAATATGGTTGCCTACGCACTACTGTCAGCTTCTGGTATGTCAATGATCCTCTTGAAGAGTATATTTCCAAAGGTGCTCTTCAGCACCAGAGTCCCTACGTTAGCTTCTTTAGCACCTGCTGCATTCCGTTGCAAAGTCCTAAAACTCCTCCCTGGGCACGGAAAGCTGGGAGCTGAGCTCAGAGCTGAGAGGCTCAGGTTCACCCTACAGTGGTCCCCTTTCTCTCCCTGTGGCTCTCATTACCAGCAAGGTCTCGCTCCCTCTCTGTTCCGTCAGAGAAGTCTCAGGGGCACCCCCTCCAACAGTCCCCAGGTTGAAATGACTCTCGGGAGGCATAGCATTCTCGGAGGAGAGTCCTTATTCCTGGAATTTGTGTCAAAGAAGTTAATATACTTACTCATGTACAATGTGTACCATACTTAAGACGTTTAAGGTTGATAGATCAAAAGATCATATTTGAAAACTGAAGGAATTAAATTTTGCAGTGCAGTGTTTGCCGGACGCTATTGAACCCTGCCTCCTAGATGAATGAAGCAGAAGGCTATCTAGAAAGGCAGGTGACGTCGGTCATCAGAATTAAGGCACAATAGGCTAATTCCAGGAGAATAGGAGTGAGAAAATACCATTGTGTCTCCCAGTTTTTAGTATTCACTTGGGGAAGGCTAAGAAAAAGCCCCAAATACCCTTCGCCGCATCAGCTTATTTTCGCCCAGCCTTTCATCCAGGCTCAGCCCCTAGTTTACCCACTTAAAATAGAGTTTCCAAATTCTCAATAGCTCTTTTAGGGATTTATTTTGTCTTGGACACAACAGCTGTCCACTTAAGAGAAAACTTTTGTTATGCACAGAGAGATACTTAAATCAACAGTCTTAATTATTATTTCAGTTAATTTGGGAGTTCTACTTTCAAAATAAAAAAGTGGAGGATTTCTGAGATTGAGGAAGTCTTTGAGGCACACATTGCTGAAAACGCTACTTTCTGGCTAGGTTTCGAAACTATGGAACAGGGTGTTATTTAGTGTCCCGGCAGAAAACCCAAAGCACCTCAGATGTCAAGAAATGACAAATACCTGGATTACCGGACAGATTCATCCTCCAGGTACTGAGACCAGACATTGCAATCCCTTTTTCTCTAGCTGGAAAATGGCTTTCCACTTCTCTCTCTAAGAGAGTTGTTTTTTGTGGGTGTTAGGAAGTGTTCTCACAGACCAGAGACACTACTCTCTGAGAATCTATTCCGAGACAAATCCCTTTTTTTCCCCTGGGGTCGTATTTCTGTGAGAGGGCTTTACCACCTAGAACAGTCACTACAAACACTATCATAAACAGTGGGAACTCTGGTTTTCCAATAACCTGTCTTGGTGAGTTGCTGGCCTAGTACCTGCATTCAGTAAAGTGGGCAAAGCTACCCTCCTGACAGAAAAGAACCCTAATGGAGGAAGAAGAGGTAATGCTTTCTGGTCACAAATTCTTAAGCAAAAGATTTTCCCTGCATTTGACAACTGGGTTTCCAAACACTTAACTTTGCCAGATGGTGCCATTTTTCTGGGTAAGTAGTGATTTCAGCGCTGACTCTGAGAGCAGTCCTGTGAAACCTCTTCAGTGGGTCATTGTCAAGTTCTGCAGGTTACACTTTCTGCTTTGTCGTATATACTTTAATCCAAGGGAAGATTCTCTAACGATGCCTGGAAGGCTGCTGCTTATTGGAGAGAAGTAGACAGTGCTGACATCACGCTTCCTTAGTTAGATTTGGCAGGAGGCGTAGTCCCCAAGAGGCCTGACATATTTGGTGAGGAGTAGGAAATGAACGTGTGGCATGTGTCGTCATGGATGTGATTCAAATATCCAAAGTAATCTTGTCTTACTTGCCTCTTTTAGGAAATGAATATTTTTGGAACACAGTGGTGTGTGTTAAATTGCAGACAACATGCTCTGTGTCATTCTTATTGGGCCTCTCTGTCTTTTTTGTTTTGCAATCCAAATGAGATTTCTGGAAAATGGCAAGATCTCTCTTTTCCTAAATTCCCCACGAGCTGTTGCAGCTCGCAGAGCAACAGGTAACTCATCAGAAAGCCGCATCGGGCTGCCCTGTATATTCCGACGTCCAGCATTGCAAGAACACACCTGCTGAAATCCACTGACTCATGAAACATTTCTCTGGCTGAGCGTTCCTGAGTAGATGGAATGAAGCCGCTTTGCCTTATGCTTTACCCATGGAGCCATTGTTTGCTATAAGTTTCGGAAGCAGACCTACTTCATTTATTCATGAATTATCATTGGACGTCTGATGGAGATAAACCCCGTGGGCTTTTGCTGGCTTTCAGTGCTGTTGCTTCCTACATCACTTGGGTACATTAGAATGCAGCATTCGTTTTTTTTGTTGTTGTTGTTGTTGGTTCTTTTGTTTTGTTTTGTTTTGTTTTGTTTTGTTTTGGGGGTTGATTGTTTTGGGGGGGTTGGTTTTTTGTTTTGTTTCGTTTTTCTTGTTGTTGAGACTGCAGCAGTATCCCAAGGTGGTGATTACTTTCAGCCTAGAATGCTCGGGCGAACCCCGGGCTTGTCTCCCATTTTCATAGTTGAATGGTCACAGGTCAAAGTCGTGGCTGCCCTAATGACCTCAACTGCAAGCCAGTCCTAGGAGAACCGTTGTCCAAGGTACTGACGGGAGGCCGAGAAATGTGTTCCTTGCAGCTCTCCGTACGGTAGCAGTAGCCAGAGCCTTGTAGCTACCATTTAACTGTCCCAGTTAACTGTGTGTCCCGTCCCACGGAAGGCTGCTTTGCCTGTCTTCTGCATGTGAAATTCAGAAGCAAGCATAATTATAGTGGGGTTTGTTTTTAGATGACCAGGACATCCTTAGGTTAGGTTCTCTGTTGGCCCTGAATGAATCTCGCAGGTGTAACTCCTTTGGAGAACCCAACCTCAGTAACCGTTAGATGCGTGTAGATGGTATATCCCACACCACGGAAGCCTATTGAACATCTGTATTCTAAGTTCAATGACTCCGGTGACTGGATTTTCAAACATAATTCCAGCTTCAAAAATTCTGGTCTCTATTTGCCAATAAGTATGCTGGAAACAGTAGGCTCTTAACGCAGGTAGTAGTGACGACAGCGGTTCAGTCCGTTGGTGTTGGTTTTGGACTATAAAAGCGATTTTTCTTCTCCACTGAATTTTTCAGTTGGGTGTTTCGTGTCATGGGAATGCAACATCTGTGAGATGTCATCACAGTGAAAGATGGATAGAAAATAGCTTATAAACTTTTTTTTTTCTGAGAATGATAAGCCGGAATAATTATTACAAAAGAAGTACACTCGTTGTAGCACATCTTGGAAATAGAAGTAAGCAAGGAGAAAAACCCACAGGTAATAACAGCTAAACTTTCATGACCCTTCGTGGTAGATGTACACGTAGTCAACAGGGGCCTGTTAGTGGCTGTTCACGTCCTGAGAGAGACAAGGCAACCACAAACTTCTGTAACTATTTGAAACATCTGTTTTTTTAAGATTTGCCAACAAAAATTCGAGTATTGAATGTTCTAAGTTACTTCGGTAATAGAGTTAATTGTTCTGTGTTTCTTTAGCAGCAATATACCAGTCAAACATTACTTTCTGTCCGATTGACATTTGACATTTAACAAAATAAAATAAAAAATCAGGCACCTCTAGTCTATCCTAATAATCTTCTCTCCAGAAACTTAGAACTCCATTTATGACTTCAGTAGGGCAGATGATGAAAGTCTCTCGTTTCATCTAAACCTTGAGAGGCAAATTGATATCCACATAGTCTGCCAATTAGAAATTGGAGGAGGATAAAGATCTCACCTTTCCTTGATTCTTATTCCTACTATTTTCAAATCTCCGATCCATTTTTATAAAATTGATAAGTGCATTTTAAGTGAAGGAATTTTTTGTTCGCCCAAACACCATAGTAAAATCAGGATAAGGTCTCTTAAAGGGCAGCATCTCAGAGTTGAGCAAGCATAGTTGTTAGGAATATAGGTATTAAGTTTTCAGTTTTCAACAATGTACTCCTCTCACACCACAGAGATTGTCCAAATGCCTTTGGAAAAGCCAGTACTGTAACTGGGTTTTTGTTTTTGTTTTTTCGTTGTTTTGTTCTCCTGAGGCATATTGGAGGCAATAGAAAGGGGAAGTCAGACAGGCCTGGGCTCAAATCCCCACTCTGCCACCTGTTAGCCGTATTACTTGGGGCACATTGCTTTATTGCTATAAATCTCAGTTTCTGCATTTACGAATTGGAGGTAATGAAAATGTGTCGGGAGGACTACATGAGGTACAAATACTCAGGCTGTACGGCCATTGGAACAGAAGCCTTCTCTTCATCTTTCTTAATTCCTCCTTGAACATCTTTCTGTTTAAAAAAAAAAAGCCTATGCCATTGAAGCCATCTGGGTATCATTTATCATGCTAACGTACTGTAAAAACTTCATCATGAAACTGAGAACTAAGTTCTCCACCAGAGATCAGGAGTGACGAAATCCCAGAAATCAGGGCGTCTCCTTTTTCCAGTGTAGACGATGGTAGCCATCTCTGTGTGTGGGCGTGCATCTCCTTAACCTAGAGCCATGCGAGGCTATCACTAGTTCATAGCAGAGTATTTACATGGTGACTTTGAAACCTCAAGAAAACTTAGTTGACTTTTTAATTAGTTTCAAAAGAAACTGCAAAAAAAAAAAAAAAAAACCCAAAAGACAAAAACCTGCAAAAACAAATGTGACTATTTCAACTAAAAAACGTTTGAGGTTTACCCACTGTGGCCAGCTGATGACAGCTTCTTTGGTACGAGACTGTATAAAACATTTCTGGTTGATAGTTCACGCTCTTTTTTTCTTTCATCTCGATGATGATGAACTTAATATTTTTAAAGCATTCTCTTCACTCTCGAAAAACTGTGGATGGATATCTGTGTTTATGCTGTCAGGTTCCAAGTTCAGGAATCTTCAGATTCGAGAAGTCTCATCAGTGATGGAGTCACTGTAGCCTATCTGTGAATGAATTCTGTACTGGTGCAGAAAGAAAATGTCGTATTTGAAGTGGCATGCACATTTTGCAGGATTCGCAACGAGCTCTGCACAAGTACAGAGATTTTGCATGCCCAGAAGTAAAGGTGGCATCAGTGCATGCCTTGCATTTTTCCAGCCAGAGGGCCGTTAGTATAGATATTGCATGTTTAAAAATTGAACACACGATATAGCATGTTTCAATTTTTAAAAAGCCATTTATCAAGTATGCATGTCCAAAGTTAGGGACCAATAATGATGCACAATTCTGTACTGTAATATGATCCAAATTACCCTGAAACTTAATAATCCATGGTATATTTAATTACAAAATTTTAAACTAAATAGTACCTGGATCCAGTTATGAACAGAGCAGTGTGCTCTAAACGTACCTATTGAGAAGGAAGGACTTAACAGTTTTGAAGGCACACTGTTGATCAAGCTGGACCTGGTGTATTTAGTAAATAAATCAGGCAAATAAGTTTTCAAACATGATTTTTTTCAGTATTCATGATGATAAAATAATAAAGCTTTTTTTTTCTGAAAGAGAGCAACTTCTCTCTGAAGAGAGTGTATCAACTTTGCAGAATACTCAGAAATGATTCTGCTTGGAGGTGGTAAATATATTGTTTTCTTCAATTGCTATAACAGACTCTGTGCCAGGCCATTGAATCACACCCCCCCCCCCAGTGTGATATCAACAACAACTTCCTGCTGCTTTTCACAATGTATTTTTCCCCCTGAGTGTTAACGAGAATCTATTTAGAAAGTAAACTGGCATTTGTTTTGAGATAGAATTGGAATTGACTAGTATCACTTAAGTTAACAGCAGAAACCTTAGCCTTGGAGAATCAGAAAACTGTGTTTGGGGATTATTGACCTCTGTATAGGCCCCCGTGAGAAAAACAGATGAGCTTTTTTCTTGTTGCGCTGCTGAGGTGTAGGCTATGCGTGTCCTGAGTCAGGGCTGCTTCCGTTTGCCTGCACCCGACCCCCCACACCCGTTTTGGGGAACAAATGTTATCATACGGTCTGCTGAGCTCCACGCCGTCCGCGCGTGCCGCCTTCGGGACTGCGACCCTGAAATCAAATTTGCATTTGATCATTTTGCTCTTAAGGCAAGATCTTAATTATTTGTCACTAGAAGGAAATAATCCAGCTCACAGTCCCTTCCCGGGCACCCCACCTACATCGGGTGGCCACATTCAAGACCCAAGACAAAGTTTTACGTTGAAAACTATAGACCGGAGAGGATCACGAACACAGAGTTTGCCGATGTGAACTTTGCATGACTGTTGATAACAGTTTCAATTTGTTTGCTACAACATGTTGGACAAATAGAGCACAGCGTACCTCACTGGTACGCACCCTGTCGCTGTCCACCTGCGAGCACGGGGGGGAAGTGACCTGAGCTTCCTGTAAAGTTACAGTGTGGAATGGGAGGAAGGTAAGGAACAGTGAGAATCAGAAAGTCTCCACAGTGTGCGAGCGCAGTAGTAGAGCCGGGCAGGTGTCCCCGGGGCCGCAAGATACCTTCCGTCTTGGGTCTGTGGGCGAAGCAGTTCCATCCCTGGCCGTGTCAGAAGCGAAGTAAGTGTGTGAGCAGTTTCCCTAACGTACCTGCTGTGGGACTGCTGGGCATTAATGGTGGTCCCAACAGGCTCAAAAGGAAAGCTAGGCCAACAGTTACCTCTTCCTACAAGGAGCACGTTAGCGTCACACATGACTTAAGGCAGTCGACTTCCGTTTTGCTTTGTGTTTAGAGCACTCGCTGCAGAGCAGAGTTTCAGGAAGGGTCGTGTCTTCCTCTTGGAGCATTTCCCCCAGCAACGTAGCAGGAGTTTCTTTTGCCGTCAGTCTTCCAAAGGGTTTTTGTCTCGGTTTTTCACTTCGGAGGGAATGGGAACGCCCCTCCCCTCGTGTGGCCCTTTTCGCTACATAGCTATCACCTGGTGTGTTCTGTTTCTCTTCCAGAGTGAAAGAGTTGAGAAAGGCCAAGGAACTTGAAGACATACAGCAGCATCCCTTAGCAATGTGACATTGCTTTTCAGACTGTTTTCATTTCTGTTTTTAGCAGAGACATGCAACGACACAAACACACACACACGCACACACACGCACGCACACACACACACAATCCCTCTGCAGTTTTGGGGAGATCAGCTGCAGGATTTTAACAGGAATGTGTTGGTCATTGCATTTGCACTTTCATGGACAACTTTTAATTTGATCAGCAAGACATCTTGGAACTCAATCTTCTGTTGGATCATGGGAAAACAAGACACCACGAGGAATTGAAAGAGGCTTCCTCTTCTTAGGAAGAAGCCGGTTTCCTTCTCATATAGGGCTGTATTCAAACATCGTGTGGAACTGTACAAATATTTATACCAAAAATATAGACAAGCAAAGGTGGGGATGCACTAGCAACAAAAGAGAATGCTGCTCCTGCACCTGTCAGTTACTTCCAAGAAGCTGAATCTTTGGGATTGATTCTCAGTGGAGGGCTTAGACCATACAAATCTTTATTGGGTCCGTGTGTTCTCATTTCCTTCACTGATCTTATTTTATTTTAATTTGTGTTCGTTTTAACTCTCTACAGCACACTTAATGCAACTTTTAAAATCTGCAGGTTTTTAATGTCTTGTGGAAATTTGCAGAGGGGCGGGTGTGTGGTAAACGGGTAATGCATGGGAACTAATGAGAAACAGCTTACAGAGTTTGAATTTATTTTCTTGTCCCCACCACCTCCCCAGAACCTGCGAGTATAGTGATCATCTCGTCCCTTTTGTCATGCTCAGCACTTTAATTTTTGGGCCTTACTTTCATGTGCAATGAGATTTACTTACAGAATTGGTACAGCATGGAGCTTTTTTTAGTAACCTTGGAAACTGTAGTCATTCTAAGGAATCATAAACCTTGCCTGGACATTTGCCACCTAAAAGATCAGTGTGGTGCTGTGTTCTGGCCAGTAAATTCCATATTTTTGGCTATAATCTCATCCAAACTGAGCAGTTTCTGTGTATATATAGAAGGTAGAATCGGAAAGTGAGAAAATATTTGAAAGGGATTATATTAATTGCTAAATATTTTATTCACAAAGGTCAATAACATGGCAAGATAAAATTATTTGTATAGTTTTGTCTGAACGGGCGAGAAAAAAATGTGGATGTATTGTTTGTATATATTGTATATATTAAAACAAAGAGATATGTGCATGAAATCGAGAAAAAAAGAAATGAACAAAAGCAAAGCATTAGTGGCTATGGTCTGTAAAATGAAACAAAAAAAACTTTATTTCACTATAAGAGTACTTTATTTTAAATGTTCTTTAGAAGAACATTTTGCTAAAGCATGACTAAACTGCAAAAAACGAAAAACAAAAAAAAAAAGAGCTACTGTATTTAGACTTAGGATAAAAGGCAGAGTAACATTACTTAAAAAAAAAAAAAAAGATATGTTTACATTTAATTTTGGCTACCAGGAGTTTATTTTATTTATTTTAAAATTTTTTTGCCAACGGTGCCAAGTAATGTGAATGCTAATATTGCTTAAGAAAATTAAGTTACTTTTGCTAAACAGATAATCATAAGATGAATCCGTATATAGCTTAACACCATCCACTCACTCCAACAAAGAACACTTAGAACGATCAAAACCTGACAAAAGAAATAGTATGAAAAGTAGGAAAACGTCTCACGTTTTTCACATCTCCTGCTGGAAATCAGAAAATGGAACAAAAATTGCACAAAAAAATAACGAAAAATTTAGAAGACGCAAACTGGTCTCATAGGGTTGTCATGGTCTGTTAACTCTTTCCATATAACGAGGAGCCAAAGAAATCTGATGCTTTTAAAAAATTAAACTACTAACGTTAAATTGAGAGAACAAAGTTCGCATTTGCTGATGCCAGTTTAAAATTCCCAGGTGAAGTTTCAGGATCAGTTGGTGTAAAGCTGAGGTAGTAGTTTTTGTTTTGTTTTCTTTTTCTTGGTTCTGGCTGCCAACTGTAAGTTAAAACTCAAGGCTCGTTGTGAAGCCTAAAAATATTCACAAATAAGCTTTTAAACTGGTGTCTTTAGAAGGAAGGTAGATACAAAAAGATAGTGGTAAAAACTGGGGTCAGTGCTCTTGGTGCCTTTTCTATAATTGTACTCGTTTTTTAATTACTTCCTTTCACTGCCAACCTCGGATTACTGTACAGTACATGTCTTACCGCCTGTGATCAGCTTCGCCAACAGTGATAGCCCCACAACCAGTACCACCTGTACATTTGTAAACTGACCTGGCTCGATTTTGTTTTTAAATGTGTGGGTTAAGTTGCAGCTGTTGCACTCCCCCCCAACCCCCAAATACCTATTATTTTACAGGATTTGACCTGTAGGAGGACACTGAGTAATTTACAAAACACACAATTGTATCCGTAAATGGGAACAGGAAGGTGAAAGCCAGCTCTTTCAGAATATCCCATACTAGTACTGAATTTAGATACATTTATTCCATTTATTATGGTACAAATAACTGATCTTTTGACAAGAGTAATGACCTCAGTGGATTTGCTTTAACCCTCACATTTATTTATTCATTTATTTTTTTAAATGTCTCCCATGCTACATTATTAGCCGACTAAGTTAGAAACTTCTGGAAGATAAAGACTTAACATAAAATTAGGCGGGTTCTTACGGAGGGGATAGGAAGTAGGTTCAAAACCTACTGGCGTAGCCTACCAGTACAACTGTGAATCCTAGGTGAGGTACGAATGCACTTCCACTGAAACGAAGCATTTCTGACCGCTTTTTCTTGGTTGTGAATCTTAATTTTGAATATAAGATGATAGGTAAGCGCAGCTTTCTTGGATAATCTGAATTCCCAAGTGCCAGGAGTAGGATTTCATTATAAAATTAATAGCTAATCTTATTCTGTCTCCTGAAGATTTAATTGCTATTCTTGTTACCCATTTGAAATCAGCTGTACTGTGTGAACGAAATAAAGACAATAACTCGAACCCCTCTCTGGCTGCACGGTCGCTTATGGCAGTTCCACACAGTAGTTGGCGCCCAATGGGGGGTCCCTGAGACTTGCATGTAAAACTAGTCTAGATGTCTTCTTTTTTGTAAGTTTTATTTTTGTAATTGTGCATGTGAAGCATCATTGAATCAATGGATCTGTTGAAGAACTCAGCTGCTGGAAACCATGCAAAATGTTTTGAATTGCCCTTAAAATATGGAAAATGTTTTCTGAATGCTTTATATTCTTTCTGCTGTAAATTAAAAATGAAGAAAATTTCCCCATACTATGTGTGTGCTTTGCTTTAACTTTACCTGATGCTGAAATCCAGGGTGACCTGTTTGAAACCCAGATGAGATCATTTTCAGGTATCTCCTTAGATCTAGAGACAACGTTTTGTCATCAACTGTTACAGAGCTTCAGACATGCCCATAAAAGAAAAATGTCTTAGTAAGCCACTGCCCCTAGAACATTTGCTTCTCAACCGTCTTCTCAGGCCCCTCTCAACATACCCGTTACTTGAAACAGAGAGACGCCAATCTGATTTCACCACTGCCACAAAAATCCTCTGCTGTTTTTGAAAAGGCATTTTCCAGCTGACTACTAATATACATCTTCTTTTCTGAGAATTCTGTCATCATCTCCTTTCCTTTCACTGCAGAGTGTCATCTCGTCTCCCTGGTAGTCCCTCTTCCACGGAGTCCCGTGGGGATGCTCCTGCCAGACCAAATCCGCAGGGTATCTCCCAAATCCACCGGGCCCCAGTGGTTTCTAGAGTCCACCGCATTTAAGTGACATTATCCTTTCTTGCTTATCCTCACTCTTTATTCTGTCTTATTTTCACCTGTACCCCAACCTGCCCCTCCTGGTTGGGCGGTGCAAACCATGTCCATTTCCACTGCTGTCCTTGGTCATGTTTGTTCATCCCTTGCCTGGAGAGAGTTCTCTTCGTATCTACTTGCCCAACTCAAATCCTACCTCCTCTGTGACGCTCTTGGTTATTCCAATACACACTAACATCTCCCTTTTCAAATGAGGACGTCGACAGTCGGAAAAGACAGTTCGGTATTTAAGGATTTTAGTTTTCACTTCTCATCTGCCGGTTGACCTGGCAGCGTTCTGCAGTGTTGTTTGGGTTGTGTTTTTTTGTTGTTGTTTTTTAAGGTAGGCGTTGTCCACGTTGGTAGGGATACTTCCAGTAACAACTTTAAATACATTGCAAAGTAACTCACTGCATTTGGATCTGTGCCTCCGCCTGCAGCCGGTCAGAAGTCGAGGACCTACTCTGTGCCGGGGCCCGGCAATGCTCAGATACAGCAACGAAACACAGCTCCTCACGGCCAGGCTCCCGTAAACAGACCGAGTCCGGTCTGTGCCGGGACAGATACCTGAGTCACCAACGAGCACACGAGGAGAGGGAGTCTAACCCTAACGACGCCTGGGATCAATGCCCCCAAAGGGACTTCCGATCTCATTCTGACAAGGCTCCCGGGGGAACGGGGGAGGTCTCCAGGACCACCGGGTTAACGCGGGACGTCAAGCAGAAGCACACAGTCGGTCCGCCGTACTGTGGCGGCCAGGGAAATGGCCCCAGCCCTCATTTACCCACACGGTCCCCTCACAGTGGCCAACGCGCCGCGTCCCCCGGCGTCGCAAGCGCGACAGAGCCAGACGCACCGCCCGGCGCAGTCGGCCCGCGCCCGGCCGCCCGGGGCTCTCGGGTGGCCCCGCCCCGCGACGCCCCGCCCCGCCCCGGGCCCGCCCCCTTCCGGCGCGCCCCTCCGCGGCCGCGCCCGGCGACGTCATCTGCCCCGCGCCGCCGCCCCGCCCAGCTCCCGGCCTTCGGTCCCGCTGCGCCGCGCTGCTGACCGTCGCCCACCGCCGCCAAAATGTGAGTGACGCGGCGAGACGCGGGGCGGCCTCGGACTCCGGGAGACGATGGCCCGCGGCTGGGACCCTCCCCCGGCTCGGCCGCCCGCCCTTCCCCCAGCAGCCGCTCGGACGCGGGCCTGCGCGGTGGCTCCCGAGGCCCAGGGGTGGGCGGCGGCCCCGAGGATACGGGCTGCGGGCGGGCCGAGCCCGCTCCGCCGCGCAGCTCGCACCCCGCGGCGGTCGGGCGATCGCGGAAGAGGCGGGGGCGAAGGCGGGGCGGCCGGGGGCTTCCCGGCGCTAGGAAACGCCCCCTACCTGGACCGCAGCCCTTCTCCCCTTCCCCTAACCCCCAGTCCGAGGCTCCCCAGAGGAGCTGTGGCCCCTGCCCTACACCTGGAGCGCGGGTTCGCCGCCTGGTGCTGGGCTAGGCTCCGGAAGTTGCAAGGGAAAGGACCTCGGCCCTGTATATAGAGGCACCAGTGGTCAGAGCGGACTCAGGAGCAGAGCTGTGGACCTTCCCTCTTTAAGCAGAAGCCATCTTGTAGTGGCCCTTGAAAACATAGAGTTTCCCGTGGTAATATTCTGTCGAGAGGCACAGGGACCCTCTGTCTCCCTCCAGCCTGTCATCACTCACCTACAGAGGAGGAAGGAATGGGTGCTTTCCCCGGGTTCCCCCTAGGAGCTAGCTCACCACTCTGGAGTGTACCTGCTGGGGCTTCTGTACCAGGAGATCACCGTGGTTAAGGTCTAGATCCGTAGAATCGTATGGGACCTGGTTTAGAGACAGGCCCCACTGCAACCAGCCGTGTTGACTTTCTAAGCCCCACTTTAGGCTTCCATAAGATGGGGATAATAGTAGTACCCCCTTCAAAGAGTTAATAAGGATTAAATGAGAAAACGCTTGGAGAGGACATGCCAGTACATGGTTCTTCACTGTTACCTATCAGAGAATAAAAATAAAGTGTAAGTGCAGGCATGGGACCTGCTACATCCCTGGTCTTTGGCACATGGTAGGTATAAAAGAACTTGAAATCAGTAGCTGTTGTATGCGAGACACATGCTTGGTGCTGTCTTGGATACAGGAAAGAGCCCTCTAAGACACAGGAGTCTGTGATCCACTAGGGAAGGCAAGATATTACGATGACCCTTGAACAACAGGGGTTTGAACCGTGCAGGTCCACTGACATGTGGATTTTTCCGGTAAATACAGTACAGTACTGTAAATGTATTTCCTCCATCTTAACGATTTTCTTAAGTTTTTCTCTACCTTTATTGTAAGAACACAGTGTATAATACATACAACATACAAAATTTGTGTAAATCGACTGTTCATGTTCTTGGTAAGGCCTCTGGTCAGCAGTAGGCTTTGAATAGTTACATTTTTGGAGGAGTCACAAGTTACATGCAGATTTTCAGTTGTGGGGAGGGGAAAGGGGTCGGTGCCCCCAAACCCCACCTTGTTCGAGGGTCGACTGTGTGTGTATGTGTGTTTGTGAAAAATCAAAGTGTGGCCAACCAAGTAATGGAAGCAATGAGGACTTCAAAGCCACAGTGGTCAAGGAAGAGCTGCTTAGGGATAAATAGGCATTCAGTGAGGATTTTGAAAAGAGGGGTACCTTTTAGAGAGGAAGCGCTGCATCTCACCTTTCCCACTCACACCACCCCTCCCTGCATCTTGATGTCCCTGACCCTTTTTCTGTAAATAGATGTTTTTCCCCGTAGTGGAAAAGTGGCATTCTGTAATTATTCATAACTATGAAAAACAATTCTTGACATGATGAGAGATCAGAAGAGTACTGAGTGCATTTAAGCAGATGTGTGCCTTTAAACAATAAAAAATTGGAAGGTAGAGTTTCCCTCTCTTAGGATCCCTGATCTTAACATCAGGTGCTTCAGTGTTGCAAAGTAGAGCTTGTTAAACCTTCGCTTTAGACTCTGGTCACTTTTCACGTACAGATGAACCTTGGAAATTATGGAGGAATTAGAAGAAATGTCATTAGAAGCTTTGTTCATTACTGTAGGGAGGATTTCTTGTTCTGCTTTAGTTCCCAAACTTCTAACAGCGAGGCCTTGGAATAACGTCTTCATACTTACAGAAATGTATTTGGAATCAGAATTCACTCATGCTTGTGCCTTTCCATGTTTCAGGTCTACAAGTGCACCTGCAGGTTCAAGTGCTGCCTCGAGCAGCAACCGAAGACTTCAGCAGACACAAAATCAAGTAGATGAGGTATTGCTCTCCAATGCTGAAAACAGTGAATTTCAAACCAACATGGGAACTCTCTGGAAAGAATTCTTTTTAGAAAAAGTATCATAAAAGCATAAGTATAAAGGAAATTTTGACTGTTTCATAAATATAACAAATGAGCTAAGCTTCTGAGAAGTCAGTCTCCAGGTGTCATGCTTGTTTTCCCGTGACCGAATCCTGTATCTGAACCACAGACACTCCTGAGAACATTCCTCTAGGAACCACTTTATAAGATATAGTTTGCCACAACTTAAAAAAAAAATGGAAAAGAAAAAAAAAAAAGAACCACTTTATAAAATAGAGTAATAGAGTCTTAAGGATTAGGTCTATAGATTGTTCAAACCAAGGCCAATCCCTCTAACCAGATTTTTTTATCAAAAGGCTTCTTACAGTAGCCTGACATACGGTTACTGGGCTTGAGCAAATTGGCGTTCCACTTGTCGCCCATTCACGTACCGAAGGCAGGTGCTGGCAAACTGCCCTAGCCCAACAAATCGATATTCGTGGAATTCTTGAGCTAGAGGACCCTCACAGCGTCTTTTGTTCCACTCTGTATGTGCAGGCCCACAGTGGAAGGCTGTGAGAAATTCAGACTAGTATTCTGTAGCCCGAAGAATTAGGGCAAAAAGACCTCTTGATCTTTCTGCACTTAGCTGCTTTAAAAAGCAGAGTCAAACTTAGGTTAGATTGCATTATCAAATCATTCGGTAATATTTTGGCCTGATGGTTTTATTTATATGAACTGAATTCTGAAAATTTTACATTTCCGTGGTATTCTTAACCCATCTTACCCATTCTAACTGGATGAAACTTTTGTTTACTTACAAAATCAAACTGGGTCCTCTTTCTTAACCAAAGGAATTTTAAGGAGAGGTTTTTTGGTTTGGTTTTGTTTTTAATTGAGGTGAAATTTACGTGTAACATACAATTAGCCATCAACCAGAGGTGGTCCTATACTCAAGATGTTGTACAGCCATTAAGGTCTGTCCTAGTTCACTACTTTCGCGTCCCCCCTGAAGAGCACACAGGACATGTGTAATCGTCACTTCCCGTTCCCCTTTTCTCCCATTCTTGGTAGCCTGTAGCCGGCTTTCTGTTGCTAGGGATTTTCCTGTCCTGGCTGTTTCCTATAAAGGGGATCACGCACCGTGTGGCCTTTTGTGTTTGGCTTCTTTCACTCAGCATAACGTTTTCGCTGTTCATCCACATTGTAGCATCTCTCGGTACCGCCTTCCTTCTTAGGGCTGAGTGGTGTTCCATGGTGTGCATGTACATAATTTGTTTCTCCGTTCATCTGTGGAGGGGTTTTTGAGTTTCCACCTTTCGGTTATCATGAATAATGCTGCTGCAGACATGGGCAAATTTCTGTGTGGACGTCTGTTTCCATTGCTCCCCGATATGTATCTCGAAGCAGGAGTGCTGGATTACGTGGTGATTTTGTGGTTCACTTTTTGAGGACCTGCCGAGTGTGTCCAGTGGCCACATCAGCTTCCTTCCCTCCAGCGGTGTCCCGGGCCTCCTGCTTCTCCACATCTTCACCAACACTTGTTAGTTAGTTTTCTCTGAGTGTAGCTATCCTCCTTAGTGAATATGAAATACTTCATCATGGTTTTGGTTTGCATTTCTTTAATGGCCAGTGGTGTCGAGTATCTTTTCATGTGCTCCTTGATCATTTGTATACGTTCTTTGTAGAAATGTCTAGTCAAGTGCATTGCCTGGCTTTTTAATTGGGTAGTTTCTCTCCTTGTTGGGGAGTAAGAGTTCCTTTTATATGTGTATTCTGGATATTAAACCCGCCTTAAATATATGATTTGCAAATAGTTTCTTCTATTCTGTAGATTGTCTTTTCACATCCTTGATGTCTTTTGCACAAAAGGTTTTAATTTTTAAGAAGTTCAGTTGATTTTTTCTTTTGTTGTTCTTGATTTGGTGTCAAATCCATGGCCAAATCAGAAGTTAGGAAGATTTTCTCTTACGTTTTCTTTTTTTTTTTTTTAAGATTTTATTTATTTGATAGAGAGAAACACAGTGAGAGAGGGAACACAAGCAGAGGGAATGGTAGCGGGAGAAGCAGGCTTCCTGCCGAGCAGGGAGCCCGATGTGGGGCTCAATCCCAGGACCCCGGGATCATGACCCAAGCCGAAGGCAGACGCTTAACGACTGAGCCACCCAGGCACCCCTCTCTTACATTTTCTTTTAAGAGTTTTATAGTTTTTGGCTCTTACACTTAAGTCATTGATGCCTTTTGAGTTAATTTTTATATACAGGATGAGATGTAAGGACTCAGCTTCATTCTTTTGCATGCGACTGTCTCATTGTCCTCACACTGTTTGCTGAAGAGACCGCCCTTCTCCTCACTGAATGATCTTGACAGCTTTGTCAAAAAATCAATTGGCCGTAGACATTTGAGTTGATTTCTGGATCCTCAGTCCGTATGTCTGTCCTTATGCTACAATCACACTACTTTGGTTACTGTAGCTTTGTTGTAAGGTTTTGAAATTGGCAAGTCTGAGTCCTCTAGCATTATCTTTTTCAGTATTGTTCTGGCTCTTCAGGCCCCTTGCAAGTCCATAAAAATTTAAGGACTGGCTTTTCTATTTCTGGGAGAGGATGGAGGAGGAAGGCCAGTGGAATTTTAATAGAGATTGTGTTGAATCTGTGTATCTTTACAGTGCTTTGAGGTGTCCTGCCATCTCAGTTAGAGTAACTTTTCCCATCGATGAACATGGAATCTCTTCCCATTTAATTAGGTCTTTAATTTCTTCAGCAGTGCCTCGTAGTTTATCTTCAGTGTACAAATCTTTTACCTCCTTGGTTCAGTTTATCCCCTAGGTATTTTATTCTTTCGGATGCTACTGTATATGGAATTATTTTTTTAATTTCCTTTTCGTTTCTCTTGTATGGAAACATTCTGGTTTCTGGGTGTTGGTCTTGGACCCTGAGCCTTTACTGAATGTGTTTATTGACTCTAGTAGTGTGTAGATTCTTTAGGACTTTCCATTTATGGAATCATCTGCAAATAGAGATCGTTTTACTTCTTTTTTTCCAATTTGATGTCTTTTGTTCTTTTCCTTGCCTAATTGCTCTGGCCAGAACTTCCAGTACAGTGTTGAACAGCGTTAGTGAAAGTGGGCATCCTTGCTTGTTCTTGATCTTAGGGAGAAGCCCTTCATCTTTCGCCGCTGAGCATGGGTGTCAGTTGAGGGTTTTTCCATAAATGCCCTTTCTCGTGTTAGGGAAGTACCGTTCTGTTTCTAAGATGCTGAGTGTTTTCCTCGTGAAAGAGTGGGCCACTCCCTGCTCCCTCCTTTTCAAATGAAAGTGCGGCTCAAAGGAATAAAGTGCTGACCTGAAAGGAAATGAGCCCTTTTACTCCACTGAGAGTTCTGCTTGTTCTTCCCTTCCTCTCTGTGTGACTTGGTGTGCTCGCGTCCGTTCAGGTGGTGGACATCATGAGAGTCAATGTGGATAAGGTGTTGGAAAGAGACCAGAAGCTCTCGGAGTTAGATGACCGCGCAGACGCGCTGCAGGCAGGAGCGTCCCAGTTTGAAACGAGCGCTGCCAAGTTGAAGAGAAAATACTGGTGGAAGAACTGCAAGGTAATTTTCCCTCACCTGGTCTTTGCAGGAAGCCCCCTCTGTATTCCCAGAGGGCCAGCTGGGGCCGCAGGTATTGGAGAGGAGTTTGACGTCCCATGCCTGGAAATCTGGCTCGACTCTGAGTCTCCAGCCCTGACTGCACGCCCTTTTCCTGTGCCCTCAGCGGGGAATGCTCCACGATCCGTGGCTGACCTTAAGGAGCATATAGGACAGGAACGTCCAAAATCAAGTCCCCAACCTGAGCCCCTTCCAACCCTGTGCCCCCGCGAAGTCCTGCGCGCACAGTGGCAGGAGAGGGCTAGGGTTGGCGGTCCGCTGGCCTGTGCTTCAGTGAAAGGCTCCAGTGGCCCAGGATGGGGTGCTTGAGAGCCAGTGTGCTCCCCAGAAGTGCGGGAAGCAGCCCCACGAGCAGCGTACCCTGGAGCGGATCTGATACACCTGCCGCAGCCCAAATGTATCTTTGCCCCTCACGGATGCACGAGTGACACTGCCTGATACACAGGACAGGACTAGCAGCCCGCGCAGATGACTTGCTAGTCCTAGGACAAGTCATAGGACCGTCTTCTAAAAAACAGATAAATAACTTAACACCAGAATTAAGACCAGTAAATTTAGGCTTTCAAAACTGAATTATTTCAGATCATAGTGCACCCTAACTTCTCGGCCCGTGACTAGAATATCACATGCTTCAGCGAGCACACTAATCTCTATGTTTGGAAATATGAGGTGGTCTCTGTTTTGTCGCAGATGTGGGCCATAGGGATTGTCATCGTGGTCATCATCATCATCATCATCATCGGTGAGTTCTCCTGGCCTAAGTCCACTGTTCAGGTCTTCTCGGTGTGGGCGCAGCTGACGTCACACACGAGAACTTGGAATAAAAAGTTCCCTCAGAATTACTAGTTCACTTCAAAGATTTTCGTTTTCTTCAGTAAATGTTTTAAGTACTTGCGTGTTATTTCATTAAAATCCAAGGGTTTTTTAAATATAAATGTTGATCCTTTGAAGTTAAAGAAAATGTGTTCATTTCCACTGCCCCTTCTGTTTTCACTCTGAGCACATTTTCATCCGATACTTCCTTTCACGAGAAACAGTCTCGGCTGTTGATTACCAGCGTGACAGCCTGTTCTCCACTGGGGCTCCGGTCCGTCAGCTGCGCGGCCTTGAGCAAGCAACCTAATGTCCCTGATCCTCAGTTTCTTCACTTGTAAAGCGGGGGTGGTAATAGTACCTAGCCCATATGTTTGCCGTGGGGACACCGCTGCCCAGTGTGCGGAAAGCGCGTGGGATGGTCCCCGGCGCATAGTAGTAACAATGGCCAGACAAGTAGGTGGGTCCGTACAGACATGCCCCGTGCGCAGAAGCAGGATTACTGAGTTATCCCCACTGCTCCCACGTAGGATGCGGAACCGGCCGTTGACGCCTGGAGCCCAAGCCCTGGGAACCACTGGCAGAAGCGGTCCTTCCACCCCTTCTCTTGACAGTGACCTCAAGCCCTTGACAAAGTGTAGAGAGGCCACTAGTAAGAAGTCGGCCAAGTGGAATTGCGTATTTAGACTGCGACGTTCACTGGTAGCTCCGCGTTTGCAGTGAGAGACTGAACTGTTGTTTGCTTTGTTGTGTCTCCTCCCCGTTAGTGTGGAATGTTTCCCCGTGAAGAACAGCGCGGCCCCGACCTGCCATTCAAGAAACCTCTTCAAGACCTTTGACTTAGAACCCGCTGTATTCTCGAGCTCGCCTACTGTTCTCTCTAAGCTGATTAGTTTCTGTTTGTTACCGAAAAGTTGAATTTCTAGGCCACGTGCCTTTGTAATGTCACAAGCACGCCACACTTGAAGCGCGGCCGCCCGGTGCCTTCCCAGACGGGAAGGCTGATGGAAGAGCGTCCCTTAACTTCCCGAGTGTCGTCACCTCGAAGCAAGGTTGTCCTGAGGAATTGCCGTTAATTCCGGTCAAGGGAACGTGTCCCAAGTTAGCCCTCCCTGCCGTATGACATCTTCAGAACCGCAGGCTAAGCCTTTAGGTAATCAGATTTCCAGTTTGTGCCTTCCAGAAAGAACACTACTGCCTAACGCAAATCTGTAACAATGACAGGTTGTGCCTTAACTTTGCTATTTTTCGGATTCCCTAGAAGAGAATTTTCTACTGTTTATAAGCACTACTGACTCTTGCGCTGTATTTAAGATAAGACGTGGATAAAGAGTTTCTGCTCTTACATTAGATATGAAGATGTTTACTTTCTTGTTACTGTTTTTGTATCACTTGCTAAAAATATTATTTTAATCAGAAATAGCAGCCTCTTTAAAACATTTTTACAGAACTACGGCTATGACCAAAGTTTCTATTTTGCCAAAAAGTTGAATGCCCAGTACAGTGTCCTTACATCTGTTCCCGACAGATCAATTCCCAAAAAGTGACAAACGGAACTTAAGGTGCCCTTCAGAATTAAAACTGTAATACTGTCTGTGACCCGTCTACATCCCAACAGGCCTTTCTCGCCTCTGAGTGCTGTGGGTGGTGCAGCTCCCCCTGAGTCTGCACTTCTCCCAGGGGTGAGAGGAGGTTTAAGCTAGACTCTGACCATCTCATCCCTAGAGACCGAGTTCAGTCGGGCCTCTGATAATTATGTGAGCAACAATTCTGCAGCCTCCAGGTGAGACCATCTGTGACCTGGTCACTAACTGGCCCAATCCCCATAGACGATAGCCTTTGGGAGTTTGTTTCCTATTTTTATCCATATTCCACTTCCTAAATCTGTCTTCTGAATTATGCTTTCAACTGGGCATTAGTCAGGGGTGGATGACTCTTCCCACAGGAGAGCTGACCAGAGACACTTTCTTTCTTCAACGTCCTACACTGCACAAGATGCTGCTTTGGAAACAGCTTTGTCACCTGCGAAACTTGTTGTGTATGTGAGATTTTCATCATCAGGGCGGGTGGCTTAAGGATGGGAATTCAGGTTGGCACGCGAACAGGCAAGGAGGCACTGAGATGTTCCACTCTGGCCCGTGGTTACTAGAAGATTCTAAAATTGTTGTCCATATGACAGCATGTGACTCACAAAGCAGCAGCAGTCATGGCGCGACAGGACACGGGCTCCCTTTAGCATCTGTCCCACTGGCCGCACTGAGATGCTGCAGTGTTGAAGACATGCCCTGCAGGATGCCCAGCTGGGAGAAGGAAGCAGTGTGGGGCAGGCTGCAAGCCCACCCTCCGCTCAGGGGCTCTGGCCAGGTCTGACTCAGAAACCTTGGTGCTCCCTCCTTGCCTCGTGCCCGGTCCCATGTCACCCGCTGGCTCCTGCATTAACCCAGGGGCACCTCGCTTATATCTGTGCATTTAGCTGGGAACTCACCCACTCTAATGAACTGAATAAACTGTTTATAAGTGTAATTCTGGTATTTTGTGTTGCTCATAGAAGAATCGCTGTACGTGGTCGGAGTCTTAAAATGGCACGCCTTGCTGCTGCCCTTACCTCTCACTTAGAAACCCCAAACTCCACTTTCTCTTCCTTCTCCCGAGTCCCCAGTATATTCCCCTGCCCTAGTGAACCCAAGCAAATCCTTCCCTTCGTGAAAAGTATAGGTGATGAGTGGGGGCTGGCTTTCTCACGATTGCCAGAATGCTCAGAACCTGGCTTTTGAGTTTCTTAAATACACGTTCTTTAAAGACCGTGCAGAGCTAGCCCCGTGTTTGGTGAAAGAGCGAGCTGCCTACGTGGCCCACAGGGAAGGGAGGGTGGACGGGCGGGAGACTTCTCCATACACACCTCTCGTTTTGACTCTGCACGCCCGTCCCCTTAAATACACTTCCACTCTTCATCTACCACCGCCAGGAAACAATATAATACGGGGGGGAGTAGCCTTTGTTACGGTCACAATAAAATGCCAGTTTCCTATATAAACCTGGGAGGGAAGTGGTTGACTTCTTGCCATTGCCTTGACCTTGGATAGATGGGTCGCCACTTTTCTTGTCTGCCATGCTAGTGTGCTGGCGAAGCGCCTACAGCAGAATCGGACCGTTTGTTTGGGACCTTTGTATGATGACATCTATAAATTTTGGTGCCACTTTCAAGATTTCAAAGGGAAGTCTGCCATGACTGGGCTCTTTTCTGCCTCTCCTGTAAATGTCAGGGTTCCTTCGCCAACTGGGTCCTCAGCCAATTTCCCTTTCCATTCTGTTCAGTCTCCCGGGAGCAATCTTACCTCTTCCCACATCTCTAACCATGAATGTACTGAGGATTCCTGGCCTAGTGGACCAAACAGAATTAAGCATTCCCCTGCTACACGCTCTTCTTCCTCCCGTTAATAGTGTCTGTTCCAGAAAATGGCACCACCATCCATCCAGTGTCCGTGCCAGACAAGTCCGCTGGACTCGCTGATATTTTTGGTGGCCATACAGGTCACTCAGAATGTGCTGGACGCTACATAATAAACACTCTCCAAATCTCAACGGCTTAAAGTTATTTCCTCACTCAGGTCTCATGTCCAATGCCAGCCAACAGGAAGGTTCTACCGTCAGTCACCCAGGGAGGGACTTCCTGTAAACATTTGTTTCAGGTTATCACTGTGGCAGGAAGGGAACATTGGGAACTGTGCATTGGCTCTCAAAGCTTCCGTTTGGAAGTGGGGTTCATGGCTCTGCTCACATTTGACTGGCCAAAGCCAGTCACGTGACCCCGCCTAACCTCACAGGTGGCAGGGGGGCACATGTCACCGGAAGGAGAAATGTAATGTTTGTGAACATTTGCTTTCCTGATGACAATTTCAGTCAAAGGATGGGGCAAATTCCCCGTGACTCATACGTATTTTTAAATGAGTTATGCATCCTATGTGATACTTCTATATTTACGTCACTGATAGAATGGGTTTTTTTTTTTTAAAGTATGGTGATTTTTTTTTTCATTGGTTTTGAGTGAAGATTGTTTGTTTAAAATAGACTGGACTGCTCAGGGCATTTAAAAATAACATCCTTGGGGGTGCCTGGCTGGCTCAGTCGGTGGAGCGTGAGACTCTTGATCTCAGGGTGGTGAGTTTGAGCCCTACTTTGGGTATAGAGATTACTTAAAAATAAAGTCTTAAAAAAAAAAAAAGAGCATCCTTATTTATAACTGAGCTGCTTTTTACATGCAGCCTCGCAGAGCAAAATCCTTCCCCACGGCTCCCCGTGGTCACTGCCTCCCATTGCACTTTTCTTCCCCAACACCGCCCACACGTGTTTAAACAAGGTCACTATCTCCGTGAAGTGCCACAGAAATTTCTCTGCCTTTGTCTTACTCTGTGCACCACCAGCATTTGATACAGTTAATAGCTCTCTCCTTGAAATATTTTATCTCGTTTCCATGACCCAACGTTCTTCTGCTTTTCTTTCAACCTCATCTATGGCTCCTTATCCTTCTCTCGGCTCTCTGCTTGGCCTCTGAATCTCCACGCCTCCCCCCCTTCCCTAGTCTTGGCCTTTGGCCTTTCTCTCTCTGCATTCTCCTGGTGATGCCATTTCACCCATGACTGTAAACGCCATAGGGACGCTGGCCTCTTCCAAATGTCGGCCATCTTGTGGGACATCTTGTGGGAAACAAGTCTCCATTCTCCCCTCATCAAAACCCACTCTCCCCACACCTGTCCCCCTAAGTTGATGACCCATGACACGCAGCTCTGCTTACACCAAAGACCCAGGAGTCACCCCTGATCCCTCTCTCTGTCTTCTCACACACACATTCCACTCGTCGGCAAGGTTCTGTGCCCCAGATGCCTCCCACGTCTAGGCCCCTCTCACCGTCCTTCCTGGCACCACCCTAGTCCGACCGGTCCTCAGCCTCTTCTTGTAACCGACAGCTTCCTGTTAACCACTCCCGGTTGCAGAAGTCTGGCTGACACAGATCACCGTGTTGCTTCAAGTCTTCTTTCCACCTCCTTTAGAAAAAATCCAAATTGCGTTCCCTAATGATAATCTGGCCCTTCCCGACTTCCTGATCTCCCCTCGCACCATTCCTCCTCCCTCCGTGAATTCTCCAGGCAAAGTAGACGAGACATTCTTTCTGTTCCTGAACAACACACCTGCTCTGTCAGGGCCTCCTCAGGTGACTTCTGCCCCCTCCGTTGGGTCCACCCCCAACCCCTCCACACACTGGGGTTTCCATCTGCCTTCTCTGAGAGGCTTCCTGGATCACCGGGTTCATGTGTCTGTTGCCCTCCACCGGGTCCCAGCTACACTCCATCCTCCTGTCACATTCCGCACAGCACTTTCCACTTGGGGACCTCTGCGCGCTCGCTCGTGTTTTCCGTCTTCATAAAAGGTAGACTCCCTGAATGGCAGGGATATTGCGAGCACTGTTTCTCAGGGACCGCAATCATCCCGGCCTAGATCATCCACTCAGTAAGTATCTGTTGAACGAACGCAGTCCGACAAAACAAAACTTGAGAAGAGAGGGAGATCTGCCATCATCTGGAAACAGGCGGTTTCTCCAATACTTGATGTGAACAATTGACACACTTCACTCCACCCCTTCTCTATACAATTCCTTTCATTCATCCAATAAACACTGAAGATTTTTCATGGACCCGGCACTGGAGAGGGGCGGAGCTCTGCATTCGGATGACCTGACACACAATCTAAACAAAAACCCTTGACTTGGTGTTTTTACAAAGGGCTCGGCTACACCTTCCTCTTCTGAAACCGCGTGTTTTACATACCCTTGTCTTCCCTCAGCTGCCAAATCAACCTGTAACTTTAGAAAGACCAAGGAAATGTTCAGAGCCCGTGGTCAAAATTCCGTTTCTGAAACGGCTGGGATCTTCCCGGGGCTGCTCCGGTGCCGGGAGCTCCAAGCCCCAGGCGCTGGCGGGCGCGAGAGCACCAGGGTGGAGCAAGACGCATAAAGGGAACCCGAGAAGGCGCAGACCAGGCGCTCGGACACCCAGCGCTTCCTCCCGCGGCCGGGACTGGCCGGACCAGAGCCCCAGGGTCGTCCCCCCCACCGCCGCGCCCCCGGCCACCTGCGCGCCCCGCCCCCCGGTCGCCCGCCCCTCACGTGGGGGGCTGGTCAACCCCGCCCGGGTCCCGCCCCCTCGTGATTGGCAGCTCGAGCACCCTATCCTTGTCGCGCTGGCTCCGGCCTCCCGGCGGCCCTGTTCTCCCGAAGGGGGCGGAGCACTCGACCAGCGCGGCCTGAGCTCCAGCCCCCTCCGGGGCCCTCCGCCCCCCCGCCTCCGCGCCGGCCTCTCGGGATTGGCGGAGCGCCGCCGCCCGACCCCCGGTGTTATGTAACGTGCTCCCAGGCCTTATCCCCGCCCACTCGCCTCCGGTTATGTAACCGGGCGCCCCGGCACGGGCCCCGCCCCCTGGCCAATGGGGGCGCGCGGAGCCGGCCGCGGCAGCCAATCGCGCGTCTGGGGGGCGGGGCCGCATCACGTGGCGCGCGGGGGGCGCGGCGCTGGCGGCAGCTCCGCACGCGGCTGGCCTCGGGACTGCGTGCTGCCGGACCCTCCCCGGCTGGGCGAGCGGCGGCGGTGGCGGCGGCTGGTGAGTGCTGTGCGGGGGCAGGGAGGTCTCCCCGAGTCCGCGCTCCGTTCTGGAGCCGGCGACCGGGCGACGGCGAGCCGGGAATCTGGGGCTTCTGAACTTGGCGCCGGAAGTTCCCCCTGCCCGGGTCCAGTTTCTGGGCGCACGTCGCAGGTGGGGAGCCGCGGGTGGGCAGGCCGGCTAATGGGGGAGTCTGGCCGGGGTAGGGGTGGGGGTCTGTTACAGCCCGGCTTCCGCAGCACACCGCCTGTGTCACTGGACACCTGTCCCCTCTGTCACACCCCCTCACCCCCCTACCCCCCCAGGCTGCTCCCGTGAGCGGAGCCATCCGAGACTGCATGGAGATCCTGCAGAGGGAACTTCGTCCTGGTGACCAGGGATCCGTATCCGCCGGCTCCTGATGACCGATCATTTTCCCTAAGGCAAAGACATGGACCAAAAGGAGAAATAAATTCCTGTCGCTGATTGCAAAGTGAAGAGGAGGCAGACAACAGACTTGAGGGCTGCCGAGCAAAAAAGATGGACCCCTGTGAAGACCTGGAAAGGTCCGGCGTTACATGTCTGGACTCCAGGGGGACCAAACCTCAGAAACTTGAAGGACCACAGGCCTGCGGCTCGGAGGCCCTGGGGAGAGGAAAGGAGGAGATGTGGAGTCAGAAATCCCAACTGCAGAGCCCACACGTGGAGAGCAGCAACAGGTGACTCGACCTGACTTGTCTGTTGTTCTTCCAGGGCTAGTACAGGAAAGGGGGGGCTTGGATCACTTTATTCTTTTGTTTGTAAGCCTAGGAGAAAGTTTAGGGGGAATCCTCAGAAACTTGGAATAAATGAACAGCTCTGGGAAACTGAATTACCAAAGAATACCAGAAGTACCGAAAGAGTGGTTGAGGATTTAGCTGAGCGGGGAAGCTGCAGTGGGGATGAGAAAAAATGGAAAATGTTTGATGTTTCCCTGTTTCTTTGGCCGGGATCCCCCACCTGTCCAAGGGGGAAAATAAACCTGTGGACAAAATGAATTGATCCATGGGAAGCACTTAGGAAGTTGCTTGGCACGTTGGCTAAACATTGGCTGCTCTTGTAGTACAAGAGTATAGTTGAACATGTGAATTAATGGGTGGTTTGTGTTTTGTTTGTTTTGTTTTGTCCTACAGTGAACAGCAAGATCGAAACAGAGTTTCTGAAGAACTTATAATGGTTGTGCAGGAAATGAAAAAATACTTCCCATCAGGGAGACACAGTAAACCGAGCACCGTCGATGCCCTCAACTATGCCCTTCGCTGCGTACACAGCGTACAAGGTAAATGAGCTGGAGAAAAAGTACGGTCCTGGGAGTACATCATTTTGCTCATAAACATGGGCCAAGCGGGAAGAGGTGTCAGTGTGGTTCTGGTCCCCGAAATGTTTTGAGCGTTTATGGGGCTTGATGTGAGATGAGCAAATCCACATGGATTGTATTCATGTCTTGCTTTTGCAAATTAGGAACATCAGGAGAACCTTGTTTGTGTCATGGTTTAGGAGCTGTTGTTTAGTGACTGCTCCGTATTTTGATGATTTGCTGCAGAAAAGTAGAGTTTAGCACATTTTAAAGACTCACTTTTTAAAGGATCGTTGTTTTCTCGGGGTATTTGGGAAAAAAAAAAACATTTGGCTAAATACAGCTCACCTTTTCCCTGTCATCCACATACTGTTACAAGGCGTTCATGATATGTCAGGAATTTGCCAAATTGAAAATGAACCGTTGCAAGCATCTTTTCCTTTTTTATCTCTGACCTTTCTTTTCCAGAGATTTAACAAAGTACACGTTTTCTTTAGTGCAAACCTCTGTGACGTCATGTACGACACACAGGTCCTGAATATGACAGTAATATTTCTGCCATAAACACGCCACGTGCATGTATTTGGAATTGGGGGTTTTCGTACCTTATGTGGATCTTGCTCCTTGTGATGCAGAACATCAGAGAATCCTAAAATCCAAAGGCAACGTTGGTACAACTATCAGTGTTTTAGGTCCAAGAAGATCGGGTTCCGAGGCAGACACGCCGAGGTGTCCTCATTCTAAAAACTAAGCCGACTTCAAGGGTGGTAAAAATGATTTCCTTAGGCTATCGCGGTCACTGGACTACCTGTTTATTTTCCTGTGTTTCTTAGCGAACAGTGGGTTTTTCCAGACTCTCAGTCAGAGTGGAGCGCCTCAAGCAGCTGCGACCACCTACAGTCTCGAGGAGCTGGGCACGGCTGCCTTGGGGTACACTTCCAAAAACACAGTAAGAATCCACACATTTTGCCATATCAACCTGGGTGGTCTTTCCTAACAACCTTACCTAGACGTAGATGTTGAAACCTGATACATTGGAGCTTCAGTAACCACCAAGCGAGGCAAACAATAGAGGCGCGCTGCCCAGGAGGCATCCTGTAAATTTCGCCTGCCCTGTGAGAGCACAGATGTAAACCCAGGTGGCAGCCCCGGGGGCGGCGGTCTGCTGGGCTCCCCTCATGAGCCGCCCCTGCCTCCTGAGCACCCCTGCGTTCTCTCAACCAAAAAAAAAACAATAATAATAATAATAATAATGCAAAATAAACCGCAGCGTAACTGCCCTCACTTTATTTTAACTTCCGAATCGTTAATTTGTATTTATATCATTCTTAGTTCCAATATCTACTCCTTCAAGTTGTAACAACTGGATTTTATAGAACCAGGTGAGTTGAGATGCTGTCGTTTTTCTGTAAAATTTGGCAAGAGACATGTCGTGTATCTTTTTTGAATCTTCGTGTTGGCAGAATCATTCCGCCTCCTGCATCACTGATGGGGTAGAGAGGACTTAGTTTTATGTTTAGACCTCAGACGTAAAGATCCTGCAGTAGTGGAGCAGGGGCTGCCCCTAAGGTCGCAGTAGCGTTTGTTCTAGTGACTGCGGTGTTTACGGGGCTCTGGTGGGTGTGGCGGAGATGGAAGAAACAAGGAAAAGTTTAAGAAAACATTTTCCCTTTAAGATCTTCAAGATAAAACTTGGAGAGGAGGACGTGCCGATGCTAGCGGACACAAGCAGTGGCCGATTTGTAAATGTCATTGTTGTCTGATGGAACAAATAGGGGAAATGATTCTTCCGTAGCAAGGTTTGTCAAGGACAGTGTCTTGAAGGAGGAGGCTCTTGAGCTTGGTCTTGAAGCCTAGAGTCATGCACTGGTCAAGAGAAGACAGTCCCGTCAGTTTGCAAACGAGAAGGAATCAGAAGTCGTTACACCCTGTGCACCTTGAGTCAATGTAGGGTGAGCTGGTATATTGTCCAGTGAAGAAATCAGACCTTCAGAAGATCAAATGCAGGTTTTTCGATGACCATTAAGGCATATGTCGGAGAATCACGCTGCCCTTGCAGGATATGTGCCTGTGTTGATTCCATTAGGAATCTTAGAAGAAACTAACCTTTCAGGGAATGTTGTTCGCAAGCATCTCAATATTTGCATTTCTTTTAAATGTTTTTCCTAGGATACCTTTGTGGCAGTTTTTTCCTTTCTGTCTGGAAGGTTAGTGCACATTTCTGAACAGGCTGCTTCAATCCTGAATTGTAAGAAAGATTTCTTGGAGTCTTGTCACTTCGTGGAACTGCTCGCTCCCCAAGATGTGAGGGTTTTCTGCACGCACACTGCCCATGCTCAGCTCCCCCTCTGGAACAAGTGGACCCAAAGAGGTAATGGGGCCAAAGCTCAGGTGTTTACCTTGCCTCATAAAGATCAGTTTCATTCTTTCAGAAAGAGACCAAAATTAACCTCTCGTTTTGAACCTGCAAACTATATGGTTTCTCTTACCTTTTTATGTAAAAAATGAGAAGGTGGGCCTCCTGCCTGGCTCAGTTGGTGGGACATGCAACTCTCGACCTTGAGGTCATGAGTTCGAGCCCCACATTGGGTGGATTACTAAAAATAAATTAGTAAGACTTTTTTAAAAAGCAAAGATAAGTAAATGAATAAATAAGTCAGACTGTGTTGGAAACAGCGTTTTAAATGCTTCTGATAACAAAGTTCCAATTAAGATGCTTTCACTTAGTGAAGTTAATTTTATAGGTTCTTTATCTAAAAGTTTTTTTTTTTTAAATATGGTTTGATTGCCTGTGTACCATAGGGCAGGTACATTGTCATAAAGATTCTGTCTTCTCTAAGTTAATAAAATCAAACGTTTTCCCTCTTACATTGACTTCATTATTTCTTTGCTTGGCTTTGGAGAGGAACTTCTCATGATTAGCTCCCCTTCCAGTTTTACTTCTCAAAAGTTCATGAATCTCATTACTTTGTTTTTCTTCTGAAATGCTCATTTCCCTGAACTAGGGGATGCCTAGTCCTGGTTTCTTAGTTTCCTTTGTGACTTTCAGTTGTGTGTGATTCTTTAAATAATCCGTTATTTCTTTTTTAAAGTCACCCTTTATTACTTATTTCATATTCTTTGTGAAGCGGGTCTTAAAGACATACTTTGTATAGATCAACCTTTTTCTCCAACCCTTTTCTCTAGTTTTTTTGAAATTTAAGTTTGATTTGTTTATTATGGTAAAAAAAAAAAAAGAAAACCCATTAGCAGAATTACCATCTGCTACCATCTACCATAAATTAACCATTTTTAAGTGTACAGTTCAGTTGTGTTCGGTACATTGGCGTGCATATGAAACACCCCTCCAGAACCTTCTCATTTTGCAAATCTAGGGCCCTGTGCCTATTCGGACTTTCTAACGCAGGCCGTGGTCCAGTGGGAATAGACTCCTACACTCTTTGTTCCATGGAAGACCTTTGGCCCCATCTTTGGGCGTAGCTTGTGGACACTTCAAAACACACACCTGTCTTCCTTGCTTGTTTCCTGCTCTCTCCTGTTCCCCTCACTCAAATACATTGATTTCATTTCTCTTCCACTTTCTTGAACCTGTATTTCCAACCTTTAACTCCATTTTTGTTTCTCTGCTTTTATCCATCCTTCGCCCACTCCGTCTCCCATCTATCCAGCCGGCGCTGTGGGCCGGCAGCTGTTTGGGGTGCTGAGACGCCCCGGGAGCTGGGCAGTCACCCCACGGCGCTGTCTGCCCTGCCCTCCGCCTTCTCTCCACCGTCACCTCTGTGGTCTCTGTCTGCTCTTTTCAGCCGCGTTCTCTTTGCAAGTTAGTTATTGCTGTGATATCTCCCCAACATGTAAAAAGGTAGTATATCCTGAAATCGCTGTCTTCGGGACCTCAATTTCGACTTGGACCTTAAAGAGGTGGTGGTGCTCCAGGTGACTGCCCACACTGGGCTTTGCCTTGCAGACCTCAGCAATTCTAGCTCTTCTTGAGCCTTCGCTGGGCTGGGCCCCTGCTGCCTCCTTCTGCCCTTCCTTTGAGCTCCTTGAAGGGGACATAGGAAGCTAAGAACTCAGCAGATGTCAGCCCTTGGCCTGACGTCAGAGCATGTCTCCACTTTGGCTCGTTGTACAGACCTCCGGGGAGGATCCGACCACTGTTCGTTTAGAGTGCACGTCCAAACACAAGGGTTCAGCCACGACAGCCGAGGTGTGGAACTGATAAGGGGCTCGCATCCACTGTGACATCCCATGGTCTGGCCCCGGGTCCTGCATGACCTCTAGAGCATGCAGCTGAGTTCAGGTGCCTGCTCTCCTCATGCAGAGTGCACGCAAGTCTCCCTTCCGGGAGAGTTGCAGTGTTTCCTGTGTGCAAAGAATTTTAAGCAAGGAAATCTGAAGACGTGAGTTTTAAATTGAGTTTTGTCCCTTCTGGAACCAAGGAGGCCATTTAGCTTCTCACTGTAAAGCGGTTGTGTCCCGCCAGCCCGCTACCACGGGGCTGCTGTGAGCAGCACACACTCCAACGATGGGGGAAGCGCTTGAGGTATCTGGAACCTTCTGCAGCACGAGGGCTCCTCTTCGCTGCTGCTGTTCTCTTGAATGGTCGCTGCTTGCCGGGTACTTGTTTTCATGTTTCAGCCGATTGACTAATTTAATCTTCACAAAGACCTTAGGAGCCGTAGGCACCGTCGCTGTCCCCAGTTGACAGAGCAGGTAGCTGGGTTAGTTTGGGTCCCCGGAGCAGCAGATGCCAAGGTGGGGTGAGCTGTGGCAGCGACGTGCTGCAGGGGGCGGGGGAAGGAGGGGCCGCTTGGCCAGGCAGTCGAAGGGAAGTCCAAGCCACGGTCATCAACCAGAGGAGCCCTGTGTCCCCAAGAATGGTCCTGTCTCAGTGCGCGGGCCCCAGGCGGGAGCGGCCACCAGAAGCGGGGCCTTGGGACAGCAGTTGTGGCCCCTGGCCAGTGACGTCCCCTGAAGCCGGGAGCTACGCCCTTTCTCGGCCTCTGCGATCACCGAGGCACGGAGCTAAGGGACTCACCCGAGGTCACGCTTCCGGTCGGCGTGGAGCAGGGTTTCACCCCGGCGGTGAGAGTCCGGGGTCCTGGGCGGGATCCGCTGCCCCTCGGGACCTCGCCAGTCCCTGCGGCGGGAACCATCAAACAGGACATCTGTGGCCACACGAAGGTGGGCGCTTGGAAGCGACACCAAGGAATGGGTCCTGTTCATGAAAAGCATCTCAAAAAATTAAGAATATTTTTGAGACATCCTTATCTTGCCATCATTCCTTCAGAAGTTTCCCTGAGCCTTTCCTGCGGTGGATTTGATGTTAGGGCGGTCGGGTATCTTAGAGCAACGAGTTCAGTGAGCCTACTTTGTCAGCTTGGTTCCTCCTCACAGACGAGCTGTAAGAACAGTCTTCTGGCTCCAGAATTCCAGGACTGTGACTTCCATAGTGTTCTGAGTTCTGAGAGCTGGATCACTGGTGTCTTTGAATCTGGAGTTTTTATGGTTTGATTTTTTTTGTTGTTTGTTTTTTTGTTTTTAAATCATGTACATTTTCCCAGATCGTTCAAAAACCCATTTTCTGACTCTCCATGTGATCCTCTCCTCAGTAATACAAAGGCCTGGACCACATGTCCTGTCTTGGCTCTTCAGAGTTCTCGTTGTTTCTGCTCCTTCAGTATATGCTTGTCAAACATCTCCTTGGTTTTAAGCATATTCTCGGTTCCCATAACTGAGGCTTTTTCACCTCAGTGAGCAAATGCTCAAAAGATCAATTCAAGGAACGCTAAGCCGAGGAGAGCTAAGTAGTCAATAAACACTTGGGAAAAGGTTCAGCCCCTCGATCAAGGCACTTAAACATTTCTGAATTAGCACTTCACAAATCGATGAAATTAACACCGAAATCCATAAAACTGGTGCAGCCATTGGCATGAGGGTTGTGAGAACATGTCCTTAGAGACCCTGGTTGTTGGCAGGATCTTCTGTAGACCAGGGCGGCACACGGTGAGAGGCCTAAGACGATCGTGCCATTTCTGGGCCCCAACTTTGGGGATTTTGTCCAGGGAAAGAAAACAGTGAAAGACATTTCTGTTTCCTATACCTAAATGCTGTAAGTGGTCCACGTCGGCAGTTTCTGAGACACGTGCGGAGTGTCACCATGAAATAGCACACGACCACCAAAGTAACTGTGTCCAAGGTCATTGCCTCGACCTCGGAAGGAGGAGCAGAGGCAGTTTCAGCTGTTTGATGAGCGAAAGCCCGCGGGTCTACATACGATAGGAGCCCTGTTTGAAGCAAGAGTATCTCTTTCTTTGAGGGAGCAATTTCTCATTTGTTGGGGGTAGTTGGAGTTTGTCTCGGGGAGAAGGAGCTGCTTTGGCCCTTTGGTCTGGGGGGCGGGGCGTGATTAACACTTTGTCTCTGTTTCCCGCAGCGTCTCAGTACGACTCCGCTCCCGTGAAATCCTTCTTCTGCAGGATCCGGTAAGTCCAGGGGTTCGTGGGGGGCAGGAACGATGGGTCACGCTCTGATTTTTTTGCGGGGGCCCTTTTTAGGTTCTTTTGTATTCAGCTAGCACTGGGTTCTTGCCACAAGAAGTTTGTATTTTGATTGACGAGAAGTGTACACTCATGAGTAGATAATAACGCCGTCAGGACAAAGAACAGAGAGATCATTCTTAGCCTGGTGGCGCTCGCTCTCTCTCTTTCTCACTAGGAACTGCTGGATGATGTTAAATACACTTTCAAATGCCCATTGTTTGGGGATTGATCTTTTGTTTTTTGTTTGCTTTTTGACTTTTGGTTACATTTAAAATTAATTTTTGAAATTTTACTTGATCTTTTTTTAAATTTTTTTAATTTTTTATTTATCTTTTTAAAAGCAAGCGCTGGGCCTACCATGGGGCTTGAACTTGTGACCCGGAGATCAAGAGCCACATGCTTTACCAACTGAGCCAGCTGGGCACCCCTAACTTCCTGAATTTTAAATAACTGTAAAGAAAGTAAGATAGCTACGTCAGAGGGAAGGATTTAAAAGGTCCAGACATAGTGAGCTGGAAGAAAACAGACCCAAATTTTAATCATAGATTTCTGGTAGGGTTCATTAGTGATTTTTTTTTCTGTCCTGAATTTACTGTGATATGTTCATGTTACTTTTGCAATAAGAAGAAAATGTGGTTCCGCGACATCACGATTGCCAGCGTAAGTATCGAATTTACTAAAGGGTCCAGGTGTGCAGAACTAAAGAGGAAACTCCTTGTAATGGATCAGTCAGCACTCGGTGGGGTTGGGGGCCTTGAGCGCACAGTGTTCCAGTGCCTGGGGAGGGCGAGCCCGGGGAGAGGGGTGCAGGGGGAGGGCTGCGTTGGTTCATTCAGTCCTTTACAGAGGAATTGTTATGACTTTCTTAGAACAGTGTTTGCCAGGGACTAAGTGCTGTTTGTGTCCATTTGGCTAGTAAATCTATTTGTTTGCCTTGTCTGAGCCAGGCAAGGTTACAGGTGCAAAGTTCTTGCCCTCGTGGACCTTCCGTTCTGTGGGTGGGAGGGAGACTGTTAACAAACGGGGACCTACATACGTGTCCGCTGGCAGTAAGTTCTGTGTGGAACAGTGAAGGAGAGGAAAGGACTGGGAATTCTGGGCAGAGGAGAGATTACTAGTGTGTTCGGGGTGGTTAAGGAATGTTCTCTACTAAGAAGCCTGATTGGAGCCAGAGCCTGAAGGAGGTGAGGGAGCAAGCCATACCTCTACCTGAGGGAAGAGTGTTCCAGACAAGTGCAAAGGCCCTGGGGCAGAATATGCTTGGCCTGTGGGGGGAGTAACAAGGAAGCTAATATGGCTGGAGAAGGGAGTAGAAGGAGATAAACAGGGACCAGACCGTAGGAAGCTTTGACTTCCGAAGAGAGTGTTTTGTTCAGGTTAATCATTTATTTAAATACTTTCGCAGTTTGCAAAATAACACGGAACTAGGGGAGATAGTGCGGTGCACCGGTACAGACTCACCATTCAGCTTCACTGACTTTAACCTGTGGCCAGCCTTCCGTCGTCTGCCCCCGGCTCCTCAGCCCATCCTCCCCCTGATGCTGAAGCAGAGGGCAGACCGTGGATCATTTCCTCCATCAGCATTTCAGAATGCAGGCAAAAACACGAGGTGCTTGTCCACCTCTGTGATGCTCAAATGGGCCCGCCTGTGGCCAGTGGGAACCCCTTCAGGTTCGCGCCAGTGCCGTGGGAGGGTACCCCGTGCTCGCTGGCAGCTGCCTCTGCTCTGGGCACGGTGGCCCAGGCGCCACCCCGACGCTTCCTACCTCACCCATGGAGTCCGTCATTTCTCCGACGATCCCTCCTTCCCTGACGTGAGAGATGGCATTGCCTTCTGGGGACCGGCCAGGCTGCGCACGGCTTCTGGGAATCCTCGGCGGACAGAGGCAGGCCAGTTGCATTTTATAGAAGGACCGTGGCCGGCCCTGCGCTGGAGAAGGGGCAGGGACGAGAGGCGGGAGGAAGGGCCGGGGAGAGAAGGCAGTCACCGGTGGTGGCGGCAGGAAGATGTGGACAAAATGCGGAGAGTCTGGATATCTTTGCAGGGGAGAGCTGTTGGGGCTCATTCATGGACTAGTTTTGGGTGTGAAAGGAGCCGCTTCCTGGAGCGAGGAGGGGAAAAGTCCGGCGCCTGGTTTTATGCAAGTTGATTGGCCTTGTGTGGTGGAATCGAACTTGCAGTGTTGACTGAGCATCAGTAGGTGGGTCTGGAGTTCAGGGCGAAGTCCGGGCTGGAGACAGGTCCTGGGGTCGTCAGCGCGTACAGGGCACGGGGAAGCCGAGACAGGACGAGCCTGGGAGACGCAAGCCCAGAAATTGGCGGGAGCGAGAGACACAGGACAGCTGGTGGGTCAGGGTCAGGGTCAGGGTCAGACTGCTCTCTTAAACAGAAGCAGGATCACGGGAGCGGAGGCACCAGGCTCTTTGGAGAGGCCAGGAAGCGAGGTGGGGGTGGGAGCAGCAGGGCACACGGACGTGGAGCTTCTAGGCGGCTAAAGACCACTTGCCATGACTTCAGATAATGGTGGGAGAGGCAAGGTGTGACTCGTAGAAACAGGGAGTGTGGATTCGGTTGTGGGCATGTTGCTACTAAGGGGACCATGGTGTATCCAAGGAGAAATGTCCTCTGGGCAGCTGGACCTATAAAACAGGGTGAGAGGCCAGGAGTCGAGCTGCCCCTGCCCAGGGAGGTGCCCCACACCCCTGCCCAGGGAGGTGCCCCACACCCCTGCCCAGGGAGGTGCCCCACAGCCAGGGCTCAGCCAGCAGGCTCTAGCCCTGCTTTCCCACGCAGGCAGGCCCATGACGCCTGTTTCCCCACACAGGGCCCTGTGCCCATCCCGTAGTCGTGAAGCTATGCGGCGAAGTCAGCCCCTCGAGGGTGTAGGTAGGGATGGTGGAGAGCTGGCTTTGAGGGGCATGCTCACAGGGCACCCTGATTTCTGTTATGTGGTACTTGGTTTAGGCGTGTGAGGTAGGACAGGGAAGTCATATGATCTGGGTCAGAAGAAACATCGTGGAATGGCTGGTCCCATTTTTAACCCACTAAGCCGGTTCTCCATAAATCCTCTTTTTCTTTGGATAATGAATGCATATAATCATCCTTAGGTATCGAAAACGTAAACTAATGTTTGTTTTTTTTTTAAATAAACGCATTTAAACATTTTCGATTTGGATAGTTCTGTCTCAGAAATCACCAAGAACGCATCTCTCAAGGCCTTGATTCACGCTGGGCTCCCTGAATGCATCAGGACGGGGTACTCACCATCCCTGTGCTTTTCAGGGGAGGCCAAGACACAGAGCAAGAGAAGCGTTACTACCCAGTCCGGATTATCCCCTATCTGATGCATGTACGTAGCTCTGCCCAGTGGGAGTCTGAGCCCTGCTGTCTCACCCTGGTGGAGAAGATTCACTCTGGTTATGAAGGTAAGGCAGGAGTGTCTGCTTCTGGATCAAACGTAACCTGACAGCACCTCAGGTAGGAACATGTAGAAGCCTGTTGACTGCAGCCGCAGAACCAGAAAAGAGTGCTCGAGGCTTCATGTTGGCCCTGAGCCCTTGGGCATTTAGAGCTGATCTGCCCTGGCGTCTCCGTTTCCTGACCCTGACTTCTCAGTGGTTGCCTCCTTCAAGGTCGGCAAAGCCTACGATCTAAGCACAGACTTGGCCACCGATACCCCGTCCTCTGGTCCATTCTGTACTGGTGACTGGTGGCCTGTGGCTTCTGCCCTGTGTGAAACAAGAGCATGGAATCTGGGGGCGCCTGGGTGGCTCAGTCGGTTAAGCACCTGACCTTGGTTTCAGCTCAAGTCACGATCTCACCAGCTGGGGCCCGATCCATGCCCAGTGGGGAGTCTGTTTGAGATTCCCTCCCTATGGCTTTCCTCCTACTCATACACACACACTCTCTCTCAAGTAAATAAATAAATCTTTAAAAAAAAAAAAAATGGCATGAAAACTGGTGCATAGTGAGGTCACAAGAACGAATTTATATTTCTCAGGTGTTCTGAAAGCCCTTGAGTGGAAGCTGTAGTTTCTGTCCTTGGAGGGCAGAACTACATCTCCAAATTCGTGCATTAATACACAAGCACTGACCCTACCAGTTTTTTGACCCAGATTTAAAATACTGATGCCAAATCCAACGTAACTAGTTACACAGCACCACCAAGTACCACCAGACTTACCAGGCCTGACTTTTCATTTCCTCCAGCTTAGACTGCTGGATTGTGAGGAGTGAGCTTTCTGTGCACACAAGTTCTATTTAAAATTAAATAGGCATTGCATTTTGACCTAATCAAAATGTAATTAATAACGACAAGTATTATAACTTAACCATAGCCTTGGCTTCTTGAAAACCAGGCCCCTGAGTGAGATTTCTACCATTTCATACAGAGATATTGTCCCCTCTTGTAAGTGGTCAGTAAGTGGTCAGTAAGTGGTCAGTTAGGGGGATGACTAATTAGATATTTGCCTTTAGGTGAGTCTTTCTGTTTTTCATAGCTCCTCGAATCCCGGTGGATAAAAGAATTTTCACCACAACGCACACCCCAGGGTGTGTCTTTCTTGAAATAGATGAAAGGTAAGTGCTTCTTTAAGCCTGAAAGAAATTTCCTTTCTGAAATTAGAAATATGAGAACATTTACATTACGTTTACACATCTCGACATTATGAAATGGACGTCTATCCATTTGCCCGTTTGATGTTAGCTTGAAGTTTATGTTTTAATGTAAGTATCTTGCACATTATACGCCTATAGTTTGCAAGTTATATTTGATTTCACAGTAGTCTGCTTTAGGTAAGTCAGGAATTGCTGTTCCACATCACACAGGGGGACAGTGAACCTGGATGTGGTCCATGACTGGCCTCAGAATGAGACCCAAGCTCCAACTCTGAACCCCGGCCCCTGGACCAGTGTGATTTCCCCCAGGCAGCTGCTTCCCTAAATACCTTTTGGTGAAATGTTTCTTAGTCTGAAGTGAGGGGAGAAACAAAAGGAAAATAAGAACAGTTTGGTTTTTTGTTTTGTTTTGTTTTATTTTTGTAAAGCCATTGACTTAATTTAAAGCGTCATCGGTCATTTTGACCTGACATCTTTTCTACTTTTGGGGGGTATTAAAGTGCTCTGACTTATAGAATAGTGATAGCAATAGTAGTCATTGCTTATTGTTGTTTTTTAATACTTTTATTTGGAAAAATAAACATTGTTATCCCCTGATGGGCACCCTCTGTTTCCTCCCACATTTATTTTCGAATTTTACTTATTCACGAAATCGGAAAATCGGGCGCTCAGTGCGCCGTGGCGCATGGAAGTGGAAAGCAACAGTCAAAACGGCTGGCACAGCTATGATCGCTCCTCATTTTTATTTTTAAAAAATCTTAACATCTGGGGGTGCCTGAGTGGCTCAGTGGGTTAAAGCCTCTGCCTTCGGCTCAGGTCATGATCTCAGGGTCCTGGGATCGAGCCCCACATCGGGCTCTCTGCTCAGCGGGGAGCCTGCTTCCCCCTGTCTCTCTGCCTGCCTCTCTGCCTACTTCTGATCTCTTTCCTCTCTGTCAGATAAATGAATAAAATCTTTAAAAAAAAAAACATAAAAAAAAATCTTAACATCTGATGTTAACATCTTAACATCAAAATAGGTTTATTTAATAATAGGTATCCTGAAACTAAACAGTAATTGGTGAAATACTTTCTATCATGGAACCTGTAGAGAGTAAGAACATTTAGCTGCAGATACCCTGGTAATGGCTTCAGTTTATTGTATTAGAAGATGTTTGTGAATTTGGACTCACAGAAAACATTCATGGCGTCCGTTCTTCCTAAGTCACCATGAGGGCTCTGCCTTCACCGCCCTCCCATGAAGCTCCATCCTGCACGTGGCTTTGCGTTCCTGGTGTCTGTCTCTTATTTCCTGCTGGGAGACACTGTTTCCGCGCAGTTTTAATCGTGCCGGATAAATGTGTGGCCTGCTTTATTCACAACACCATCAGCATTCTTCTGCATTATGATGTGATCGTTGTAAATTTTTTAAATGGGGAGGGGGCCAATCCGAGACCCCTGAGGAACTTGCTAGAAATACAGATTCCTGGTGTTACCCCCCGAAACTCTGATTTAGTTGCCTGCGAATCGTTTTCTGGCACACCAAGGGCGACTTTGACACAACATGTCCACCGCCCAGCGTTTCTTAGACTGCGGAACCATTTCCCCCCGGCTCCTTTTATAAATGCTCAAATGATATCTTTTGCATACCTTTTTCTTTTTCATATGTAGAATTAAGTTAAAAAGTACCTTAAAGTGTATAGAGTCTGAAAATTGCTTGCTGCCTGTAACGCGCGGTGTGTGCTGTCTGCCCCAGAGCGGTGCCTCTGCTGGGTTACCTACCTCAGGATCTGACGGGGACGTCTGTCCTAGCGTATCTGCACCCAGAAGACCGCGCGCTCATGCTCGCTGTACACCAAAAAGGTAAGGACCTGCTTCTCTGTAGGAGGGAGTTTTTCTGCAGCCGCTCCTCGGCTCCAATTTTTCCATTTCCTTTCGTGTTCAAGCTTCTCATAGGCTCTTCATCACCAGAGCTCAGCCTTTAACAGGTGAGCACTGTGCTGAAGCGGCTAAAACAATTTTTTTTTCTTGTTTCGACACCTGAAGAACTTGCAAATAAACGCCTAGAAAAAGATACTTGCCAAGGTAAATGTGCGCACTCAGTAAATGCTAATCTCGTCGTATTATCTTATACAGTCTTGAAGTACGCAGGCCACCCTCCCTTTGAGCACTCACCCATTCGGTTTTGTACCCAAAATGGAGATTACGTCATCTTGGACTCCAGCTGGTCCAGCTTTGTGAACCCGTGGAGCCGGAAGGTGTCTTTCATCATTGGTCGGCATAAAGTTCGAACGTGAGTCAGTCAGCGTTCATGGTCTTAGAAGACTGTGTTTACCAAATAGTATTCTTCCACCACCCACTGACTCCCTTTGACTCAGTTGACACATAAACTAGGTAAAGCACAGATTTTTTTTTTTTTTTTTTTTTTTTGGTCTGTCAAGAACCTTGAAAGATTTCTACCTCTTTGACGTCATGATTCCCTTATAGAAACAGTCTAAGGAAATAGGCCTCAATATAGAAGAGCTTTATAAAGAAAAGACATATTTTGCACCACTGTTCAATCATAGTGGCGGACTTAGAGTAGCTTATATGTCGATCATTAAGTAAGTTCGAGACTATTTGTTTGACATGTTGTATTATTGGTCAAAGGAAATTTTTGCAAAGATTGTATAACATGCGAAATTGATATATATTAGATTTAAAAAGCAGCATACAAAGTTGTTTATACCATATGAATATAAAAGTGTTCAAATGACACATAAACACTGTGAAGTAGGAAGAATAAATAAAATACAAATTTTGACTCTGTGTAGCATAATGGGGTGAAGTTTTGTTTTGTTTTGTTGTCTTTTCTGAATTTTAAAGTGTTCTTTAGTGACCATGTAGAACTTTTTGTATCAACTTCTGCTGTCAGATTCCATTTATTTGTGTCCGTTTTATCAAATCTTTATTTTTTAAACTTAGATGCTTTAGTTTTTCTTTTCCTGACAACATGGCTGACTCTAGCCTCTTCGATCACTGCTACCTGTCCAGTGGCCCACCACTCTTACAGCCTAAAATACTCCCAGTCCCTTGACTTTTTGGTTTAAAATTAAAATTGACCAGTAGGTTTCTCAGGTGGGCCATAGGTTCCCTTGTGGTATCTTTTGGGTTTTTTTCAGCATGGAAATTGTACTTAACTCTCAGGATCGTGCTGAGGTTGAGGATTATGTCTTTTGTGTTTTGTTGTACAGCTCTGTGCATATAAGCATAAAACTGAGAACGTAGGTCTACCACTAAGACTTATTTTATCATGTCTTAATACTATATAATACAAGACACCTAGCCATGGTGAGAAAGGGTCCCAAGGCCCTCCTGTGTCTTTGTGCTTTAAGGGTTGGGCTTCTCAGCAGAGCAGGTCTGGAACCCTAATGGGAGAAATGGGCTCCTTGCTGCCCTAACTCAAGAGACCAACTTGTGCTAGAAAATGTAATCACTAGGCTAAGAAATATGACTGCCAAGTCAGTGTTATTCATGTTGGCCAGAAAGGACTTCTTTTTTCCGGTAAGGAAATCTGTAGGGAAATGAAAATAAAATCAGATGGTTGCTTAGTATGACTATAGGAAACCCCAGAGCAAGTATGATTGCTCTCATGAGGTGTCCCCCGGGTGTTCAGTCTGCGTGCCCTCCCCATCAATGCCAGAGCCATGTCCTAGATGCCCCAAGTGTCCTTTCAGTGTGATTATGTAACATATGAAATTACTCACAGTGTTTGCAGTTTAAAAAAAAAAATTATACCAGCATTTGCATCTCAATTTCTGGGATGATGTGAGGGAAAAATTTAAAGTCTAGTAAATATTCATCACTCTTGTAAAATAATCATCCATTATATTTATACAACTGTTTTAATGAGTACTTAAGGGTCACCTGCTGTGCTGGGCATTGTGCTAGACCCTGAGACTAAGATGGTAGGCCACACAGACATCGTCTCCCCCCGTCCTGGGGCCCACAGTGCAGTGGGAGAGCCAGGACCTAGAAATGACACGTGTGAGTGGAGTTTTGACAAGTGTGAGGTTGAAATTGGAACAATGGGGGGAAGCAGTGAGGGTGTTCGGTGGGGAACCCAGCCACGTCTCTGTGGGCAGGCAGGTGATATGCTGTTACCTCTCATCCTCCAGATAATATCCATCTACTCCACGACAGAGTAACTTCCATGGAGGTCACTTGAGGAGGAGGTTAGGAAGTGGAGACGAGAACCAAGTTTTCCCCCTGACTCCTCAAGCAGTGTCCTTCCATAGCCAGTGGCCTAGCGCTACACAGCATTTGCCTCTTTCTGGTCAAGGCTGTGTCTGCACAGCCTGCATTTTCATTATCTTGAGTTACGTGATTACTGACTAAAGGTACAACCTGGCTTTGTAGAAAGCTTCGCAGACAGGAATAGATCTCACAACACAAAGCAGTTGGTTCTATTTCTGTTCCAGAATTTCATTTGACAAACAAACCCAAATGTTTCTTGGAAGGTTTCAAGCTCATAGTGCATGGACGTATTTATCACAGGTCAGATGTAACCTTGCCCACCCCCCTCCCCCGCCCCGACTGCTCCTTCACTGATGGATTCATTCTTGTATGTGCCTGGCACTGTTGGAGGTACCAGAGAGGTGCCTACAGCAGGCCAGAGAGTCTGACCCCACAGAGCTCACATGCCTTAGGAAGCTGGGAGGAACAGACAGCAGAAGGGTCAAGGGGGTGCTGCATACAGTGGATCAGGTGGTGCATTCAAGCATTTGAACATACACCATGCTGTGCTGATAAGCTATTGGTGGGCACCACCCATGGTCTGCATACCAAAGAAGACACTGCCTTGGGACAAGAGAGGGACACATCTCCAGAGGCAGAGCTCTTCCTGACTACTTCTATGACACTGCATTTTTTTTGGTTTTTGGGAAAGTATCTCAGTTTTTAGGAAGTTGGGTTGTGTGTTGTGAGAAACAGCAGATGGCAGAATGGAAAAGGGAAGGCACTGCCTTTGGAGTCAGGCATGTAGATTCAAACCCTGACTGCTGCTTTTTGGGTATGAGAGTCAGCAAGTGACCTAACCTCTCTGGCATCACGATGATTCTTGCTTTATAGGGTTGTGAGGACTCAGGATATGATATGTCTGACCCAGTGTATCACGTTAATAGTACTTGGGTTACCGAGGTACTGAGAAGCGATACATTGTGGTGGCAGAAGTGTACTCTGAAGCCTCGACTCTGGTCTCTTCATGAATACCTGTTTAGACTTTACCAGCTAGGTGACTTTGAGAAGTTTTCAACTACAGTGAAGGAGGTAATATTTGCTAGAGCACTTGGACTGGTGCCTGGCACATTGTAAGGGTTTAGAAAATGTTATTCTTGCTGTGTAAAAGTGGCATGGTTCCTGTCACATAGAAGGTCCTAAATGAACGTCATTTCCTTCTCTTCTTTGTGCTGTTTTCTGCGGCACGTCTGCCTCTTGCTATGTGCAGATCGTAGTTTTGAAATGCTCAGGTGTAAACAAGACTGCAGGTTGTGAAAGCCACATTTGCACCAAAAGTTCAGTTGCTGAAGTGATTAGGTATATTAAACATTAAATGTTGTTTGGCGGACCTAGGGTCTTAAAATTTCTACAATAGGTTTCTCAGTTAACGTTAAATTTTGAGACCAGTAGTTGTTGAAGGTATTTCGGTAGCTAAAGAGGTTACTCGTCATTGATTTTAGATTTCTACAAAATACTGCTGACAAAGATGTCGAAAGATTAGAGCTCTAGACGATCCAAAGAAGCCTCATAATGTCTTAGTATTTTTTCTGCCTCCATGGATGGGATTTAGCTTTATATATTCTATTTGAAGTCAAAGAGTTGCTTTGTATAGGTATAGGTTTATTATTTGAACATCGTTTAAAAATCACTTTAGGCTCTATTGTAAATTCATTTTGAATTGCCTGACTCCATCTTCCACTTGGCACTTTGTAGGAGTCCACTGAATGAGGATGTTTTCGCTGCCAGAAAAAGAAAGACGAACCGTAATGACAAAGACATAACAGAACTACAAGAACAAATTCACAAACTTCTCTTACAGGTAAAGTGAGATTTTAAAAAGCAAACACAAAATTTCCATCATCGTATTTTGGTTTAACAGTCAATCTTAGTGAAGTCACCTCCCAAAAGAGTACAGGGCAAGGAGAGAGAAATCTTTACGCCCCGCGTTCCAGGAAATTTTGTCTTCCTGTTTTTGTTTTTAACTTCAGTTTTACTCATTTTGTTTTCCTTTTCCTGAGTGAAATGCACAGAACATTCTTGTAAGGCCCCGCTAAGAGAGCAAACCAAGTCGGCAGGTTAGACAGGGAAACTGCTTCGGATCGAGAGCATCCTGCTTGTATTCCGACCGGTAGCGGCATATGTAACTGCTGGGTTTTGGCTGCAGTATTTTAAAAAATGATTCCCATTTTATTTTTTTAAGATTTTATGTATTTATTTGACAGAGAGAGAGATCACAAGTAGGCAGAGAGGCAGGCAGAGAGAGAGGGGGAAGCAGGCTCCCCGCCGAGCAGAGAGCCCGACGTGGGGCTCGATCCCAGGACCCTGAGACCATGACCTGAGCCGAAGGCAGAGGCTTTAACCCACCGAGCCCCCCAGGCGCCCCAAAATGATTCCCATTTTAAAGGCGGGGGCAGGGGGATGGCAGGTCTCCGTGTCTGGTTATTACAAGGCAGACGTGGGGAAAACCACCTGTCGAGAACGAACGCCCACAACGATTCCTACTGGAGGTTCCGCTAAGCGGCTGGTAAACCGCGAGCCCGCCCGTTTCCAAACGGGGCTCAGGAATGAAGTGCGAGGAACGACGCAACAGAACGAGGTGTCTGTTGAATGTCTTCTGTCCGTTCTCTACTCGGCATAGCGAGCTGGAGTGTACTGTCGCAGCTCCGTTAAATCTGTCCTCTGCGGCCTTTGAACGCTGGTCGTTCCGGGACAAGCGGAGTCCGCCTAGACTGGAAAACGGGGCCCTGCCCTTGAGAAGCGCCGAAAGGAGCCGAGTTCGGGGTGTCGGCCCCCGCACGGCCGCCGTCGGGTTTCAGGGAGGCCCCGGCAGTGTAGGCTCCGAGGGGGCCGCGGCAGCTCCCCTCCCGACCAGCCGCGTCGCCGGGACTCCAGCGCCGCTCCTTCTTCCCTCAGCCCGTTCACGGCAGCGCTTCCAGCGGCTACGGAAGCCTGGGCGGCAGCGACTCCCGGAGGCCTCGCGTCAGCCTCGCGACGTCCAGCGAGTCCAGCGGGCCGCGCGCCGAGGCCGCGCGCCGGAAACCGGTACGTGGGTGACGTCGTGCGTGCGTGCGTGCGTGCGTGCGGCGTCCGGTCCGTCCCCTGCCTCGTGCCGGGAGGCGTGTGGGAACCGCGTCCGTCCCGCCGCGCGGGGACTTCCTGTCGCGTGTGCCTGACCCACTGGGACCGTGTCGGATGAACAGACGTCCCAGTCCATTTTGGTGTGAAAAAATGCCTGTAAAAAGGAAATACCACCTTCGGGAGGTGCTGTTGGGGTCCATCGCGGGCTTTCTCATAGTTCCCGTGAACCGGTTTATAGATGGTCCCTGTGCCTTTAGTCGTGGCTTCGGAGAGCCCGAACCTCAACGTGTTAAGTTTATCTTTCACTGTGCTTATTGTTTCTCCTTCAGTTAATTTTCTAAATTTTGAAACCTATTCTGTCATTTCTTTTTCTCGAAGCTGACTTTGCAGCAGGTGTGTGCCAGCGTAAACAAAATTAAGACTCCAGGTCAGCAGCTCTACATCGAGTCAATGGCCAAGTCACCAGATACGCGAGTGACGGGGACGCGCCCGGGACCCCTTGGCGGTGAGTGAGCGGGGCAGCCCCCGCCCCCCGCCCACGGGTCCGCCCTCTTCTGCGGGCGTGGCGCGGGCGAGCACGAAGCCACGACCGTGTGCTGCGGCCTTCCGCCTTTTGCCCGGATGATGATGGTAATAATGCCGATGGGAGCAGCAAATACTGCTCTGAAAGCCGAACGGTATTAGAGTGTGATTTCCGTGTATTTCCACTGAAGAACTCCTGGTTTTGATAACACCAACGGATGCGTAGATTCCCCGCCATGAGGCATCTGTCAACAGGAGTGCATCTCATAGTAATCCCTTCCTGTCCTTTACAACAAATGAAGAATATTTATGACCTAAATTGTCAGAAAAACGAGGGACTTTTTTTTTTCTTTTAGATACATGTTTACTTTTCTCAAATATGAGGGATTGGATCACTCATGATAATTAACATTCTTTAGGAAAGTCAGCCTACTGGCCTTAGGTAGTAGAGGAAAGATCCATAATGTAGAGATCAAATTATATTAACGTTTTAGTCTAGCTAGCTTTCCCTTCATTTGTTTTTCTGAATGTTAGTATAACTTTGGAATTCTTTATAGGTTTGGTCCCCTGAATGATGTTAACCGACGCTCTCTAACATTGTCAAGTGTGGGTGTTTTACACAGTAGGGATGAAATTTTTTCTCTAAGGTCAATAAAAAATTTTTTAAAATAATAGCTATGTTTTTCAAGGCTTGCTATGATTTACAAAACAAAAACATCCACCTGCTGCTCCTACAGATGATATCATGGGGAGCCCCTGGATAGAGCATGTCCAGTCCTTGAGTTTTTTGTTTCCTTGATAGGAGGTTTAACATTCTGCTTGTCTCTTTTGCTCTAGATGTAAGGGCATGAGATAGAAACGATACCTTTTTTTGTCCCTTGAAACCTTGGGATTCCCTCTCTGCAAAAGAATTTGAGTATCTTCTTTGCTATATATTGTTATCCCACATCCTAGCACTGGAACTTCTTTAGGGGTATTTGAAAGCTAAAATTTCTGTTTTCTTT
>CM053606.1:4436466-4457344 GCA_028646535.1 Procyon lotor
TCTGTTTTCTTTATTGTCTGGTTCACTTTGTGCTGCTCACTGCTGCTTGGGCCTAGGACCTCATGTTAGGACCATGATTTTATGTCCTAACTTCTACATTTCTTATCAGAGTACAAATTGTTTCTCACCTTCTGCTTTGTTCCATTTCTTATCATCTACCATTGGTCTGGAAATACTATCAGTACCATAGTTTGAAGGCTGTGTTTTTAAGCAGGTATCAATATTCCATCATTTACCATTTTGTAAAATTCAAGCTGTAACTACTTTTGTGTATTTATGTTGCTATTCTAAAAACTGATATGATTTTCCTACTCAGCTATTTGACTCTAACACACATAGGATGTGACTTTTGGGGAAAAGGGAAAATCTGCCATTTGATACTGTTTGGGAGGAACTATTGTTACTTGGGCATCTTGATTTTATTAACATCTTAAGACCTACAAGTTTAAAGAGATAGTAAAAAATCTTTATTGCTCCTTACTCAAGAAAAACAAGTATATAACTTACATATAAAATGTTATTAACTTAAATATTAGAAATAGCACCAATCAAAAGGGAAATACTGAATAATCATCGTATACATGTTCTATATACAGGGTGTCAGAGCCAACAAGAACATTAGGTTTTAAGTTTTTATTTTTACTTTTCTTACGAGGGCAGGTTTGGCTTTGAAATAGAATAAGAAGCGAAATTTTAGAAGTTAATATGGAAAGGCAAAGAGTAATGAAGATAAAAAGCCCCTTCATCAGCTAAAGATACCGATGCCAGCCGCCAGAAGCAATTGGGGAACCTGGGGAAAATGGACTATTCAACTCCTAGAGTGTCAGCGCCTGAGGGGGAAACGTCGATCCATGAACTGAACTTATTCGGGGTGAGCTTTGGTTTGTGCTCCGGGAGAGCTGGAAAGAGCATCATTCCAAATTAACAAGGAAAAAAGCCATATGGCAGTAAGTTCATGAGCTTTCTTGAATCCATCAGAGTGCTGAGACTGCAGGCCAGCCAACAGGTCTAAAATTTAAGGGGGACACATGCTTGTAGGGGGATGTGAGATCAAGCCCTGGATCTCGCATCCAGGTGCACCGGCTGACGGGATCAGTAACTCATGAGAGACAGGCCTTCCAGGCACAATGAATGCAAAGGGAAGTTCAAAGGCTGCAAGTGGAGCAACTCCTGGCAAAAACCCAAAGCTCCCTAGCACACCAGCCACCGTGTAAGCACGTGTCATTAGAGGCATTTGGAAGCTGTGATATATGGAGTAAAACCATAGCAACAACAAATCTCGGTCCTGGGCAACAAATTAGTTAGGTTAACTTGAGCACAGCCCCAGCAGAAGGAAAGGCATGCCCAGTCTCTGCTGTCTTCTGCAAGATGGTTGCTTTTCAACAAATTATAAAACACATGAAAGAGCAAGAAAAAAACCTCCCAAAAGACAAAGCAGTCATCAGAACAAGAGTAAGATATGACACAGCTGTTGGAAATGATCTGACAGGGAATTTAAAATAACTACAAATAATACATTAAAGGCTCTAATGGACAGTAAGCAACATGCAAAACCACATGGATAATCATAGCATAGAGTTGGAAAGGATCAAATGGAGACATTAGAGATGCACATATACCTTTGATGGACACTCAACACAACTTAGAAAAGAATCGGTAAACTTGAAGATAGATTACATAGAAATTATACAAACTGAAACACAGAAAGAAATATACAGAATAGAGCCTCTCAGAATTTGGAGACACAATCAGATGATCTAACCTAAGACTTATTGGAATCCCAGAAGATGTACTTGAAGAAATAATGGCCAAGAATTTCCCACAGATACGAAGAACATCAAATAGTGTGGATACAAAAATAACAAAACCAATCACAAAATAAAAACACCACAAACTTGAAAAAAGAAAAAAAAAACTACCTACTTGGAAATATATTCAAACTGCTGAAAACAAAAGCAAAGAGGATATCTTGAAGGCAGCCAGAGCAACAAAGACAGACTAAATAGAGAGAAAGATAAGAATTACAGAAGACGTTTCTTTAGACACCATGTATACTAGAAGACTAAATGTCTTCAGAGGAAAAATAAAACTTAGAATTCTCTACCTAGTGGAAAGTATCTTTAAGAAATGAAGGAGACAGAAAGATTTCTCAAACAAAAGTGAGGAGAGGGGAATGTATTGCCAGCAGATCTGTTCTAAGAGAAACAGTAAGGGAATTTCTAATGGTGGAAGGAATACAGTATCAGACGTAAAACTTGGATCGACACAACAAAATGAAAAGCACTGGAAACGGAATTAATGAAGATACTTTATTTTTATTTTTAATTGCCCTAGAAGGTAATTGACTAAGGTAGAAATACTCTTCTGCATTTGTGACCTATGTAAAAATATTGCAAAAGATCAGGGCGCCTGGGTGGCTCAGTCGTTAAGCGTCTGCCTTTGGCTCAGGTCATGATCCCAGGGTCCTGGGATCGAGCCCACATTGGGCTCCCTGCTCAGCGGGAAGCCTGCTTCTCCCGCTGCCATTCCCTCTGCTTGTGTTTCCTCTCTCGCTGTGTTTCTCTCTGTCAAATAAATAAAATCTTTATAAAAAAAAAAAAGATCAGGAGAGGCACTGGGAACCTGCTACTGTGGAGTCCTTACACCAGAAGCGATATGTTGAGGTTAGACACTGATTCTTTAAAGGAATATGTTGTGAACTTAAGAATAATTATTAGAACTAATTACTAAAGAAGTATAAATAATGTCAGTAGAGGAGATGAAGTGAAATTTAAAACATTCAATGCAAAATGAGGCAGAAAATAAACAAAAACCCAGATGGAATAAATGGAAAACAGCAAAGCAGTATATTTTAATTCAGCTGTTTCAGTAATCTCATTAAATGTGAATGTTCTCAGTGTACCAGCTGGAAGACTGAAATTGTCAATTGGATGGAAAAAAAAAAGGCAGCTGCATAGTATCTACAAGAACCCATTTTGCAAATAAAAACATAGGTTAAAAAAAGCAAAAGGTTAAAAAACATATACATGCTAACAGGAACCCAAATAAAGCTGGGAAGCTGTATTAATATCAGGTAGCATAGACGGCACAGGTGCAAGGTGGTTCTGTCACTGCAGAAAGTCCTGTTGGACAGAGGTGTGCAGGCCACTGCCTTGCACTTCACTCTGTGTCTGGTCATCCCCACTCCCAGTGAGACCAACAGCAGTCAATTGGCAGGTAGTGTCAGCTCAGTATTGTGAAGTCCCCATTCACCTTCCACCTGATAGTTTTACTATTAATCTTTGCCTGAAATACTTGTTTCACTCCTTTAAAAAAAAAAAAAATGTAATCATTCGTGTAATCATTCCATATGGATATCTTTCTGTATTGGTGCATTTTTTTAGATCTGAGCTCGTCTTTAATAGCTACGTAATATTCTATTGAATGTATACATGCTAAAGGACCCGATCTAGTTTTGTTGGATAAGTTCTTAGGTATATAATATATTTTTTAAAGATTTTAGTTATTTATTTATTTGACAGAGAATGAGACACAGCGAGAGAGGGAACACAAGCAGGGGGAGTTGGAGAGGGCAAAGCGGGCTTCCTGCTGAGCAGGGAACCCAATGCAGAGCTCGATCCCAGAACTCTGGGATCATGACCTGAGCCAAAGGCAGACACTCAATGACTGAGCCACCTGAGCGCCCCAGGTATATAATATTTTTAATTACACATCCTTTTGTTCTGTTTTAGATGAGCAGAAGGCTGCCTCTACCTTCCAGACATTCAAAAACAATAGTGTGCCCATGGAGTCTTGTGAAGATTGGAGAAAAGACCAGCATAGCCCATCGTACCAGCAAATAAACTGCATTGATAGTGTAATCAGGTGTGAGACAAGTGTTGAGAACAAGTCCGTTTTTCTAAAAGCCTACATCATCATTGTAGCACACACCTTACATCCCTTTTAATATTGGTTGTCTTGATTTTTCACTCTAAGTCAGTAGATACTTATGGAGTGCCTACTTACATACAGTTTATAATAAATTGAACTTTCAAGGGATGCAAAAAATTAGAAGATGGATCCCTTCTTTGAAGGAGCCATGGTATGGTTGAGAAGACAAGACCTTGATCATAAAAATTAAATGAAGCAAGATTTGGAGATCAAGGTCACAGTAAAAGAGATAGGACAGGCCAGTGATTTAGGCTGGGATGGTCAGGGAAGACCTCATTAACACAAGAGTACAAAGTACCCACGCAGAAGTGCTGTGAGAAAAGCAGAAATGTGGGAAGTGGCAGAGTTTCAGGGACAGGCAGGCATGCGTGACCTAATTCTCTTATTGCAGATACCTGAAGAGCTACAACATTCCAGCTTTGAAAAGAAAGTGCATATCCTGTACCAATACAACCTCTTCATCCTCAGAAGAAGACAGACAGACCCACAAGGCAAATGATGCTGAAGCCTTGCACAGTAAGTAACAGGAATGCCCTCCTCGCTAGACAGAGGATGATTACAAAGCCATCCCTTTCTGTTTCTGAGTTTTTTTCTTATTTCGTTAATCACAAACAAGCCTGAGTTTCATACGGCTCCTTTATGGCCAGGAAATTTTAGCTCGTCAGTTACAAACATCTGCAAACTGAGTCTTCAATGTAAATTTCTTATGGGGATTTTTCTTTTCATTGGACTTTCTCTTGTGCCCCCAGCTGTGTCTCAGGTCCCAGCCACAGCTAACCTGGAGCTGCCCCCCGCAGTGCGGGCCCCACTCGCTGCAGGAGCCGCTCCTCGGACCCCGGCCCCCACCACGCTGAGCTCGGGCTCCGGCCACCACAGCACCATCGTTCCCGCCCCACCACCAGAGACAGGTGCTGCACTCACCTTCTGCTCCCAAGTACACCCGGTGGGAAATGCACTACCGTGAGAAAACTAAAATCCTTAACACCAGTTACCTAGGAGTGACTCCTAAATTATAATTACGTCTTCCTTTATTTGACTCAGTTAAAGTACTTTTGGAAATACCATCATGTTTATATTGGTTACGTAGTTGGGACTGTATTTCTAAGAAACTGTCATTTGTTGTCACATCAGCTGATGGGTGGGAAGCACTTAGAAACAGTACCTGATAACACATTAGTAAGTCCTCAGTTAGTGTTAACCATCACTAATGAAGTTTCCTGTGGGGCTGCATTAGGTCACTTTGTTGCTGCCTCTGAAAGAAGGTGTCCTTGTCAGACTTCGTGGTTGTGACTAGGTTGCTCAGTATATTCCACATTTTCCTAGCGGCCTGTTGATAATGAGAAGAGTGTGTTTAAAACTCTCTTCCTTTTAACAACAACATGACTTGGTAAATTGCTCTGATGGCTTCTTTTTGTTCTTTTTTACTGCCTCCTGTCCTTTGAATTTGTCACTATAACAACTTGGTGGACAAGAACTGGTGACAAAGGTGTTAAACCAGGTTTTTTCGGTTCTTTCTCATTTCTCTTTGCTAGTCTTCAGTGGCCGATTCGTCACGTGTGGAGCTATTACTCTGTGCCGCCATCTCTGCTGAGTCCTTCATAGGAATTAACTCACTTAATCCTCACACTGACCCTTGGAGATGGAGGGTATAGTATTGACAGGTGGGCTGGGCGTCGGTGGGGAGACGCCAGAGGCACAGCTGTTGGGAGATTAAATGATGTTTCTAATGAACTGAAAATAATTTTATTGGAGCCGAGATAGTCCCTCAGGAAGGGGCCGATGCACATTTTTTAGTGTCCCTTCCTTAACACTTTCGACTCCCATGTGGACACACAGTGTCAGTGATAGCCCACAGAAGGTGGTCTCATCCAGTGGGGAAAGACTTTTTTGATTATGCCTCTAAATTTTTTGTACTGTGGTATATATTACCATCTTGAAAGAACTCACACTGAAGTCTCTAAGCTTTCATTTAAGGGAATATTTACGGGTAATTGTTTCTCCTGATCTTAAACCAGTCACAGCATCTGCGGAGCCATGTCTCTATTCCAAGGACAGGAAACAGAGTTGGGAGATCTGTAGAGTATCCATATGACTTCTGCTCTCTGGAAAGCTTATATTCCTGCAGCTTATACGGTGACACTACTTTGAATGGGGTCTGAGGACTATGACCGCACACGTGTTTCCCTACCCGTCATGATCTCCATTGTGTATACAGAGCAGTTAAGGCACGAACAGGTTAAGTCCCTTAACTTGCTCAAAGTCACACAGCAGATGAGTGGCAGAGTAGGGAATCAGACATTAATGAGTAGTCTCCAGAAACCATTCCATTAACGCGTATTTTTGAATCTGTAGTAGGGTCAAGTTGGGAGTGTGAAATAAAGCCAGGAGATGAGGTGTAATTTTAAGAAACATACAAGTAAACCTGGGGCATCTGGGTGGCTCTGTCAGTTAAGCATCCAGCTCTTGGTTTCAGCGCAGGTCATGATCTCAGGGTCGTGGGATGTGGAGCCTGCTTGGGATTCTCTGTCCCTCCTCTCTCTCCCCCCTTCTCGCCCCACTCACACATGCACGCTCACTCTAAGAAAAAATACTAAACACGCAAATAATCCAAAAGAAGGGCAGAAAAGGAGGAAGAGAGCAACGGCCATCACCACCAGAGGGAATATGTCAAACTAATAATCACTCTAAACCCAACTGTATCCACTCCCATTAAAAGGCAGAAATTGTCAAAACAGATTAAAAAAAGAAAACACCCAGCCACATACTGTGGGGAAGTACAGTTTAAATATAAATCCACAAATGGATTGAGAACAAATAAGGAGAGAGGCACAAAGCAAATGAGAAGCCTAAGAAGGTTGGCGAGCCAGTATGATTCCAGCTTCAAGACAGCGTCTTCCCAGAGACCCTTTGTGGTGGCAAACAGGGAGATTGGTGACATCAGGGAGACACGGCAATCAGAGTACATTATGCATGTTTGCTAATAAATAGCTTCCAAGATAGGTAAAAATGGAAAGAGTTAAAGAGAGAAATAGACTTTCCATAACCATAGTTGAATGTAACACCCCTTCTGCGCAGTTGATAAAACATCTAAGCAGTTAAATTTTTAAAACTCTAGACAGAAAACAAGTAAAGCACATGATCTGAGTGGTGCTATCAGCCACGTTGACTAGTTGACATGAGAGAACACGGCACCCAATACCTGCACAATGTGCATTCTTCTCAAGCGTATACGATATGCTCACTGAGATATAAAATATGTTGGGCTGTCGTATGTCTCAAATTTAAAATAATTAGGAATCAGCGAAGCCATCTGGGGTTAGAGTTTTCCTGGCTGAGTGTTGAACTGCAGATTCAGTATCTGCCATAGACACAGGGCTCTTCAGGTTTTCTCTTTGTTGAGTGAATTTTATTAGGTTGTGTCTTTCAAAGAATTGGTGTATTTTATCTACACTGTCAGGTTTATTGGAATAAAAGTGTTCATAATGTTGCCTTATTCTTCTTTTGACATCTGTTTGATCTCTGATGATGCTCCTTTGTCATTTGAGGTTGGCACCTTTTGTCTTTCTTTTCTCTTTCCCCTGGTCTTTCTGGCCAGAGTTCGATTGATTTGATCGGACTTCTCAGAGCACCGGCTTATGACTGCACTGGCTTTGCCATTGTTTTCCTGTTTTCTACATCACTGACTTCTGCTCTGGTCTTTGTTATTTCCTTTCTTCTACTCACTTTGGTTTTATCTTGCTCTTTCTAGTTTCTCAATGCAGAAGGTGAAATAATCTATTTCAGACATTTTCTTTCCTACTGGGTTTTAATACAAATGTTCTTTTTTCCTTTTGCTGCATCCCATGCATTTTGATGGATTGTGTCATTTTCATCATGTTCTAACACAGCTCCCCAGCTGTCTCCTTCAAAATAGCTCATCATCACACATCTCCATGCTTTTTATCATCCGTTACTGCAGCACCACAGACTTGGGGGTTTTCCACAGCTCTGTTACTGATTTCTAGTTTAATCCCATTGTGGTCAGAGAAAATACAGAACCCAAATTCTTCTATATTTGCTGAGACTTATTTTATGGTATGTGATACGGTCTCTCTGGATGACTGTTCTGTGTGCACTGTTTATTCTGCATAAATTCTGCACTGAATAAACAGCAGAATGTTTATTCTGCTGCTGTTGGATTGAATGTTCTCAGTGTAAACCAAGTCAGGGTGGTTCATACTGTTGTTCAGGTCTTGTCCGTCCTTACTAGTTTTCTCAGTACATGTTCAGAAGGAGAACAGAAATCTCTGACCATAATTGTGGATTTGTCTGTTCCTTCTTGTGGTATCATTGGTTTTTGCTTCATGCATTTTGAAAGTACTCTTATTTTGTGCACAAATGTTTAGAAGTGTCATGTCTTCTTGATGAATTGGCCTTTTATTCCCTGTGAAATGACATTATTTATCCCTTGTACATTCTGTGCTCTAAAATATACTTTGTTGGGGTGCCTGGGGGCTCGGTTAAGCATCTGCCTTCGGCTCAGGTCATGATCTCGGGGTCCTAGGATTGAGCCCCACATCAGGGTCCCTGCTCCGTGGGGAACCTGCTTCTCCCTCTCTCTGCCTCAGCTGCCTCAGCTCATGTTTGCTCTCTCTCTCAAGAGAATAAGTAAAATCTTTTTTTTTTTTAATAAAGATTTTTATTTATTTATTTGAGAGAGAGAAAGTGAGAGGATGAGAGGAGCAAAGGTCAGAGAGAGAAGCAGACTCCCCATGGAGCTGGGAGCCCGATGCGGGACTCGATCCCGGGACTCCAGGATCATGACCTGGGCTGAAGGCAGTGTTTAACCAACTGAGCCACCCAGGCGCCCAGTAAAATCTTTTTTAAAAATAAAAAATAAAATAAGTAACATTTGTATTAATGTATTCGCTCTAGCATTTTTTTTTATTAGTACTAGCAAGTTGTATCTTTTCCACCTTTTTACTTCTAACCTGGGTATGTTAATATTTAGAGTGGGCTTTATTTTAGTGGTTGCTCTGGGGCTCCTGGTGTACACATTCAGTTGTTTTGTTCTGTTTTGTAGACTCACCTGGGATTATTATTCTTCCTGCATGAGTTTCTTGACTATTTTTTGTCCCACTGGTCTCGTGGTGGTGAAGCTTTTCTGGTTTTGTGTGTCTAAAAATGTCTTTGTTGTCCCTTCATGGTGGAATGGTATTCTGGCAGAGCATAGCTTTTGAGTTGGCAATTTCATCTTTCAGTACTTTAAAGATGTTGCTCCGCCATCTTCGCAGTGCCCTGTTTCCAGAAATCTGCCATCCTTGGTTTGCGTGCAGCATGGCTTCTCTCTGGCTGCTTGTAAGATGCTCTCTGCATTTTTTTTAAGATTTTATTTATTTATCTGCCAGAGAAGGAGAGAGAGCACGCTCAAGAGCAAGCGTATAAGCAGGGGGAGCAGTAGACTCCCCGCCGAGCAGGAAGCCCAATGTGGGTCTCGATCCCAGGACCCTGGAATCATGACCTGAGCTGAAGGCAGAGGCTTAACCACTGAGGCACCCGGATGTTCTCTTTACCACTGATTTGCATGGTTTGAGCATGATATGCCAAGATACCCTGTCCTTCTGGTGCATTGAGCTTCTTGGATTTGGAGGTTTACAGTTTCCAGCAAAGTGAAAGTCTTCCCTCCCTGCTTTTTTCCAGTACTGCTTCTCTCTCCTCTTTTCCTGGGACTCCAGTTACATGCATATAGGTGGCTTAAGGTTGTCCCACAGTCCACTGATGCTGGGTTCAGTTGTCCAGTCTTTTTTTTTCCCCCCAGTAAGTTTGGTTTTGGATAGGCTCCTGCTGCATCTTCAAGTTCATGAATCTTTCCTGATGCGATATCTGTCACTTGTATTTCCATTCAGTGTATTTCTTATCTCAGATATTATAGTTTTCATTTCGAGAAGTTCTGTTCGGGTCTTTTCTTTTGGTACATTTTCCATGTCTCTGACATATTCGATCTTCCCTCCAGCAGTATGGAGTGCAGTATAGTAACTACTGACGTCCCTGTCTCTGATTCTGACACCTCTGCTAGTCCCGATCTGGTTGACTGAGTTTTCTCCATCTTATGGGTTGTATTTTCCTTGCTTGTTTGCATGCCTGGCAGTTTTGGATTGGATGCCAGGTATTGTGAGTGGGTGCTGATGAGTATCCATTCCCATAAATATGGACAAGCTCTATTCTGGGACCCAGCTAAGTTACTTGGAAACAAATCGATCCTTTCGGGCTTTGCTTTTCAAATTTGTTAGGCAGAACCAGAGCAGTGTGTAGTCTGTGGATAATTATTGTCTGCTACTGAGGCAAGGTCTTTTGGAGTACTATACTCAGTGCCTGTGAGTTACGAGATTTTCTAGTCTGGCTGACGGGAGCCCAAGCTGTTCTCCACATAGCGTGAGCTTCCGTGATTGTTCCTCCTCCCATCAGTGCCCTGGTGAACACACCAGGTGGTTCTCTCTGGCTGTGCGGGCCCGCCGTCTGCAGCTCTCCTCCCTAGTACTCTTCCCTGAAAACTCTAGCCACCGACCAGACTCTCAGCTTTGCCTGTTCAGCTAAGGGAGTTCACAGGCTTCACCTGGTTTCCCCACTCTGTACCTCAGAAACTCTCAAGGCAGTAGACTAGGGCAGGGCTCACCACATCTGTTTTCCCTCCCTCAGGGGTCACTCTCCTTTGTTCACCAGTGTTCAGTGTCTTGGAACATATTGGTTCATGTATTTTGTCCATTTTCTTAGCTGTTTCAGGCAGGAGGGTAACTCCAGTCCCTATTACTCCATCTTGGCTGTGCTGCGTTGATTTAAATGAATCAGAGAGCACTTCTAGAAGTGGAGTGCGGCCAGGCATATGCATGCTGTCGGGCTGCTGCACGGAGGGGAAAGGTGGAAGAGATGGTGGGGGGAAGCCTGCCACGGTCTACCATGAAATCTCTTGTACTTGGGAGAAGTAATGTTTAGAAGCAACTCAAAGTCTGTCTACAGGTGTTTACTTTAATAAATTGCGGTATACACATGAAATTGAAGCCTATGATACAGAAAAAGTGTAATACAGCTGTTGTTGAACTGGTAGAAGGGATAGCATTAGATGAAAAGAAACACTATAGTGTACATATTACATGCCTTTGGGGTAAAAATCTATATTCATGCGTCTTTATAGGTACATAAATAAAGTGGACTGATAAGGAAATAAAAGAAATAGTTTTCTGTGGGGGAAAATAAAAAAGAACTAGGCATATAGTAGATAGGAGTGAGGAGGATTACTGACTGCCTTTTCAAGGCTTGTTGATTTTTGAACCCCATGAGAATATTACAGATTTGTAAAATTAATTCAAAGATAAAAACATTTTGGAAGAATCTATGAAGATAAAATATTTACAATAAGATTTTAATATGTATATACACATTGAGTATTACAACTCTGTAAAATGTATGAACAAGTGTACAAAGAGTATGAAGAAAAGCAGAAAAAGTAAAACCAATTTATTTGCTAGGTTGATGAGGGTTTTTATATTCCAGCTATTGTAATAATGGTTGTAAGAATTTATTAAAAAGAAGTTAAATTAGTGAAAATAAATAAGTGCAAATAATTGGTAGCAATTAAAATGACATCTATCAAAGATCAATAAGGAAATAAGGGCTTTGAATGACCCACTGGACGAGATGGACTTCATAGATACATTCAGAACATTCTATCCTAAAGCAACAAAATATACATTCTTTTCAAGTGCACATGGAACATCAGTAGATCACATACTGGGTCACAAATCAGGTCTTCAACTGGTACCAAAAGATTGGGATCATTTCCTGCATATTTTTGGACTACAGTGCTGAAACTGGAACTCAGTCACAAGAGGAAATTTAGAAAGAATTCAAATACATGGAGGCTAAAGAGCATCCTATTACAGAATGAATGGGTCAGCCAGGAAATTAAAGATGAATTTTAAAAATTCACGGAAACAAATGAAAATGAAAACACAACTGTTCAAAATTTTTGGGATGCGGCAAAGGTAATCCTAAGGGGGAAGTATATGGCATTACAAGCCTTTCTCAAGAAACAAGAAAGGTCTCAAATACACAACCTAACCCTACACCTAAAGGAGCTGGAGAAAGAACAGCAAACAAAACCTAAAGCCAGCAAGAGAAGAGAAATAAAGATTAGAGCAGAAATCAGTGAAATAGAAACCAAGAGAACAGTAGAACAGATCAAGGAAACTAGGAGCTCGTTCTTTGAAAGAATTAATAAGATCGATAAACCTTTAGTCAGACTTACCAAAAAGAAAAGAGAAAGAACCCAAATAAAATCATGAATGAAAGAGGAGAGATCACAACCAACACCGAAGAAATACAATTATAAGAACATATTATGAGCAACTATATGCCAACAAATTAGGCACTCTGGAAAAAATGGATGCATTCCTAGAGAAGTATAAACTACCAAAACTGAAACAAGAAAAATAGGAAACCTGAACAGACCCATAACCAGCAAGGAAATTGAAGCAGTAATCAAAAATCTCCCAACAAACAGCCCAGGGCCAGATGGCTTCCCAGGGGAATTCTACCAAGCATTTAAAGAAGAATTCATACCTATTCTTCTAAAACTGTTTCAAAAAATAGAATGGAAGAAAAACTTCTAAACTCTTTCAATGAGGCCAGCATTACTTTGATCCCAAAACCAAAGACTCCACCAAAAAGGAGAATTACAGACCAATATCCCTGATGAACACAGTTGTAAAAATTCCCACCAAAATACTAGCTAGTTGGCTCTAACAGTACATTAAAAGGATTATTCACTGCGACCAAGTGGGATTTATTCTGGGGCTGCAAGGGTAGTTCAACAACTGCAAATCAATCAACATGATATGCTACGTCAATAAAAGAAAGGACAAGAACCATATGATCCTCTAAATATATATAGAAAAAGTGGGGGCGCCTGGGTGGCTCAGTTGTTAAGCGTCTGCCTTCGGCTCAGGTCATGATCCCAGGGTGCTGGGATCGAGCCCCACATCAGGCTCTCTGCTCTGCAGGAAGCCTGCTTCTCCCGCTACCATTCCCTCTGCTTGTGTTCCCTCTCTCACTGTGTTTCTCGCTGTCAAATAAATAAAATCTTTAAAAAAAAAAAAAAGTGACAGTACAGCATCCTTTTTATTTATTTATTTGACAAGAGAGGAGAGAGATCACAAGTAGGCAGAGAGAGAGGGGGAAGCAGGCTCCTTGCTGAGCAGAGAGCCCAATGCGGGGCTCGATCTCAGGACCCTGAGATCGTGACCCGAGCCAAAGGTAGAGACTTTAACCCACTGAGCCACCCAAGCACCCATCCTTTCTTGATTAGAACTTTTCACAGCGTAAGGATAGAGGAAACATACCTCAAAATCATAAAAGCCATATATGAAAAGCCCACGATGAATATCATTCTCAATGGGGAAAAACTCTCATTTTCCCCTAAGGTCAGGAACAACACAGGGATGCCACTGTCGCCACTACTGTTCAACGTAGTACTAAAAGTCCTAGCCTCAGCAATCAAGCAACAAAAAGAAATAAAAGGCATCCAAATTGGCAAGGAAGAAGTCAAACTCTCACTCTTCTCGGATGACGTAATACTCTACGTGGAAAACCCAAAAGACTCTACCTCAGATGGCTAGAACTCATACAGGATTTCAGCATAGTGGCAAAATATAAAATCAATGCACAGAAGTCAGTTGCATTTCTATACCCTAATAATGAGACAGAAGAAAGAGAAATTAAGGAGTCAATCCCATTTACAATTGCACCCAAAACCATAAGATACCTAGGAATAACCCTCACCAAAGAGGCAAAGGATCTGTACTCAGAAAACTATAGAAGACTCGGGAAAGAAATTGAAGAAGACACAAAGAAATGGAAAAACATTCTATGCTCATGGATTAGAAAAACACATATTGTTAAAATCTGTATTCTACCTAGAGCAATCTACACATTTAATGCAATCCCTATCAAAATACCATCAATTTCTTTCAGAGATGTAACAAGTTATCCTAAAATTTATAAGAACCAGAAAGACCCCAAATAGCCGGAGGAATGTTGAACAAAAATTCAAAACTGGTGACATCACAGTTCTGGATGTCAAGCTCTATTATAAAGCTGTAATCATCAAGACAGTATGGTACGGGCATAAAAACACACATAGATCAATGGAACAGAGTAAAGAACCCAGAAATGGACCCTCAACTGTATGGCCGACTAATCTTCAACAAAGTAGGAAAGAATGTCCAGTGGAAAAAAGAGTCTCCTCAACAAATGGTGTTGGGAAAATTGGACAGTCACATGCGGAAGAATGAAACTGGACTATTTCCTTACACCATTCATAAAAAATAGACTCAAAATGGATGAAAGACCTAAATGTGAGACAGGAATTCATCAAAATCCTTGAGAACACAGGCAGCCACCTCTTCGACCTTGGCCACAGCAGCTTCTTCCTAGACATGTCTCCAAAGGCAAGGGAAACAGGCAAAAATGAACTATTGGGACCTCATCAAGATAAAAAGCTTTTGCATCATGAAGGAAACCATCGACAAAACCCAAAGACAATCGATAGAATGGGAGAAGATATTTGCAAGTGACATATCAGATATAAGGACTAGTATCCAAAATCTCTAAAGAAATTCTCAAACTCAATACCCAAAGAACAAATCATCCAATCAAGAAATGAGCAGACTATAGGAACAGACCTTTCTCTAAAGAAGACATCCAGATGGCCAACAGACACATGAAAAAATTCTCTACATCGGGGAAATACAAATCAAAACCACAGTGAGATACACCTCACACCAGTCAGAATGGCTAAAATAACAAATCAGGAAATGACAGATGTTAGCGAGGATGTGGAGAAAAGGGAACCCTCCTACACTGTTGGTAGGAATGCAAGCTGGTGCAGCCACTCTGGAAAACAGTATGATGGTTTCTCAAAAAACTGAAAATAGAGCTACCCTATGACCTCACAATTGCATTACTGGGTATTTACCATGAAGATACGAATGTAATGATCTGAAGGGGCACATACACTGCAATGTTTATAGCAGCGATGTCCACAATAGCCAAACTATGGAAAGAGCCTAGATGTCCATCAACAGGTGAATGAATAAAGAAAATGTGGTTTCTATATACAATGGAATATCATGCACCCATCAAAAAATGAAATCTTGCCATTTGCAATGACGTGGATGGAACTAGAGGGTATTATGCTAAGTGAAATAAGTCAATCTGAGAAAGACAGTTATCATGTGAAACAGAAGAGAGGATCATAGGGGAAGAGAGGAAAAAATAAGACAAAACCTGAGAGGGAGACAAACTCTAAGAGACTCTTAATCATAGGAAACAAACTGAGAGTTGCTGCAGGGGAGGGGAGTGGAGGGATGGGGCAACTGGGGGATGGACATTAAGGAAGGCATGTGATGTAATGAGCACTGGGTATCCTATGAGACTGAGGCATCACAGACCTGCAGCTCTGAAATCACTAATACATTGTATGTTAGTAAAAAAATAAAAATAAAAATTGTCTCCGTCTCCCCTCAGCAGAAGTGACTCCGGCAGAGGATATCGCCCCAGCGTGTGAGCCCTGGACACCACACACACCCCCGGCTCCACTGACCGCAGAAGAATTTAAACACATAGGGCTCACGAAGGCCGTTCTGTCAGCACACACGCAGAAGGAGGAACAGGACTATGTTGATAAATTCCGGGAAAAGATCCTCTCATCGCCGTACAGATCCTGTCTTCAGAAAGAAAGCAGAAGCAAAGCTAAACATTTGTATATTCAAGGTAGTTATATTTTAAAAACTGTATTTCATTTATCAATTTTATAAACTTGTGTCCTTAAGTACTGGGAGATACGGAGTAAAGAATAGGGGTTTTGCTTGTAAGAAACTGAGAGATGCTGACAGAATAAATTCATAGCAGGAATTTGTTATCTAAGATCTTTCTTAGATCCTGGATCTGAGAGGCTGGTTTTCTAAGAAAAGTAATTGAAAGATACTGAAGTAAGTTTATTTTACAACAGCTTTTATCCGGGACCTTGCTCATGTTTTCGGGAGTAGTGGGAGTGGACACAGTTGCTGTTGACAAGTGTCTATTCCTTCCTAATCTACTTACAGTTACCTGTAGGTGGCTTTGTACCTGTCTTCTGTTTTGGTTTGAGTTTTCCATAAAATGCCTCCTTCTCTCTGCCTTCAGGAGACTCTGCTTCCATGCAGGCCCGGTCAGCTGGCTGCAAGAAGGGGAAGCCCAGGCGGAAGAAGCCGTCGGGGCCGTGGGACAGCGGGGGCGCCCAGGACACCTTCTGTCTCCCCTTGGGAGGCGACGGCCAGTGCAGGCAGCCCTGGGGCCCTTCCCTCGCCTCCTCTGCACAGGCCTCCAGCCTGCCCTTCCCGGCTGCCCTGATGGCTCCTGGCCTGGCTCCTTACCTCGCCCCGGCCCTGCCCCCTGTGGGAAGAGAGCAAGCAGCACCCCTGACTGCGCTCCACTGGCTGCCTAAGGCCCCTTTATGGAGCGACTTGCAGACTTTTCCTGCTCTCCCTTCTCCTTCTTTAGATACTGTGATGACCATTTTCTTGCCTGATGCCCCTGGCTGTCCTCTCTTGTCACCGTCTTTCTGTCCGTATGCTTTCCTGGGAGCAGCGGGTTCTTCTGAAACGCCGCCCTCGGTATCCGCGGGGGCTCCACACCAGGAGCCGCTGTCCTCTGTCCTCAGCCACAGGCGGGCAGAGGGAAAGTGGGAGACGCCATGGGGAGAGCACCCCTGCGTTAACTCGAGGAGCAGCTCACCGCTACAGCTGAACATACTGCACGCAGACATGCTCAGATCCTGTGAATCTTCAGCTCAGACGAGAAGGGATATTTGCCCGGAAGCTAAGTATGTAAGTGACACTAACCTCCAGCACATGTGGGTCCTTGTTAAAATTAAGGTTCTTGCCCTGGGGCTCAACACTGAAGGCCTAGAGGGTAATCGACATCACAGCTGGGTTGAGGCAGCTTTGCGTTCCAGAAAAATCCACTATATCGTCCTGGCTCCATTTTAAAAGCCGGAATTAAAGAATCTGCTATGTCCTGGTTTCTTAGATACTTTGTGAGGTTTATTCCCAGAGTGCTATCTCTCACATTTTCTATGTGAACTGGGTTTCCACCACCCCCTTTAAAATTTGATATCCAGGGATGCCTGGATGGCTCAGTCGATTAAGTGTCCAACTCATGATTTCGGCTCACGTCGTGCTCTCAGGGTCATGAGATCGAGCCCCACATCAGGCTCTTTGCTGAGCACAGAGTTGGCTTGAGATTTTCTCTGCCCCTCCCCCTGCTCACAAGCACACATCCTCTTATCTCTCTCTCAAATAAATGTTTTTAAAAAATGATACCCTGTCATCAAGCTTAACATACCCGTTGCCTTAAAATGTATTTTCTTACTTAAAAGCGGGGTCACGGTGCAGTAATGCAGGAGTAGACTGCCCTGACCAGACCTGAGTGCAGTGAGTGTGCTCTTGCAGGCACGGCTGAGGGCCACCAGGTTTGGCCGGAGCAGGGAGGAGCCGCTTTCTGCCTGTGACTTCTCAGTAAAGTAGGCAACTTCTAGTTCCACGCTTACGCACATCATTTTCAAAACCAAAAATTGCATGGTCATTTTCCTTTAACTTTTCATCTCTTTTACCTAAAAATCATTCTCGGAAAAATGTATCTGGTTAAACTTTAGGATATTCCTATATTTAGGAATAAGATTCAAGACAAGTGTGAATCTTTACAGTTTTTAAACTCTTCAGTCCTCCCTTTAAGGCATAATACCCTTTTTTGACAAATGTTCACAATCTGATGATCCAAAACAAGAAAATATGCTGAAATTTCAAAGCCTGTATTAGTGTCCTTGCTAGAAATGTGCAAGGCAGTGTATGCCATTGAAGAAGTCGGACTGTGGAGCAAGACAGGGACGCAGATGCTCTGGCCCTTGTTCGCTGTGTTAGCCGAACCAAGTCTGTCAGCCTTCCTGCTTTGTTCCTCACTTGAAAAAGGAAGAGATTAATCCTCGGTGGCTTATTCTGAGGCTTAAACGAAGTACCATTCCTAAAGTCCTTCCCATGCAATACAAGCTCAGGATAGCTGAACCTCTGTTTTGTTCACTATCCTCAAGTTTGGGGAATAGTGCTTAGAACTTAACAAAATGTGCGGTATGTATTTTTGGAATGACAAAACGAGTAAGCATACGGCTGTATGGAGCCTGGTGTGTAGTGGGTGGTCAAAAACCAGCAGTATCTCTAGTATTACATGGAAAGGGAATATTACATAGAAAGGTCAAAGCCACACTCTCAGGGACAGGCTACACTGTTTGGCCTGTCCCTTCTGTCTGTGCTTCGTTCTGTTTAACATGTGAAGTTGCAGATCTGCCAGTTACTCTGTTACACAGTGCTGGGGGGGCGTAAAGTCTTTTCTGTGTCCTCACTTTCTGCAGGGTGTCTTGGGCAATAGTGGGAAGAAGAACAGTGGTTTTTCTGCTGGTGAGCGGTCCACGGCACTACCTCACGAGGAGTCTCCATGTGGAACGGGTTCTGCAGCATCAGGTACTGGGTCAAAATGACGAATTCTTCCAGCTCTGCTGCCGGGAGATCACTGTGTGATGGGCCGTCTGGCTTTGGCACTGGTGTTGAAGTAAAGTATCTTTTTTTTTTTTTTTTAAAGATTTTATTTATTTGACAGAGAGAAACACAGCGAGAGAGGGAACACAAGCAGAGGGAATGGTAGCGGGAGAAGCAGGCTTCCCGCGGAGCAGGGAGCCCGATGCGGGGCTCGATCCCAGGACCCTGGGATCATGACCTGAGCTAAAGGCAGACGCTTAACGACTGAGCCACCCAGGCACCCCAAGTATCTTTTTTAATAAGCTTTATTGGGGTACATTTACACAAAATAGAACTCACCAGATTTGGGTGTACAAAACAAGAATTCTGACAAGTACATACATTAGTGTAACCAGCACCACAATTGGCATGTAGAACATTCCCATCATCTGGAAGAGTTCTTCTGTGACCCTCTAGACTCAGCGTCTACCCTGATGCTCCAGCTCCTGGCAACCACCAATTTGCTTTCTATCACCATAGTTTTGATTTTTCTATAATTTCATATTAGTATGCAGTCTTTTACATTTGGGTTCTTTCAGTTAACATGGTGCCGCTGAGATTCATCCTCATTGGTGTGGATCAGTTGCTTGTTCCTTCTTTTTTTTTTTTTTAAATATTTATTTTATTTATTTGACACAGAGAGAGAGAGATCACAAGTAGGCAGAGAGGCAGGCAGAGAGAGAGGGAAGCAGGCTCCCCGCTGAGCAGAGAGCCTGATGCGGGGCTTGATCTCAGGACCCCAAGATCATGACCTGAGCTGAAGGCAGAGGCTTAACCCACTGAGCCACCCAGGCACCCCTGTTTTCATTTCTATTCAGTAAATATCTAGGAATGAAATTGCTAAATCATGTGTTAAGTGTATGGTTAACTTTATTTTATTTTTATTGTGAAAGTCTTGTTTCCATACAGTGTTACATTAGTTTCCAGTGTACAACATAGTGATTCAACAATCCTGTCCGTCATGCAGTGCTCACCTTGATAAGTGTAGTTATCATCTCCTCCCATACAACATTATTATAGTAGTATTGACTATATTCCCTGTGTGCTACTTTTCATCTTCATGACTTACTTGTTTATGACTGGAAGTTTGTACCTCTTAATCCCCTCACATATTTTCCTTCTCTCCCAACACCTCCCCTCTGGCAACCTCTGGTTCTTTATATTTATGAATCTGTTTCTAGTTGGTTGGTTCTTTTTTTAGATTCCACATAAAAGTGAAATCATATGATATATGTCTTTCTCTGTCTGACTTATTTCACTTAATGTAATACCCTCTAGGTTATCCATGTTGTTGCAGAAGACAGACTCTCATTCTTTTTTGAAGGCTGAGTCATATTCCTGTGTGTGTGTGTGTGTGTGTGCGTGCGTGCATGCGTGCGTGTGCGTGCATGAGTATCACATGTCTTTTTTTAAGGTTTTTAGTTCCAGTATAGTTGCAGTTATGTACTATACTATATAGTATATATACTATATACTTTAATTATTAACTTACAGTATTAAGTTAGTTTCAGGTGTACAATGTAGTGATTCAACACTTCCATATAATAGCCAGTGCTCATCATAGCAAGTATACTCCTTAATCCCCATTCCCTGTGTTCAGAGCCATTGTCTCTTTTTGTCTGATCTGTCCTTTGATGTAAGTGGGGTGTTAAGGTTTCCCAATATTATTATATTATTGTCAGTTTCTCCCTTTGTACCTATTAATATTTGTTTTGTGTATTTAGGTGTTCCTATGTGGAGCACATAGGTATTTACAAGTATTATAGCTTCTTGTATTGAGCCCCTTATCGTTATGTAATGCTCTTCTTTGTCTCTAAGTCACTGATAATCTCCTATTTCCTTTTGAAGTTTTATAGGTTTATCTTATTAAACAAAAAACATTTAACTGAGTAAATGTAAAGATCAAATTGGCTTTGTTCAGTGATTCATGAAGAGCAGCATCCCATCTAGTGATAGAAAGGAGTTCTGATGAGCTGTACAAAATGGAAGGGTTTTTTTTGTTTTTGTTATTGTTTTTTGGGTTGGACGGGTTTTGGTAGAAAGGGGGCAGGAAAAGGAAGTTACTACTGGTAAAGGATGCATCATTCCAGGCAAGGTCACAGTCCTAAGGGAAATGGAAGGGGTTTATCAGGTGGCTTATCTCATTAGTCCTGACCAGGTAATTCCATGTTGACTGGTTAAAAGCTACATTCCTGGGAAGATGAAACTGCAGTTAGGTTAGGTATTAAGTCTTGGTTTGCTAACATGGGCCAAGCACAAGTGACTCCATTTGGGGCTTGTTGTGTCTTTTTTTTTTTTTTTTTTTTTTT
>CM053606.1:4457844-4514976 GCA_028646535.1 Procyon lotor
GGTACTTGCTTCGGCAGCACATATGCTAAGTGTCCATCACTGGTACTTGCTTCGGCAGCACATATGCTAAGTGTCCATCACTGGTACTTGCTTCGGCAGCACATATGCTAAGTGTCCATCACTGGTACTTGCTTCGGCAGCACATATGCTAAGTGTCCATCACTGGTACTTGCTTCGGCAGCAAAGTGTCCATCGATAGATGAATGGATAAGGAAGATGTGGTCTACATATACGCAACGGAGTATTAGCCATGAAAAGGATGAAATTGTGCCATCTGCAACAGTGTGCATGGAGCTAGAGAGTACGTTAAGCGAAATAAGTGAAAGACAGATACTATACGATTTCACTCGTGTGGAATTTAAGAAACCAAACAAGGAGGAAAAAAGGGGAGACAGACAGACAGACCAAGAAACAGACTCTAAACTCTAGAGAACACACTGAGGTCACCAGAGGGGAGGTGGGTGGCGGGTGGGGACGAAGGAGGACACCTACCCCGATGAGCACCGAGTCATGTAGGGAAGTCTGAATCACTACATTGTATGTACACTTGAAGCTAATATAACACTGTATGTTAGCTACCCTGGAATTTAAAACAAAATAAAATAATAAAATAAAAATGAATCTACTTAACCAGAACAGTTTTCCTTTCTTTCCATTGGCAAACCCGCGCGCAGCCCCTCCAGGAGTCCCAAAGCCCACACGGAGCTATTGGTTTAAACAAACCCGTCTGCGGCCCCAGTGGGCCGGTCCCCCCCCCCCCCGTGAGCACAGCAACAAAGCAGTTGGTGAACGTTCTGCAGAAAGAGAGGCCGTCGGGTCTGCTTTCCTACAGATACAGAGAAATCAATAGTCCTCGCCGAGTGGAATGTTCTCGTTGAAAGGCGGGGCCTATGGGTGAGCGGAGCGAGGGGTGGGTCCCACCAGGAGGAAGCGACAAGGAGCCCTTGGCAGGTGTGGGCCTCAAGGTCCTCACGGTTCTCGGCAGAACTTCTCTCGTCCTCCGCCCGGCTCTCCCTTAGCTTCGGTCCTTGAGCCCCTGCAGCCGGCGCCTGACACACGGACTCTTCTAGGACTTTCATTTTTTTAATTGTCAGGGGGAAAAAATGGCAAAAATGAGTTCAAATTTGGTCATTCTTGGGGACTGTCGGGCTGTGTTCCCTTCTCTCTCCCGTGTCCCGGTCCTTTACTGCCAAGTAGCACGTGGGAGGACTTTGTCAGCGAAACACAAGTCATCAGGCTCTTTTGCCCGGTTCTTAAATGTTCCATTACAGCCGCAGTGGCTGGACCCGCCTTCCCCTCCGGGCCTCTCCCTGCAGAAGGCACCCCTTAGTGGCTCTCTCCCCCACATCGCAGGATGTCGGGGTCCAGAGGACCCCACGGTGTCTTTGGCCTCAGGCATGTTAGTGGGGTCCAGAGGCAAAGGCAGAAATCAAGGAAGCAGAAGGATGAATTAATCCTTCCTCCCTACCCCTCTCTCTCTTTCTTTCTTCCTTTTCTTGCTTTCGTTACTAGATTTTTCTTAAACATTTTTATTCATTCATTTGAGAGAGAGAGAGCATGAGCCAAGGGGAGGGGAAGAGGGAGAGGGAGAAGCAGGATCCCTGCTGAGCAGGATCCCAACACGGGGCTGTATCCAAGGACCCTGAGATCATAACCTGAGCCTCCAAAGGCAGACACTTCACTGATCAAGCCACCCAGGCACCCCTAAATTCTTCTTTCTATTCATGAATGCGATCACACACAGATCAAGTTTCAATCTTTATCTGCAGCAACGAATGTATTATTTTTTTTTAAATAACTAAAATATAAAAACATTAGAAGTGAACTTGAAATATTCATTCTTCAAAAATGAAGCCAGACAGGTTGATATTTTATAGCATTGACTTTCAGCTAAGTTCAAAGGGCAAAAACCACTTGCCACGGGGGCGGTAGGGTTCTCTTTCCAAAGCCTAAACCGCACCTATGGAAGATGTTGAGAATTCTTGCCCGGCTTTGGCAGAAGCGGGCAAAGATTCTGGGGAATCATTCAAGGAAACAAGCACACGAAAGGAAATCAGGGGGGCCTAGCTGGCTAGGTCAGTGGAGCATGCGACTCTTGATCTCGGGGTTGTGGGTTCGAGCCCCAGGTTGGGCGTAGAGATTACTTAAAAATGAAATCTTAAAAAAAAAAAAAAAAAAAAGAATTGTTAAACCCTTGCATCTCTCCAGCAACTGAAGACACAAAAGCACCCCCCCTCCTGCCGTCCGGGGCTCTGCTTTGTTGGGTGTCACAGTTGACCTTGAACCCTTACTGTGTTTATGACCCACTTCTGTCTCTCTGATCCCTTTTCCACCTGGAAGGGGTTTCAAGCTGGAAACTGGGTTTCGAGCCTCACACCTCATTTTCACGTACATGGCACTTTCTTCTGAGATGCAAATTTCCAGAAGAGCACGCGGCAGCCTCAGCCTTCTCAGTCCCAATCCCACCGTCTGGCTTGTGGCCCCCACCCCCACGCCAGCCAGTGGGGACGCATCATCTGCAAGTCACTGTTCTCCTTTCCTGCCCCTGGTCATTACATTACAAGGTCTGGGGGGCATTTCCCCTTCGTGCCCTTCATCGTCCCCTCTCCGTTTTCGGTACTGTGTCTACTTCAAGGTTTCCGTTGTCTGCAGGAGCCCATGTGGGCATCCAGCTGCTGAAAATCCTCTGGTCATCTCATCCAAGATACGATGTCTGAGATGAAGGAGGTTAATGTGCTGGGCCCCTGCCTCCTCCTTCCATGGAAAGCGTGAGATTTGGGCCTCACGTTTGATAAACTCAACGGTCTGCAGACAGTGGCTGAGTGTCTAGAAACCATCCTTCGGATGAGAAAGTGAGGCAGGTGTGGAGGGACACAGGGGCTGTTTGCTGACATGGTGAGGGTTGTCCTGTGGATACCGGCTAGGTCCCGGATGCTCTGGGCAGATTGCCGGGTAGGAATCCCTCCCTGCCTCTTGCCAGCTGTGAGACCTTGGCCAAGTTCTTTCTGCTTCTCAGTTCCCTGCTCCTACAGACTACAGATAAGGACAGACCTCATCTCCAGGGCCTGTGTGGGTATTAAAGGGGTTAATTAGGTGAAGTGCTCACTAAGAGTTAGTTATGATCACGGTGGCAGGCATGATGGGCTTTTCCATCCTAACGAGGCCCCAAAGAGCACACCCGGGTCCAGTCTGTGGGAGGTATAAGACAGGAGACTTCAACTCAATATAAGATAGTCCTTTAAATGCAGCCTTTAAATATAGAGACCCTGGGGTACCTGGATGACCCAGTCGGTTGAGCGCGTGACTCTTGGTTTCAGATCAGGTCATGATATCATGGTCACGAGATCGAGTCCCACGTCGCGATCTACGCTCAGCATGGAGTCTGCTTGGGATTCTCCCTCCCTCTGCTCCCCCTGCTCATGCTCTCTCTCTCTCTCTCTCTCATGTGAATGGATGAGTAAATCTTTAAAAATAAAATAAAACAAAAATAAAAATGGAGCCCCTCTCACCAGCCTCCCCAGCACTGCACTTCATTATGAGTTCAAGAAAAATGCCAACAAAACCAACCGCAAGACCATCTTTTTTAGAAAGTGCTCTGAAAATCTCTCCCACATCCTTTTTGATCTCAGCTACTTTGCATACCTCCCTTTCACTCTCCCAGCTTGGCTGATTCCAGCTGATAGAATCGGGTTTTCCTCTCCCTCAAAGCTTTTTCAAGTAGACATCTGAATGTCCACCCTCCTCCCAAGGGTGGTGCAGGCAGAGGGCTCTTCTGTCTTTAGGACCAAATTTGGCACTATGGCCCAAAAATCTTTAAAAAGTAGATCATGTTTGATGTGGTAATACCACTTCAAAGAATCCATCCCAAGGAGATTATGAGAAAATATCCAAATATGTACTTACCCAGATGTTTCTAGCAGCATGCAAATGATGAGGCCAATTGGTTATTGACCTGGAAAGATGCTCACAACATAGTGTCCAAAAAAAAAAAAAAAAAAAATCACATTATAGTGGCGCTGAGAGGCTCAGCCAGTTAAGCATCCAATTCTTGGTTTCAGCTCAGGTTGTGATCTCAGAGTGATCTCAGGGTCATAGATTGAGCCCTACATCTGGCTCCTGCTCAGTGGGGAGTCTGCTTGAGTGTCTCTCTCCCGTTGCCTCTGTCCCTCACCCCTGCACTCTCTCTCACTGAAATAAATAAATTAATAAATCTTTTTAAAAATCATATTATCAGGGCGCCTGGGTGGCTCAGTGGGTTAAAGCCTCTGCCTTCAGCTCAGGTCATGATCTCAGGGTCCTGGGATCGAGGCCCTGCATTGGGCTCTCTGCTCAGTGGGGAGCCTGCTTCCTCCGCCTCTCCCTGCCTACCTCTCTGCCTACTTGTAATCTGTCTCTGTCAAATAAATAAAATCTTTAAAAAAATAAAAATAAATAAAAAATCATATTATCTATACCTCAAAAAGTTACACATAGGGGCGCCTGGGTGGCTCAGTCGTTAAGCGTCTGCCTTCAGCTCAGGTCATGATTCCAGGGTCCTAGGATCGAGCCCCGCCTCGGGCTCCCTGCTCAGCGGGAAGCCTGCTTCTTTGTCTCCCACTCCCCATGCTTGTGTTCTCTCTCTCACTCTCTCTCTCTCTGTCAAGCAGATAAAATCTTTAAAAAAAATCAATAATTTGTCAATTATTCAGAGATAACTATCATTTGAAAAATAGTCCCATATCCTCAGAGCCAAACAAAGGTCAAATTGCTCAGTCCTTACTTCTTAATCAAAAATTGTTAGAATTCGTTAAAGAGTTTCATATTCTAACCAGGATAAAAGACCTGGGTGTGCATCACGGGATGCTCTCTCCATCTTTCAGTTAAATGCTAAATTTCAGAAGCAACCTTGTCTGTTTGTTTGTTGAAATCACAGCTTGAAATAAATAACTGCATTTCTGGCATCCAGACAGGATAATGGGTGTGGGGGAGTGGCTGCCACTTTCCCCATTTTAGCTCATTCTGAAAACATTTTCCAAGGGAAATGTCTCAAGTGCAGAGTCGAATTTTTTTCTTAAGCTTTATTTGAACCCTAACATGTGAATGAAGCTCAAAAACTGTGTTTTCACTTCATCTGCAGTCAGATGCTTGAGTTTTCAAGAGTGACATTGCAGATTAAGGGGGGACAGGTTACGTTATCCACGTCGACGAAACGGAATGGAATCCTTACCTCACACCAAACATAAAAATTAGTTCTAGATGGATCAATAAAACAGAGGTAAAAACCCTATCAAATGAAGCCTCTAACCCAGATGACTTCACCATTCTCAATAGTCTCGTATTACTTGGCTAAGCCCCATCCTACTTAGATTACTTGACTTGCCGTGTGGAACCCGGATGGGAGGCAGGCCACTGGGAGTCAACTGCAATGGTCCAGGCAAAAAGTGCTGAAGCCACGAATTAGGAGTGGCAGTTGGGATGGAAAGCTGGGACCGGGTTCTGGAAATGTACATTGAGATCTGTTGGTTAGTTAAATGCAGATGGTCAAAGAGGCATCTGGAAATGTACATTGAGATCTGTTGGTTAGTTAAAGGCAGATGGTCAAAGAGACATCTGGAAATGTACATTGAGATCTCTTGGTTAGTTAAAGGCAGATGGTCAAAGAGACATCTGGAAATATACATTGAGATCTCTTGGTTAGTTAAAGGCAGATGATGAAAGAGACAGTGTCGAGGGATGCTAATCTCTTTTTGGCCTTGGGAGAGGAAGTAAGAAAGGCTGGTTTGTGAAGGAAAATGATACCATTTACTGAAGAAGCTGCCAGGCATCGAGATGATCATGCACTGATATAAACAATCTAATTGAATGTGTAACCTCACTGAAGCCTCGGGAAAAATTTGTAATGCAGATGTCCTTATCTTGATTTTATAAACGAGGACACGAACCTAGAGAGGCTAAGTAACTATTCACCAACACAGTGAGGAGAGTCAGTCCAGAGTCGCCGACCCCCAAGCAGGAACCCTAAACCAGTTTGGACTATCTTGACTTTGAGATGTCTGTGCAAATCTATGCTGAGCCCCGGGGGTTAGGTCAGGGGAAAGCATTCCAGGCAGAATGAATAGCAAGTTCAAATGCCCTAGAGCGGGAAAGAGTTTCTCATTTCCTGTCCCTGAGCATCTACTTTCTTTCTTCTGGTGAGTTGTACGTAATCATCAGACAGCTGAGTTATTGGGGAAGAGCATCCCTCACTAGCCACCTCCTGTTTCATTCTCTGGCACTTGGGGGCATGTTAACCTTTGAGGATAACAGACTCTGGCAGCTCTGCGGTCTCAGAAAAGTCCCAGAACCTCTTCAGCATCTGTCTTCATCCATAGAAGAGATTGCTCCTTCTCCCCTTGGTCCCCAGCCAGCCCTCTGCCGGGTGGTGTTTACTGCCCTCTTGTGGCAGCAGGCTCCTGTTCTTTCCAGTTGATTGACTTAAAAGCTGGAGGAATCTAAGAGAATCAAATGTTGCAAGAATAAAGGCCAGCGCTCATGTGTTACTATGTTTGTATTTGAGTGTCCTGCTGGCTAATAGAAGAGAAAGGAGCGGCTGGAAGGAAAGGAAGGAGGGAGGGAGGGAAGGAGGCAAGTAGGAAGGAAAGGAGAAAAAAGCAAAGAAAATAAAGAAGCCACTATCTTGTAGATTCTGAGCAAGAACCGAAGGGGCTCAAAAAAAAAAAAAAGAAAAAAGAAAAAAGGTTACCTTATTTCTCCTTGACCAGTACTCCGAATTTGGATTTTGAAAATGAACTTCCCGTGTTTCATTACCCGTGTGTACCTTTCACAACAAAGACGAGGTGAAAGGATTCCCTCCTCCCCCTCCCCCCATTGCCCAAGTTAGAATTTTAAGTTTTTGTGGTCACTAAAATTCCGATCTCGGGATAATTTTTTCCCCTAAATTATATTCGAATCTGTTTATTATCAATTTTAGTATATTTTAATTTTTATGGTTCTAATAGAAATTTGTTTTTTCCAGTTGGCTTTTAAGGAACGTGTCAAATAAATATATACGTTAGCCAATGTTGGGTTTTTGGATGAAGCTGAAACAATGAATGAAAGTCTGTGAAAGGGAGCTGAGCTCTGGCTGTTCCAGGTTTTGGAGAAAGCAAGTTGCACAAAGAACAGTCGGGGCTGGCTGGCCGGGAACAGCGTCGCAGACCGAATTGGGAGGCAGTTCTGCCCTGTCTACACCGCGGCCTCATTCAAGTCAGACCTGGGGCGGGGAAGCAATCATCTGAAACCAACTTCTACAAATTATGCCGGAAATGTTGTGATTGAGATATTTGTAAAATCTGGAAGGGTTTTTCTATTTTAAATTTTTTATTAAGTGTTCATTTTAATTCCAACAATGTTAGTTATGTATAATTATGAATTCCAGCGTCGTATTAGGTTCCAGCGTACCATGCAATGACTCAGCAATTCTATCCATTACTCAGAGCTCATCATAAGGGCCCTCTTTTATCCCCATCCCCTATCTCACTGATCCTCTCTTCCTCTCTGGTGACTATCAGTGTGTGCTCTGTAGTTAAGAGTCTGTTTTCTTGGTTTGTCTCTCTCTCTCTTTTTTCCTTTGCTCGTTTGTTTGGCTTCTTAAATTCCCTATGTGAGTGAAATCATGTGGTATTTGTCTTTCCCTGACTTATTTCGCTTAGCATCATACCCGCTAGCTCCATCCATGTTGTTGCAAATGGCAAGAATCATTCTTTCTATGTCCGAGTAATATTCCACTCTGTGTGTGTGTGTGTGTGTGTGTGTGTGTGTGTGTGTGTGTGTCACATCTTCTTTATCCATTCATTGGTAGATGGACACGTGGGCTGTTTCCATAGTTTGACTATTGTAAATAATGCCACTATAAACATAGGGGCACGTGTATCCCTTTGAATGAGTGTTTTTGTATTCTTTGGGTAAATAGTAGCACAGTTACTGCATTGTAAGGTAGTTCTATTTTTTAATTTTTCAAGGAACTGCCATACTATTTAAGTCGGGAAGGTTTTTAAACTTCCTTTTTTTTTTTTGATAGAGAGAAACACAGCAAGAGAGGGAACACAACAGAGGGAATGGTAGCGGGAGAAGCAGGCTCCCTGCTGAGCAGAGATCCCGATGCGGGGCTCCATCCCAGGACCCTGGGATCTGACCTGGGCCGAAGGCAGACGCTTAACGACTGAGCCACCCAGGCGCCCCGGTTTTTAAACTTCCTAACTGTGTATACCAACTCTCACTGATCCATATATGGGTTATATGGGACAAATTGAAGATCCCAGATCGATGAACCTTGCTTCTTCCTTCCTTTACTGTACAAGGATATCCATGGAGAATGTCATATGATAAAAGTATAAATGCAAAAGTCAATCTGTTCAAAACCTTAGTCAAGCACTTTCCTAGGTCAGTTACAATTCAAATATAAATTTCTCGATTCTCACACCACTGGTGCTTTCTTTAGTGCAGGTAGTCAAGAATTCACTAACTCCATAGGAGGAAACTGCTGGTAACTGACTAGAATTACCAAGAGTTTAACCAGGCAGATGAATCTTTTTTTTTTCCTTGTAGTGTTCCTTAAGGGGAAATGTAAGATTTCCCCCCACTTCTGTTTTATTTTATTTTTTAAGATTTTATTTGTTTGTTTGTTTGTTTATTTAGAGAGCATGAGCAGGGGGAGGGGCAGAGGGAGAGGGAGAGGTAGAATCTCAAGCAGACTCCATGCTAAGCTCGAAGAGCCCTGTGCAGGGCTCGATCTCACGACCCCGAGATCATAACCTGAGCCAAAATTAAGTCTGAGAGGCTTAACTGGCTGAGCCACCCAAGCGCCCCTCTCCCACTGTCTTAAAGGAGACATACAATATATTTAGGAAGCACTTATTAAGCACATACTGTATATGACATAGGAATTAAGGATTCAGAGATGAGTAAGCCACAGTTCCTGCTCTCAAGAGGCTTACAGCCAGTTAAGAAAGACGGACAGACACAGGGCAATATGCAGACTGTGGGAGGCACGGGGTGGGGTGACATAGGAGGCCCGGGGATGAACTCAGGTGGGAGAAAGGGCTGTATGGAGGGAGGTCAGACTTACAGAAAGTGGCTGCTTTGGCAGACGTTGAAGGAAGAGCAGGATTTTGTCGGGCAGATAAGAACATTTCAAGCAGAGGGAAAAGCCATCAAACCCAGGGTCATGGAATAGCACAGTGTGTGCCGAGAACGGGCGATTCCATGGAAGACTGGCTCGGTGCTGGCTGCGATGGTGACCTGGGATTTTGAACTTCACCTTGGGGATGCTGGGAAGCCCTAGAGCAGGGTCGGCAGCACAGCGATGCGGTCACATTTGTGCCGATGGAGACATGCCTGAAGGTGTAATTGGTTTCATGGTGAAGGTGAAGATGAAGGACGGGTCCCATTCTCCCATCTCCTAGCCACCCCTGAGCCCCCCACACCAGCAGAAGATACAGAGAACCTTCCAGCAGGCACCCCTCTGCTCCCCTTCATCCAGATCAGGAAACTATGAGTCTTTGCACACATCTGGCCCCATCCTCCTGGCCAGCTGCTGCAACCCCTGTTCTAGACTCTCTCAAAAATCTGCATCTCACTTTGTTCTAGTCTCTACAATTAAAAGGGAACACAGGAGGGTGCCTGGGTGACTCCTTTGGTTAAGCATCAGACCCTTGATCTCAGGTCAGGTCTTGATCTTAGGGTTGTGATTTCAAGCCCTGCATTGGGATCCTTGCTGGGCATGGAGCTTACATAGAAACAGAAAGAAAGAATACGGGTTAGAAGGAGGGGGGGATGGAATGGTAGCGGAGTAGGAAGACCCTGAGCTTGCCTCATCCCACGGACACAATAGATAACGATCAAATCTTCCTTGGTACCCCAGAAATCAACCTGAAGACTGGCAGAACGAATTCCACAACTAAAGGGAGAGAAGAGGCCACATGGAAGAAGGCAGAAAGTGCAGAGATGTGGTTTGGGGGAGAAACAGATCTTGAGTATGTGGGGAGGAAGGAGCCCTGGTCATGGAGAAGAACATGAGAGAGGAGCACGCAGGGGAATGCACAAGGAGAACGTTCCGCCAAAGCCACTGGCTTGGAAAATGAGAGGGGCTGAATTTTGTGAGTTCCTGCAACTAGCAGGGGCTTAAAGCCTGGAGTTTTAAACGTCAGTGGGCTTGGTGGGGATAGAGCCCAAATCTTCTGGAGAGAAGACCGACAAACAAACTGGGAGCATGCAGCATGGAAACAGCCATCTGAAGATCAGAGTACAGCCCGAGAGGCAGCCTTCAGGGAGACACCTCTTTAGGAACAAAGGACCCAGCTGGCTCCATTTCCTTCCCCCTGCCCCTCAAGCATAAACAAAGAGCCATCTTCAAGAAGCAGACAGCTAAGACACTGGCTGCCTAACTTGCTTACACCAGGTATCACCCCTGCCCCTACTCTGGAGGGATTACACTTCTCAGTCACACTTGTCTTAGTCCTGGCAAGGAAGGCCCTTCTCCTCCAGAAGACCAGCACAAACCCCTGCCCACATCACATCTCCTGACCAGAGAGTTCTGCAGGGCCTCGGGCCTGGTGGAGGTGGTGTCAGGTCTCATTTCACAAGCAGACCGGACCACACCTAGTTTGATGTGATGTTCCACCCAAGATTGCAGGCAGCCCCCAGGTCTCACACCATCTCCTTTCCTTCACTGTCTGACTCTTGAAAAGTGTGAGTGCATTTCCTGTCACTCCCCATGCCTTTCTCGGTCCCAGGGCTTGGCTTTCACAGTTAACCTTCCAGGAAGGTGACTGCCTTGTTGCTAAACGTAAGGTATGTTTTATTGTCACTTGCTGGCCTCTTGGTGGCTTTTGGCCATCCTGACTCTTCTCTCATCTACTGGATCCTGCCCTGGCCTCTGTGAGACCACTTTCCTCCATCCCTCTCTCCCACAACCAGCATGGCCCTCTGCGGGGACCACCCCAGGATCCGTGTTAACGCTGAACCAGCTCCTTCCTCCCCCAGCATCTCCTGCAGGGCTTTGGCTCTGCCTACGCCCCAGTCCCCCAGCTGCCCAGGTCAGAAACCAGGTTTCATGTCCCACCCCACCAGGCTCACCCCGACTCCTGTAGGAGCCCCTTTGTCTGGCTTGGAGTCCAGCCTTGCCTCTCATTAATCCTTTTTTCTAACTGTAATCAGGAAGGTCTTTCCCAAGTGCATATCTGATCAAATCCCCTCCCTAGTTCTGAAGTCAGTGTCCACAATTTAAAATCCAAGCTTCCTAACGTAGCCCAAAGAATCTGGGTGTGTGGTTCCTGCTGCCCCTGCAGCTTCCCTTCAGCCTTCAGTCCCCAGGCCCCGCCCTCCCTTCCCTTGGCCAGGGCCCTTTGCTCCTTCTGGGAAGCACACAATGGGAGTAGATAAGTCCTCCTCACCGCCCCTCCCCCTGTCCGGATACCTTCCCTCCACCCCTTCTCCAGTGGGCCTCCCACCACACAGAGCCTCACCTCTACCCTGTCCCAGCAGCTGCCTCCCTACCAGGCTGGGAGACTCCTTCCAACTACTTTCACAGGGGTCTTGGTGACACTATGGCTCTTCTCAGGTTGTACCAGTCAGTCCCCTGGACTCAAAGCCCTCAGGTGGGCAGCGGGTCCCTTATCTCTGTGCCCTCGCTCGGTGGCAGGTGCAGAGTACTGGGAGGGAGCTACTGCAGTGGAGGGGTGATCTGTATTTCAGAGCCAGAGTAAGCCTCTCCAATGAGTTTGTAAGAAACATATTTGAAAGGTTCCAATGACAATTCATTTGAAATACAGCTATCAGCATCTATATTGATTAAAAAAAAATAGCCTTCATTTTTACGTAACTAACAGGTTGGGAGCAAGAAATCCCAAATTCTTGATCTTTCACATACCCCAGCACTGAAGTCTGCTTCCGTGGTTTACAGAGAATGGCATGTTATGTCATGATTAGCCTTTACGATTTGATATTGGCATAGTAACATGAAGGTTTTTTTAATAAGCTTTTTTCTTAGATATTCTTTTTTTCTGTGAAAATGATAGCTGTGTGTTTTATTACAGAGCCTTTTTTTTTTTTTACAAACGTCAGTAATGACCAGTCTCCCCACCACACTGCACACAGACCACAGTTAACGCACCTGAGCTGAGATCCGTGGGTACTTCTCACCCACAAATGGAAAGCTCTGCTCTGCACAGAAGAAAGAAACCCCCTCTAGCAGCCGTGTGCCCCTCATATCAAAAGTTTCCATCAGAATGATACCTTCCCCCAGAGAAGAAAATAGAAATTTGCTTCAGAAGTAACCTAAGCTTGTTTTCAAGTATTTAGAAAACTGTTTCCAACTTGTACACCCCGAAGTACACTCGTTTATTTTTGCAAAAACTCATTTCTATCAAACTTATCAGATTCCTAAATTAATCCCCAAAGGGGATCATATTCTGTCTTTTCTTTCTTTGTTAACTGCCAGTTAGAGGGAAAATGACTCATACCCCAAGTTCCTGTGTTTTTCCTTTATAAGTTTTACACATCGTACCAAAATATACTATGATAAAGTATTGTACAGTCTGTGTAATAAACACAGAATAAACTGGACTTTTCTTGGTTCTAATCAGGGACAGATGAGTTATCGAGGGTGACCCAAGACAGTAGAGCATGACTGATCCCTTTGTGTATGTGAGTAATAGACCACAGAGAATTTTACACCAAGTGTCCAAAACTGACAGAGGAAGCCATGTTAGAATTTATACCCCAGCCTCGTTCTTGGTGGCACTGGTAATCCACAAGGTCCAAAGATTAATGAAGGTGCTTTATCTATTTAAATTAAAACAAATTTTTTTCTGAGCGCGTGTAATTACTTCATACACCAAAGCGTTAAAAAAAAATGTATCCTTTAAAGAGGGGAGGAAAACGGAAATACCTATTATTACATTGGATTTCTTTCAGGCAGTAATTTTCTTGGATTGTGGCTGAAGTTCAGATTCAAGTCAAAGATGATAGAACCACGGGCTGACTCATTGGCAAATTATTCTTTTCTCCCCCAGAAAAATAATTTGGTAAAATTCATGCATTCATGATTTAAAAATAAAAACTAGAGGCGCCTGGGTGACTCAGTGGGTTAAAGTCTCTGCCTTCGGCTCAGGTCATGATCCCAGGGTCCTGGGATCAAGCCCCGCATCGGGCTCTCTGCTCAAGCCCCCTCTCTCTCTGCCTGCCTCTCTGCCTGCTTGTGATCTCTCTGTCTCTCTGTCAAATAAATAAATTTTAAAAATCTTTTAAAAAAATAAAAATAAATAAAAATAAAAGCTAACCCTCTTCAAAAACCAGGAGCAGAAGAGAACTTAACCTGATCAATTATATTTTTTTAAAAAATTTCCTGAAAGTATCCCCTATAAATAAGATGGAAAAGACTATTACATTGTACTGCAAGACCCAGCACTAAGTCAAGTTGAAAAGACATAAAAAACAAGGGATTAGAAAAGGAAGAAACTGGGGCACCTGGGTGGCTCAGTTGTTAAGTGTTTGCCTTTGGTTCAGGTCATGATCCCAGAGTCCTGGGATTGAGCCCCACATCAGGCTCCCTGCTCGGCAGGAAACCTGCTTCTTCCTCTCCCACTCCCCCTGCTTGTGTTCCCTCTCTTGCTGTGTGTGTCTCTCTCTGTGTCAAATAAATAAATAAAATCTTAAAAAAAAAAGAAAAGAAAGGAACTATTATTATAGCAAATAATATGATTGAACAGAAAACCCAAAAGAATCTACATATGTATTATCAGAAATAACAAGAAAGTTTAGCAAGGAAACTGGCTATAAACTAATATAAACAAATCAACTACATCTTTATACTCCAACAGCAAACAAAACCACCTAAAAAGCAAACACAGCGGCGCCCGGTTGGCTCGGTCGGTAGAGCACACGACTCTTGATCTCAGGGTTATAAATTCAGGCTCCATGTTGGGCATGGAGCCCACTTCAAAAAAAATTTTTTTTTAAATATATAAAATAAGAAGCCAGCACAAAGCAAGGTACCTAGAAATATATCTAATAAATGATGTACAGAATTTGTGTCCAGAAAAACCTTATATAACTTTGTGGGACATTAAATTAAATACTTGTCCTACCAGGTTTCAAGAGCTTTTATAAACCTGGGGTAACAAGGACAGTGTGGTATTTGCATGGGGTCAGACCCCTCGACCAATGGGAATAGAACAGAGAGTCCAGTAACAGATGCAAGGACATGTGGAAAGGCGGTGGTGCAGATCCAAGGGGAAAAGATGGACCATGGAGTAAAGGGCATTAGGTCTTGTGGTTATCTGTACACAGAACTCACAGTTGGACCATGACCTCAACAACACACGCACGGGACAGTTCTTAATAGATTAGACTTAAATAGACACTTAAAACTTTCAGAATAAAAAGTATCTTCAGGATACTGGGGCAGGGAAGGGGTTCTTTAATCAGGAGACAAGAAAAGTGTTAACTATATAAGAAATGAGCTGTACATTTAACCAAATTAAGGTAAGAATTTTCTTGCTTATTACTAGAAAGACTGAAAATGCCACATGCAAAAGAGAAAAACATCACAAAACAAAAAAGATTACAAACAAAAAAGAAAAAGATTACAAAACAAAGATAGTGATAATATATACAAGTGACCAAAGATTATTATCTAGAATATATGAAGAACTATGACCCAGTAAGAAAAAGACAACCAAGTTTTTAAAAATGAGCTGAAAATGAGGCGTCTGGGTGGTGCAGTGGGTTAAGCGTCTGACTCTTGATTTCGGCTCAGGTCATGATCTTGGGGTCCTGGGATGAGCAGCCTCCGTGCTCAGCAGGGAGCCTGCTTGAGGATTTTCTCTCCTCTTCCTCCCCTTCTGCCCCTTCACAAGTGTTCTCTTTCTCTCAAATAATTTTTTCTAAAAATGAGCAAAAAACATGAACAAGCATTTCACAAAAAGGAAACACAAATTATATAAAAACATGTGCCAAGATGGTCATTAGTAATTTGGGAAATGCAAAATGAGACCACAGGGAGATGCCCTCTTAAACCCACTAGATGGGCAAAATTAAGAGTCTGACGATCCCGGAGGGCAGCAAGGATGGGATTCAGTGAGGCTGACAGGCCCGTGACTTAGAACCACTGCTCTGAAAAGCAGTTCAGCACCACAGTGGACTTCTTATTGTTCAGGTATATTTTTCTGGTCCTCCCCAGGTGAGGATGATGCCTTCTGCCCCATTGATGCAACAGCTTCACTGCGTGACTTGCTCTAAAGCTTAGAATCTAACCAACCAGCTGTGGACAAAGTGGTCAGTAGCCCTTCGCCATGAGATGGCCAACATTCCAAGTGGAAGCTGCTCCCTCCACCTAAACCCGAGTAAAATAATGTGGGACTGAGCCACATCGACCTGCTATGGGCATGTGATGACAGCAAGAAACGCCATCTCTGTTGTTTTGCCAACAATCCATTAAGATTGTGGGGATGGCTGGGTAAGGAGGGTCGTTTTTTATTTCTGTATAACTTAGCTCATAAGGTTGAACATTCATGTGCCTTAAGATCCAGAAATTTCACTCTAAGGAAGTTTCCCTAGAGACACGCTTCGACAGGACACACACACACACAAGAACATTCATGTCAACATTGTCTATAATAGCAAAAAAACCCGGAAACAACTCAAATGTCCTTCGGTTCAGGATGGATGGATAAATTATGGTATACTTGTAAAATTATACAATCATCACAAAGAATGCATTCTAGTTATACACAATAACATGAATGAGTCTTTTTAAATAGAATTTTGAGTGACTTAAGCAAGTTACATGCACCATAATACCATTTTCATAAAGCTCAAAATCAAGCAAAACTAAATAACATAGTTTTGGCGTACTTAAAATATGAGCAATGATTTTTTTTTTCTTAAGCAAAGGAATGGATCAAATTGACGTTCTTGAGGAAGGGTGCCTGGGGGCCAGGTGGGGATGTAGGCAAATGAGGGAGGGAAGCAACACACAGATGGATGTTCTGACCTTGACTCTGACCCTATAAAAATGTCAGATGTTAAGTATTTTAGACTTTGTGGGCCTTATAGTCTCTCATCTCTACTCAGCTATGCTGTTGTAATGCAAAAGCCACCTGAGTGTGACTGTGTGTTCCAATAAAACTTTATTTATGGACTCTGAAACTTGAATTTTATTTATTTTTTATTTTTTTTTTTTTGAAACTTGAATTTTACATACTTTTCATGTCATGCAATATTAGTCTTCTTTTGGTTTGTTTTTAACTATTAAAAAATGTAAAAATCCTTTTTAGCTCATAAGCCATACAGAGACACATGATCGCTCAGATTTGGCCTGTGGGAGTTTGATGTACCAGATATTATTTTTAATGTTTTGAAGAAACACAAATGTTTTTAAGAAACACTTAAGCCAATGTTTAGAAATGGGCAAAATAGATGAAGGGGATTAAGAGACACAAACTTTTAATTATAAAATAAATAATTCACAGAGATGAAAAGTATAGCATCGGGAATATGGTCAATAATACTGTAATCATGTCGTATGGTGACAGATGGGGACAGTACTTATTGTGATGAGCACTGAGTAATGTACAGAATTGTGGCGCCACTATGTTGTACACTTGAAACTGATATAATATCGCTTGTCAATTACACTTCAGTAATAAATAAAAAATTTTAAACAACAACAAAGAACCAAAACATAAGCCCCGGTTCAGAGAGAAATAGCACAAAGCAGAAGATATGAAGATGGAGGGGACAACAAAATGTGCAAAGACTTTGGAACTCTTTCCAAAACTCTTCCTCAAGGTCTGAGATGTTTTTCCCTTGACCTCAAACCTGGGCACTGTCATAATTTCCCCTTCACATGGAAAATTTAGTTGGGGGTATTTCCTGCATCTGATGGCTTTTTGTTATATGTTCTATTAGCACTCAAAAAAATGGAATTGACTTTTGACTGTCATATTAGCTGAACCATTGACCCACGTGATGTGATTTTAACTGTAATTCTCTTTGGATTTCAAAAGCAAACTAGTTGAGGCCTATTAAGCCTTGTCTAGAAAACGCCCCTTTCCCACCAGCTCTGTCCCATACGTGCACTAAAAGGGGTACATTTTTAAAGGCCAATCTGTTAACATTATGAGAAAACTTGGAGGTAACCCTGAGTCTTATCTAGGATAGTGTCTTCAATTTAGAAAGATATGGTGGTGGGATCACTCATGTTTCTCCTGTGATTCTTCTCAAGACAGGCCCAGTGGGGTTTTGGAGTTTCTGCTTTATAGCTCACATTCTCCTTCCTCCTCTTCTGGAAATCGGCAACTACAGGCGTCTTCCTCTTGGGCGGTTTGTACTGGTCTCATAAATGCTGAAAGGTAATTTAAAAGCAACTTATCTTTGGCTGTTTGTTTTAACCATTTAACATCCAGTTTCCGTAAATCACAGTCACAGAACAACTCTAATTTGAGCAAGCTTATTGATAAGAGAGATGATAGCAAGTAGGAGCTTTTTCTCAGGATTATTTACAATTTCTCCTTACCGATTACTCTTATTGGTCCTGGAAAGCAATTTTCTTTATTTTCTACGATGGCCCAAAATCTTGAGCATGAATCACTACAGCACAAAATTAGTCATATCCCAAACGTAACCATAGTTTCAATTCAGCAGTATGGATTTTAGTCTTGAGGGTTACTCAGATTACACACTAGGCAGTTTCTTTTGAATGAAATGCTTATGGCACCAAGATATTAAAGATACTCCCACTACTTCATCTATTAGCAATTAAAGAACTGATTTGTGCACTAGCTTTTACATGGTTGTGGTTTCCTTTTATATGTTAGTATGAAGTATTTGTGACACTGCTGAGCAACTTTTCATCTTTTTTAAAAAGATTTTATTTTTTTATTTAAGAGAGAAAGTTGTGTGTGTGTGTGTGTGTGTGTGTGTGCGCGCGTGCGCGCATGCACTAGTGGGGGTCTGGGGGAGAGCAGAGGGAGAGGGACAAGCAGACTCTGTGCTGAGTGTAGACCCCAATGTGGGCTCGATCCCAGGGCTCTGAGATCATGAACTGAGCCGAAACCAAGAGTCAGATGCTTAACTGGCTGAGCCACCCAGCCCCAAGCAACTTTTCATCTTAAACAGATTTTTTTATAGCCCAACAAAGCAAAAGCAAAAGGGCCTGCCTCAATCTTATATGCTTCTTACTGCAAAAAATAACCAAAGGGAGTAATATCACAAGAGGCCAACATAGCTTGTTCTTGACTTTAGACTCCATCATAAGAACAACTAACAAGGGGCGCCTGGGTGGCTCAGTCGTTAAGCGTCTGCCTTCGGCCCAGGTCATGATCCCAGAGTCCTGGGATCAAGCCCCGCATCGGGCTCCCTGCTCAGCAGGAAGCCTGCTTCTCCCACTACCATTCCCTCTGCTTGTGTTCCCTCTCTCGCTGTGTTTCTCTCTGTCAAATAAATAAAGTCTTTAAAAAAAAAAAAAAAGAACAACTAACAACCATTCAAGAACAAGACACCCAGACAGGACCCTAGAACACGGGGATGAAGCCGCAGTGCCCCACCTCAGCACTATAGAGACCAGGACAGGTATTAGGAGGGTAAGAGAAGCAGTTACTATTGACCACATCGCCTCTCCTGCAGGCCAGTGCAGCACCACGCAGAGAGGTCTCCCTGAGCCTCTGGCTCCTCCACTGGGAAAAGAGAACTCAAAGGGAATCACCACCTTCTCCCGGCATTGGAGTCTCTTTATGGGAGCTCCTGGTCTGATCTCGCACCACAGGAAAGGCAGGGGAATCTGCAGGGTCCAACCACTAGCGATCTGACTGTGGTGGAGAAGGGAGAGGAGCTTGCAGCCACCAGCACACAGATCTTGGCAGACTGAGTACATACTTGCAGTGTCCAAGGAGCAATCCCAACCAGAAGTTTGTTTATCTGCAGAGCCAAGTTGAGGGCTCACTCTGACCAGGGTAGTTGATGGGGTGCAAATCTGCCTGCCTCAGACCCTCAAAAAGTAGTTTTGCCCACCGTAGAGCCTGGTTTTCCCATGCCCAGGCAAGGAGCTGAATCACAGCCTCGCCTGCTGTGGAGAATGTCTTGCAGCCCTGTCTAGCCAGAAGGGCCAAAATTCAATTGAAGCCCAAATTCAATACCTGGTGGAATATCTTTCAAGAATGAAGGAGAACTCAAGACATTCTCAGATGAAAAATTAAGAGAATTTGTCACCAAATTCTCTTTTGAAGAATGAAAAGATGATGGCTACCTTTAGGCTACCCTAAAAGGATGGCTAAAGGAAAGTCTCTAAATAGAAGAGAAACGATAAAAGAAGGAATCTTGGAACATCAGGAAGGAATAAAGAAAAAAAGGATGAACAAATATGTGGATAGATACAATAAACTTTCCTTCCCTTGAATTTTCCAAATTATGTTTGACAGTTGAAGCAAAAATTACAATAGTGTCTAATATGGTTCTTAAATTATGTGGTGGTAATATTTAAGATAAGTATATTTTAAATTGGAGGAGGTTAAAAGGATGCAAAAGGCAGTTAATATTTTTGGACATCATTCAAAGTGTTATAATGTTGATACTAATAAATGGATAAATTATGTATAATAACTAGAGCAGCCACTATAAGAGTTCTACAAAGAGATATGCTCAAAAAACTATAAGCAAATCAAAGTGGATTTCTAAAAAATGTTCAAGTAATCCCAGGAATGCAGAGAAATGAAAACCAGAGAAAGCAAACATAAAGCAAAAAATAAAATAGTATCTTAAGTCCTAACATATGAATAATTACATTAAATATACATGATTTAAATATACCAATTAAAAGACAGAGATTAGTTGAGTGACAATTATATGTTGTCTACAAGAAATTCACTCCAAATATAAAATGAGGGCGCCTGGGTGACTCAGTTGGTTAAGGGTCTGACTCTCGGTTTCAGCTCAGGTCATGATCTCAGGGTCATGAGATCAAGCCCTGTGTCTGACTCTGCACTCAGAGTCTGAGATTCTCTCTCTCCCTTTCCCCCTTCCCTCACTCACATGCATGCACTCTCTCTCTCTCTTTCCCTCTCTCAAATAAATAAGTAAAACCTTTTTAAAAAACATATAAAATGTAGTTAGACAGAAAGCAAAAGCATGCAAAAAGGTATACCATGTATACATTAATTTTTTTTTTTTAAGATTTTATTTATTTGACAGAGAGAAACACAGTGAGAGAGGGAACACAAGCAGAGGAAATGGTAGCGGGAGAAGCAGGCTTCCTGCTGAGCAGGGAGCCCAATGCGGGGCTCGATCCCAGGACCCCGGGATCATGACCCGAGCTGAAGGCAGATGCTTAACAACTGAGCCACCCAGGGGCCCCTACATTAATTTTTTTAAAACAGGGCTATATTAATATCAGATGAAGTAGATTTCAGAGCAAAAAAAAATGATCGGCATAGAGAGGGAACTTTCATAATTTTAAAGAAGTCAATTTACCCAGAAGACCTGTATTTACCCAGTATTTAGAAATACTAACTGTGTGCACATCAGACAATCAATCTGCAAAATAAAGCTGAACCTGATAAAACTGAAAAGGGGAATACACAAGTCCACAATTATATTTAGAGAATTAAGTGAATAATAAGGGAATACTATGAATAACTTAAACACATACATTTCACAACTTAGAGGCAATGGACCAATTCTTCAAAAAACACAAACAATCACAACTGGCTCACTATGAAGTAAATAACCTAATTAGTCCTGTAATTATTAAGGAAATTGATTTTGTAATTAAAAATCTCCAAAAAGAAAGTCTTTGGGTCCAGATACTTTTATTAGAGAATTCTACCAACTATCTAAAAAAAGAATTAGTACCACTCTACACAATCTCTTCCAGAAAATAGAGAAAGAACACATCCCAACTTATTTCAGGAAACCAGCATTAGTCTGATACTAAAACCAAAGACAATTCTAGAAAAGAGAACCACAGACCACTAGTCCTCATAAATGAAGCTGTAAAAATTCTTAACAAAATATTAGGAAATAGAATTAAGCAGTATATAAAAAGGATTATGTACCATGACAAGTGAAATTTAGTCCAAGGATGCAAGGTTGATTCAATATTCAAACATAAATCCATGTAATTGTCCATTTTAGGCTGATGAAGAAAAGTCACATGATCATATCAATTGATGCCGAGAAAGAATATGACAAAATTAAACACTCATTCATGATTTAAAAAAAATTCAGAAAAGTAGAAATAGAGGAAGGACTTCCTCAACTTGATGAAGAAGATCTACTAAAAACCTATAGCTGGGGCGCCTGGGTGGCTCAGTGGGTTAAAGTCTCTGCCTTCAGCTCAGGTCATGATCTCCGGGTCCTGGGATCAAGCCCTGCATCGGGCTCTCTGCTCCGTAGGGAGTCTGCTTCCCCCTCTCTCTGCCTGCCTCTCTGCCTCCTTGTGATCTCTCTTTCTCTGTCAAATAAAAAAATAAAATCTTAAAAAAAAAAAATACCTATAGCTTACATCGTACTTACTGGTGAAAGACTGAATGCTTTTTCCCTAAGATTAGAAGTGAGGCAATGATATTTACTCTGACCACACTTACTCGACATACTGTTGGAAGTTCTAGTCAGCACAGTAAGAAAGAAATAAAAATAGTAAGAAAAAGAAATAAAAGAAATGCAGATTGGAAAGGAAACAATGAAACTGTCCCTACTTGCAGATGACATTATAGTCATGTAAAATCCCAAAGAATTTACAACATGCTCTTAGAACTAATAAATGAGTTCAGCAAAATCACAGAATACAAGATCAATCTATGAAAATCAACTATACTCGTAGAATAACAATGAATGGGCGGAAACCAAAATTTAAGATAAAATATCATTTGCAATTCTTAAAAAAATTTACATGCTAAAGCCTAAATTTAACAAAATATGTACAGGATTAGTATGCTGAAAACCACAAAATGCTAATGAAAGAAATAAAAGAAATGTCTTTACTATGTTAAGACATAAGTATTTAACATAGTAAAGACATCAATTCTCACCAAATTAATATACAGATTTACCACAATTGCTATCAGAATCCCAGCTGACTTTTTGTAGTTATAGATAAGATTGTCCTAAAATTTATTTGGAAATGCAAAGGAACTAGAATAGCTAAAATAATTTTGAAAAAGAATAATGAAGTGGGAAAAAGCCATCTACCCTCTACCTAATTTCAAGACCTGTTTTGTGGCCACAGTAATCAAGACAGTGTGGTACAGAGAATAAACACACAGATAATGGAACAAGAGGGAAAAACCAGAGATAGCCCCCGCACCAGTATAGCTGATTTTTGAGAAAGCCACAAAAACAATTCAGTGAAGGAAGGATAATGTTTTCAACAAGTGATGCCAGAACAACTGGACATCCATAGGGGGAAAAAAAACTCTTGACCTAAACCTCTCACACCTTATATAACACTTAGCTAAAAATAAACCACAGATTTAAATGTAAAACATCTAGAGGATGACACGGGAGAAAACAAAAATCTTTGCAATACCAGACTTGGAAGAGTTCTCAGACATGACTCCATAAATGAAAAAAAAAAAACCCGGCAAATTGTACTTCATCAAAATTAAAACATTCTTCTTTGCAGAAGACCCCAAGAAGAGGAGTGAAAGTCAAGCTACAGAGTGGGCAGAAACACTGCTTCAGCAGAAACCTGCTGAAGGACTCATCTATTAGGTACCAAGAGCTCTCCAATGTCAACAGTAAAACAAACAAAAATCTAATTAGAAAATAGATCTAAATAAATCTAATTTTTTCTAATTAGAAAAATGAAATGAAGGAACTTTCACTGAGGAAAATACACAGGTGGAAAATAAGTACGTGAGAGGTGTCTGGGGGGCTCAGTTGGTTAGGCTATCTGCCTTTAGCTCAGGTCATGATCTCTGGGTCCTGGGATCGAGCCCTGCATCAAGCTCCCTGCTTAGCAGGCATTCCGCTTCCCCTCTCTGGCTCTGCCCCTGCTTGTGCTCTCTTGCTCTCTCTGTCTCTCTCTCTCAAATAAATAAATAAAACCTTAAAAAAAAAAAAAAAAAAAGAAGTACGTGAAAAGACGTTTGACCCTTAGGGGAAGGCAAATGGCCAGAGTGGGCTACCACTGTATTCCTCTGCGAATGACTGGGTAAGAAACTGTGGCAGTACAAAATGCTGGCAAGGGTGAGGAGAAATGATTGCTCATGCCGCTGGTGGGACGTTAAATGGTACAACTCCTCCAGAAAATAGTTTGGCGGTTTCCTAAAACAACAAATCCTATGGCCCAGAAATTTCACTCCTGGGCATTTACATTAGTGATAAGAAAACTTATGTCCACACATAAACTGTATGTGATTATTCACAAAGGCTTTATATGCAATAGGCCGCGGTAAAACAAACAAAAACAAAACAACAACAATAAAAACCCCACTGTTGAAGCACATCATGCCTTGGGAGGATCTCAGTGGCATTAAGCTGAGTGAAAAAAGGCAATCTGGAAAGGTCACATGCTTATAATCAACTTATACATTGCATGCTTCTATTTATACAACATTTGCTAAGGGACAAAAGTGTAGAGATGGGGGATGCCTGGGTGGCTCAGTTGGTTAAGCGCCTGCCTTCAGCTCAGGTCATGATCTCAGGATTCTGGGATCGAGTCCTGCCTCGGGCTCCCTGCTCAGCGGGGAGCCTGCCTCTCCCTTTGCTTCTGTTCCCCCTACTCTCTCTCTCTCTTTCTCTCTCTCTCTGACAAATAAAATCTTTAAAAAAAAAAAAAAAGTGTAGGGGCGCCTGGGTAGCTCAGTCGTTAAGTGTCCGCCTTCGGCTCAGGTCGTGATCCTAGCGTCCTGGGATCGAGCCCACATCGGGCTCTCTGCTCAGCAGGGAGCCTGCTTCTCCCGCTACCATTCCCTCTGCTTGTGTTCCCTCTCTCGCTGTGTTTCTTTCTGTCAAATAAATAAAATCTTTAAAAAAAAAAAGTGTAGAGATGGAAAACAGACTCGTGCTACCAGGAAGAACAGGGAGGGAGTGGATGTGACCACAGAGGACCAGCAGGAGGGGATCCTGGTGGTGAGAAGATACTTTTGTATTGGTTGTGCTGGAGGTCACGCCAGTCTACTTATGTGATCCAGTGACGTACAGCTAGACACACACAATGTGCCAATGTCAGCTGCCTTGTTTTCATATTGTGCTCTAGTTAAAGAAGATGCAACCCCATGAACAACACCTGAGGCTTTTCTCTACTGTCTCTACAACTTCCTGTAAACCTACAACTATTTCAAAATAGAAAGTTTTTTTTAATGGTCTAAAATTTTTAAAAAGTGCATTTCAGCTTCATTGCAACTCACTAATTACCCATCACCACTCTTGGCAAAGCATTTGTATTGTAGGTGGGGGTGAAGGAGGGAAGGATAATTCTTTAAATCAGAGATTTTGGTGAGAGCTTGGGGGGTGGGTAACTGTTTTCCTGTGCATTATAGAATTTCAGCAGCAACTCTGACTTCTTTCACTAGACGCCCTCCACACCCCCAAGGTTGTGACCACCAAAACTGTCTCCGGACATTATCAAATGTCCCCCAGGGTGGCCAAACTGTCCCTCTTTGATAACTTCTGTGCTACACTAACCCAAAAATGAATCTTTTCCTTGCTACTGTAAAAATTTTTGCCTCAAAAGAGCTCATATCGAATATGCTTATATTGGCCTTACGTTGTTTGAATAAATACAGGAGTTTCTTTCTGCCATGTTTAAGGATGGAGAAACGGAGCACGAGAAAGAACACCAGGAATAGCACGGCAGCCGATGTCAGTGCAAGGAAGAAGATGACAATCTTGGGGGTATGACCTTTAAAAAAAGACCAAAAGGAGAAATGCATGCAGATACATAGTTTTGCAAATATACATATATTTATAGTTACATTGGTAAACCCTTAATCACAAAGAGAAGTGGTGCCTTGGACATCTCTAACCAGCTAACTTAATAAACTTGCCTGCATATAAGAAAACTTAAAAAAAAAAAAGAACCTAAATATTTTTTTCCAGAGGCCCACAAAAATTAAGTGGCTTGGCCTCTCTAGAATATAGAAAATATGGGACTCTATAATCCCCTTAATTTGACATTATCAAAGGCGTCGTGTTTGTCTGGACAGTTTCACCTTGTTCTGCCTACTAACATGTGTCTCAGATTGCATGACAAACACTTGACAAAATTCGATGGGTTTCTTGATGCCAAGATAAAGGAAGGCAGGCATGCAGGAGGTGCCCATGGTAGGCAGAGATGTGAGGCATCACAGTATCGGGGCGATTTAGATTCCAATCAGAATAGCCATAACACATCTGCTCTGATTTAATAGCAATAAACCAGCTACCTGGATCTCTTGCAGGGGCAGGCATGGTGGCAGAGGTTGTACCTGGAGAGAAGTCAGCCAAAGCTGGTCCACACACTGCGTCTCTCTCCTTCGTCCCATTCACAAGTACAGACTTCCCATCCAAGGAACAGCTTAGACCATCCAATGACAAGAGGTCAAATCATTAACTTAGGTACAGGTCATTCTAATGAAAAATATTGACATTTTCCATCCAATAAAGTAGCCTAGTGACAAAGATGTGTGGGTCTGGGCTCATAAAGATATTATGGAAAACATACACTTGACTGGCTGGTTTCCTCCAGCTTTCACAGTGCTCCATAATTCACCCTATTCTCCCCAACTAACTGGATTCTTCTTTCTTCCCAGGCTGGGGAGCGCTGGCTCACAACTGGGGACAGTTGACTGGTTAGTCTCTAACCCTCAATTTCTTAAGCATATTTGACCATCTCTGGCATATATGAAGGACAGATTACCTAGCATAAGGGTCAAGAGTTCCTAACTCTATGATGTGTTGGCATCAGATAGACAAGGGTTTGAGCCCAGGTCTGTCCCTGTGCAGAATGACCATGGGTAGGTCTCGAAGCCTGTTTTCTCATCTGTAAAATAAGGTATGTGTACTCCGAGGACTGTTGTGAAAAGCAAATGAATGACCCCCAAGGACACACTCGCGGTGCTGGACTTTATGAACCCAGACCCATACATCCCAATAAATGGTGGCTATCAGCCTCATCACCATCACTGATGCCATCACCGTCATTATTGTCCTATGTCTTTTCCCTAGTCCTGTTACCTAATGCAAACCCCCTCTTCCTCCAAAACCAGTTCAATCCTGCTCTCCATGCGGACTCACTGACTTCTCTAAACTATTTGTGTTGAAAGACCTTAAAAAAAAAAACAACTTTTCCCGATCTGTACAAACCAATATTTTTGTAAAACCCGAGAATGTAAATATAAAATAATAATCAAAATGATTTTCTGGTAAGAAACTCAAATGGAAAAAAAGAACAAAGGCATACAAAACACAAGACCTCAATTTCTACGAGTTGACAAAGACACACATGACTTTGCCAGTTGCCTTACACATTTCTAAATGCTCGCTCTCGCAGTGTGTAGTGTTCCTGCCACGGATCCCACAAACTGTCCATGGACCAGCACCTGTCCTCAGACCACATTCTGAGTAGCTCTGGTCCTTATCACACAGGTCAACAGATGTATCCCATGGATGCTGTTGACTGTTTTACTCCCGTGATGGCCTTGTTTGCCCAAGTAAGAGTTGTGTTTTTGAGGGCAGGAAACAAAATGCACCCTGCTTGTGTCATTCTCAGTGCTGGCCTTGGCCCCTTGGAGATGGGCTGAGCGATCAGGGAGGAAAGGTAAGAGGCAGAAGGAGATTGGAAGGAAACACAGCAGCTGGGGAAGACAGTCACAGTTCCAGCAAACTTGAGCTAAATGCTCTGGGCATTATTTCTGGAGAAAATGCTTTTTTTGTGTATCCAGTTACTACTACCTCATGCCGATCACATGCTGCCTATTCGTATGCTCTTCTATGCCTGTACTTGAGATTCTTTAAGTAGGCTCCATGTCCACGTGGGACTGGAATTCATGACCCTGAGATCAAGAGTCACACGCTCACGCTCCCCTGACTGATACCAGCCAGGCGCCCCAGACAGGTTTTTTTTTTTTTAAACTTCAATGATAACGTTCTTTGTCTTTAAAAATGTTGACCCAGGGACGCCTGGGTGGCTCAGTCGGTTAAGCGTCTGCCTTCAGCTCAGGTCATGATCCCCGGGTCCTGGGGTCGAGTCCCTAGTCGGGCTCCTTACTCGACGGGGAGCCTGCTTCTCCCTCTGCCTGCTGCTCCCCCTGCTTGTGCGCTCTCTCTCTCTCTCTCTCTTTCTGACAAATAAATAAATAAAATCTTTAAAAAAAAAACTTTATAAAAAAATAAGTAAGTAAACCAAAAAGATTAACCCAGATTCTCTATTTTGAAAGCAAAAGGAAATTATACATACTTTGTCCAGGGTTGACAGCTGCCACGTTTCTGATCGTTAAATGTCCCAAAGCGACAGTCTTTACAACCTGCATAAAAATTGAAGCAACAATTTTTAAAAAAGAGAATATTTTTATGATTTTCATAACTTTTCCTGTGATGAACATAATTACATAATAATAAAGTATAATTATTAATACATATTGTATTGTATATATTAATATAATTATTATTAATAATGTAATAACAATACAAGCTCCATGGTCTGTTCAACAATGCTTCTGGAAACGAAACCCCAAGATGACTAAAGTTTTTGTTCTAATTGTACATAGAGTATTGTATATAAATGTACAGAATGTATGAAAATGCATGATCCTGGTAAATAACAAATATTGTGGTTTCAAAGTGTTTCCATTGATTGAAAAATAATTTGGTCAATATATGCTAGACTCAGTGGTTCAGTGTGTTACTTCAAGGTTCTACTCATCTATGTGTTACTTTATAGTCAAAGAACCAAGACCTAAACTAATGACGTATGTCCAGATAAGCAGACTGGCCCTAGATTGAAGAAGAGCAAACCTACCCTCTTTGGCTAATTCTTGACCTTGTTTACAATCCGGTTCACACATAGTGCATCCTGTTCCCAAGCAGTGGAATCCCGAGATGCACTCACACTCTGCATTGCTGATGGGAGAACACACCTTCTTGGTCCTGAAAACACCTACAAAATTTCCCAAGTTATATTACATTTGACCTCTGACTCCAGGAAGCAGATTGATGTTCTACAATAAAAATCATGCTAAAACAAACAAACAAAAAAAACCCCCACAAAAACCATGCTCTCTCTTACAATGTTCCTGATATCTTAAAGGATAAAGTTCATTTTCAAATCTCTATAGAAGACATTTTTATATTTTCCTAATTAAGTGCTTCTCTCTTTTCAAATGAGTTTGTCCTCTAATATTGAAAAGCTCAATCTGCAAATTATTGCTTTTACAGTAGATTATACATTACTGGACCTTCCTTATGACAGAGGAACCAGCATAGTTAGTGCTTAATGCTTTCCAGAGAGATCAATACACTAGGGAATAAGGACCTGTCATCCCGACACATGTCTGGATCAACACACATTTTTTAAATCGTACCTTCACACTGCCTGCATATGACACAGGACTTTTGTCCACTGGTGCTGGAGAAACTATTCGGAGGACAAGGAATGCAGATCTGACCCTTGCTTTTCCCACAGAAAGTACCTAAGAAGGTAGATAACAGGTGAACTGTTTGACAATGCATAGTCATTGCCCAAAGCATTATGAAATTCACAAGAAAACTAGAGTAAGAAACAAGGATTAGTTTCTAGGTGGCATAATAATTCACTTTATTTTGATTGACTTTTATAATTACATATTTGCAAGATTTCCCTTAGCATAGCCACAGAATTCCAAATAACAAAGTACAGATATCACAATAAACCAACAGAAAGAAAACCGTTTCCTTTAACTACTGAACCAAAATGAATTTCTCTTGATTGATCCAGGAGATCAATTATGAGTGGATTCTTGAGATCAGCATCCTCCATCAGGATACTGACAATGTACATGTGTCTGCTTCTCCCCACTCTGCGAAGTCCCCTGCTACTTCTTAGTCCCTGCTGTGCCCCCCAGACTGAGCACAGGTCCTCACAGATAAGCCTGACATTTACTGAGGTCTTGCCCTGTGCCATGCACTGCTCAGAACCTATCATAAGATCCTCCCAGCAGAGCTCTGAGATAGGTTCTTTGATTATCCCCAGATGCCAAAGCTGAGGCACAAGGACTAAGTGACATGGCTACATTCACACAGCTAAGGTGCAGCATCCAAGAAATATGTGTTAATGAATGAATAAAAAAAATTGAAACAGAGCTCAGTAACCCTGACCCTGACAACTAGACTACCTGAACCATGTGCTCAACAAAACAGATCGAACACACATGTTAATTTGGTGCTTACCAGCTGGGCATTTACTACAGGCATCCTGCATTGATCTTGTCCTCTCAAAATTCACGACCAATAACACGGTAGCCACTATGTTGTAATAGCCACTGCCCATGGCGAAGTCTTGCATAGATAGGATACGAGCAAAGCAGATTCCAAAAGAGTTGTAATCAAAGTAGCTGGTTTCACAAATACCACTCTGCAAAAGGTAAAGTTTCCAATGAGGTGGTTTCTCCTTTTAGAATTATCTACATTTCATTGCCAGAAAAGCCGGAAAATGCACGGACACTTCCATGATAAGCTAATCATGACTACACACATAGCTTTGTGCAGGTTTGCCAAAATCTAAGCATGCGCTCTCCAACATGTTTTGCCAAAATGCAGAAATAACAATAACAGGAATTTTTGGGGACTTTCATAGACACTTAGCCTTGGCACCCAGATTTCAACAATGCCAGCTGTTTGCTGGCTCTGAGACAGAGTTCTTTAAATGACAATCTGTCAGTCTTATCTAATAGTTCAGCTCGGTGGGGAGCCATCTCCTTACTCTTTCTCCTTTGTCAGACCATATGTGAACATTTCAACACCCAGTTGCTAAAATGTTGAAGCACCGCTCTGCTCAATTCATGATCACATGTTCTTAATTGTCACGTCTTTGCCCATTCTGAGATTTGAAGCTCATATAGTAACACAACTAAGAAGTAAGATCTTTACTTAATAGGCTATGGAATAAAAGTTATTAGAAATTAGAAGGGCAAAAAAGTCTAGACATGGAGAAAAGGAATAAAGCGTCTATCCTTACCCTAACTCCTTTCTCCCCCGACTGTTCCAAATGGCCAAAGCTTGAGATCTCAGGGCTGGTGAAGAACTTTCCACTCCTTGATCTTCAGAGCAGTGAGGTTTTGCCTCTCCTTCTCTGCGAGTCAAACACAGGGGCTTGGTGACTCAGCTGGGGGCGGGGCCTCGTGGGAAATCCCCGATGCGACTCTGTGAGGTCGCCCATTTGATGTTTGCTGATCCCAAAATCCCCTAGAGCCCCCGTCCTCCCTTGACAATGGCACTTCAAACCATTTCTTGGAAGCAGCTATGTACTGTTAGGATATCTCTCTGATGACTTTGGGAAAGGGTGTTGTCACTTAAAGTAGCTCTCCTTGTCAAAGCCTTTCATGTGTCCTACACACATATTTGAGAGTTGAGGGATGAAATCCACTTCTAAAGAAATATCAGCACTTTTGCCATACCCTACCGCCTGCCGGTATAATAACAGTGATGCTCTAGCCATAATCACTGAGGCCGCTGATGTCCCAGGCATCACTCGAATAAGCACTTAAATGAATACTATCCTCAAAAGAACCCCAGGAGTTGACACTATCATTATTATCAGAGTAGCATTATGCAAATGAGAAATTGTGCCTATGAATCTAGCCAGATAATCAGAAGGATGGGGAGCCGGGATTGGAACCCAGGGCAACCTGATTCCTATCTTCTGAGCTCCTTGCTGTGGGTGAGATGGGGGAAGAAGAAGAAGGGAGATACGGAGAGAAGTGGAGACAAGGAAGGCATAGAACTTATAGGGTAGTTCTATGGGATACTTTGGATTCCACAGAACTTTGGATAAAGTTGAGATCTATGAGGTTTGTTTGTTTGTTTGTTTGTTTGTTTGTTTGTTTGTTTTAGAAAACCATTATTTCAATTTTAAAAAGTGGGGGGAGATGAAGGGGTACCTGGCTGGCTCAGTCAGGAGAGTATGCGACTCTTGATCTCGGGGTCCTGAGTTCAAGCCCCATGTAAGGTGCAGAGATTGCTTAAGTAAACAAATAAAATGTTTAAAAAATTGAAAAGGAGGAAGAAGAGGAAGAGGAGTGCAGGAGAAAGAGGAAGAAGGGGTGGTGAGGCGGAGGGGGGAAGAGAAGGTAGATGCTCTAGGGACACTAAGATGAACCCGTCCAGCATTGAGAGGCTAGGGGACCCTCAGGGGGACAACCAGGGAAACTTGTAAGAGCGGTTTCAACTAAAACAGATGGCTTTCTGTGAGGATCCAAACAAAAAGACCTATTTTCCCCCAGGAGACATGAGGGCTTAGTGTCACGCTGGGGGAGGAAGAGCAGGGAGGAGGGAGCTAATGTGTATTGAACGCTTGCTCTGTGCCAATGTTTCCATGTCTCCTGTCATTGCCACCATCCTCCTTAGAAACTTTCAGTGGCTCCCTGTTGTCCATTAAAGGAAACCTAGACTCTACAGCCCACCATTCAAGGACTTCCGGGACCTCACCTGAAGTCACCTTTAAAAAAAATTAAGATATACCTCACACAATATAAATTTTACTATTTTTAAGTGTTCATTTCACAGGATCTACGGATATTCACTATGTTGTGCAACTATCATCAGTGTATCGTTCCAGAACATTTTCATCACTCCCCAAAGATACCCATGAGCCGTCACTCCCAAATGCACCCCAACCTTGACCCCAGTAACCACTAGTCTGCTTTTTGTCTCTATGAACTTGCCTGTTCTGGACATTCCACATCCATAGACTCATCCCAAAGACACCTGGCACGCAGGTCTCAAGAAAACAGTAACTGTTTTTACAAGACTTAGTGCCTTAAAATTTTCCTTCTTTAGCTTCCCAGGCTGGTGATCAGTAAAGGAAACAGGGCAAGTAGCACAAGAGAAGGAAAATGCACTGGTTGTCCAGAGAACTTATTCCCAAATTCTGAGAGTCCTCGGGGAGTCACTTTACCTGGGATGATTACGGGATCCCCTCCACCAGCTTCAGCAGAGTCGGCCCCGTGTAGGAGTTTCATACCACATAAAAATGACATCGCTGATCACCTAACGCTTTCAAAGTCATGATCTAACCCAGTTGCCTCCTCATTTACATGTGGTCCTCTGTTTAACTTTGCCGCGTGACATTTAACTGGGCTCTATTTTCATTTAACTAAATGTTACTAATGTTACTTACTAATCTGAGTTTTGGAGAGTCTGTGGGCAGAGACATTACCTCCTCTGAAAGTGATGTCTGTCATTTCCCAGCACAGTAATTAGCTCACTTTTTCAGGCTGGGCTAGTGACATGAGTGTCTTTACTAAGAGGAAAGATCTCGAGATTAGCTTCACCAGCCTGTGTTAAACAAAGTCAACCACTTCACAGTCTACTGAAGACCATGCCCAGCTTCACTCTAGGGTTTAAGGAGTTGTGCACTGTTCATTTAACATATTCCTTTTTGATAAAACCATCACAGGAAGCTAAGGCAAATTCCACAGTTAACCTGGTGGCCGTGCTCTCCATGCTAACCAAAGGTAAACACCTCCCCGAAGCTCTCGGTCCATGGCCTAGAAACACAGTGATAGCATCTCTGTACTGGGCTGTGGCCTCGGAGGGACAGGCACGGTGTGAGCCCCAGAGTGCTGCGGCTGGGAAAGGCAAATTAATTAGCCAAATCCCCGGGATGTAAATAGATTCCTGTATAATCTGTTATTTTGCAATACCTGGGATGAAATGGATTCGCGTATAATCTATTATTTTGCAAGAATTGTATGGCAAGTATAGTTTCCAAAAGTCCCAAGTGTCCATCTTCTTGATCCTATTAATGTTCCTGTTTGCGGTTCTGGGAGTCCTTGTGGATTAGCATGGAATTCGTAACAGTTGCACGTGAAGTCTGAGGAACCCTTTGCAATATTAATTCATATTACTTTTAAATATGTATATGCATAGTGAGTAACATGAGAACTGCAGTGTTGGGGGTGCATGGCTGGCTCAGTCTGTACAGAATATGACTCTTAATCTTGGGGTTGTGAGTTCAAGTCCCACACTGGGTGTACTTAAATAAACACGGACAAATGGGGCACCGAGATTGCTGTCACTTGAGTGTCTGACTCTTGATTTCGGCTCAGGTCATGATCTCAGTGTCATGAGAACGAGCCCCGCATTGGGCTCCACACTGAATGTGGAGCCTGCTTGAGATTCTCTCTCCCTCTTACCCTACACACCCCCACCCCACTCACATGCTTTCTCTCAAAAAAAAAAAAAAAATTAATGAAATTTAATTACATTTCAAAGATAAAAAGTCTCAGATACACTGAAATAATTTTAGCTATTTGATATTTATCAATTGTCATTTTTATTTTAATAGATAATTTTAAAGCTTTTAGTAGAGTAACTTTTTAAAAACAAACATGAAGGAGCACCTGGGTGGCTCAGTGGGTTAAAGCCTCTGCCTTCAGCTCAGGTCATGATCTCAGGGACCTGGGATCAAGCCCCGCATTGGGCTCTCTGCTCAGCGAGGAGCCTGCTTTCCCCTCTCTCTCTGCCTGCTTGTGATCTCTCTCTCTCTGTCAGATAAATAAATAATATCTTTAAAAAAAAACCAGACAAACATGAAAAATAATTTTATTTGAAAAAATTCTATTACATTTAATTTTACATTACATGCATATAAATTCTGTATGCTTTGAGTCCAATTATAAATTTTTACTTTGTCAGCACTGTCAACAAAACATAAATTATGTGAACTTCTCAATTACAAAAACTGAAATAAGGGCAAGAAAAAAGAAATTTTATGGAGCAAATATATAATAATTGATGAACTATCGGTCTTTACCACCCATTTAAACATTCCCAAACCATCCAAGTACATTCAGGTAACTGTAATAATTAAATTCGGTTATCACTGACATTTTCCCAAGTCTGCGACATAAAAAGTTGCTATTGCTATTTTGGTTTTTTGTTTCGTTTTGTTTTTTGCTATTGCTATTTTGAAGACATCTCTGTTGGAGCAGAAAAACAGAATGCATTTAACACATCTTTAGCTTGATTTGCCACTTCCAAATATTCAGGGTATGTGAGTTCCATTTCTACCCCTGCTCCAGACTCCACAAGTGTTAGCAAAAGTGTTGAGAGGCATGTAGCAGACATTCAAGAAACCTCTATTGAATGAATGAATGAATGAATGAATGAATGAGTGGGTGCATGAATGAATGGGTGAGTTTGTTAACTCCAGTCTCATAGCCTGCCTACCTCCTCATGCCCTAACTTTTTCTTTCTCTCTCTCCCCCTTGGGAAATCATTCTGGTGTGTGTACCCCCACCTACGCTGTACCCTCTCCTGCTTTGGGTCTCACGTAAGATGCTTTTTTGCTGATGGCTAGCATTTACTGACTATTTACTCCCTGCAAGGCATTATTCTACATGTTTACAGAGTTTCCCCAATGATACCTTCCAATAGCCTTTGTCCTTACTTTATAGATGAGAAAACTGGGGCGCAGAGAAACCGGGTAGCCTGTCCAGGGTCACCAGGCTGGTAGGGAGCAGAGAAAGGGGACACCTGGCTGGTTGGCTCTGGAGTCCACACTCTTGACAAGGACTCTCAACCTTCCTGTGCGCGGTGCCTTTTCATCCTGTGATCTCCATGCTTACCCCCCACTAAATAATATTCTTAAGTTTGTAAAATACAATGCAAAGGATTACAGAGGAACCTAATTGTTTTGAAATCTACTCACCATATACTTAAAAGGCCAACTTGCAATGTGGTACTATATGGACTTCGTCATTAACACACACCTGTCATAATTTCAAATGAACCATGAGTCATAACTTCAAATTAATCATGAGTATAAATGGCATTTTGAGATATCTGTAATAACTGTAATGTGGTATGAAAATAACTGATTTCCAGTGTGATATCATAGATACTGTGCCTCTGGCTCTGCTCTGTCGATTTTTAAATTCCAGATTGAAGGAAATGCTAGATTCCTGCCGGAAGTTAGTGAAAATAAAAGATGTAATTTTTCCCATCCAAGTTCACAGACCCCTGAGTTTTATCCACGCCCCTTGGTCTTCTGCAGACCCCAGGATCATAAACCCCACACCTAGCCCCCTTGCAGCCTTTCATATCTTGTGTTGAGACAGATATACTCAATGCTCAGTTTTAGCTCCGGGAATTGCTTAGTCTTTAATTTATTCTTCTTTTGAATCCTTATGTGGATCCTGTCATGCACCTGAAGGCGAGAGCTCATCTATCTGTGCAATTTGTATCCTCATCATCTCCATCAAGATGGCATGTTCTTAGGGTCTATCACTTTCTATGTTCCTCTCCTATGGGCCCTTCACCAGTGAACTTGAACAGATTGTGACCACGATAAATGTTTCCTAATAATTAATAATAGCTAATACTTACCGGTTGCTTCCTGCATTGCAGATGTTGTACTCGGCGTACTGTTCAGCCTCTTAACAATTCTACAAGGCAAGAACTGTTGTTACTCTTCCAGGGTTAAAGGAGCCGAGCTGGAAGAAATTCAAGTGACCAAGCCAAGTGTCAATGACAGCATTGAAGTGTCTACTATGGGCCGCTGTTTTAATTTCATCTCTGTCACTCTTTCAATGCTCAGAATAACCCTGTGAAGTTATCCCCGTTGTATAGGTGGGGGCTGAGGCACGAGGGTCAGCTAATTTGTCTAGGATCACCCAGCTAGCATGGGGCAGAGCTGGGCTTAAACACTGACACAGTATTTTCTCGGCACAGCGACAGACAGCCGCAATTAGGGAAAGAAGCCAGGACCACAGCCCCTGCTGTTCCCACTCCAAGGCCACCTTAACATGGCCAAGACTCATGACTAACTCAGGAGCTACTCATTCCTGTGAATGAATACAAGTATCTGTTGACTCAGCAGTGGAGCCTGAGACTGCCGATGTAGTGGTTTGAGAGCTGAATCGGAAACCACATTCGAGTTCATCTACGTGAATGATTGCCAATAAACTGACAGTCGATTTCAACTTTGAGAAATGTGATGAAGAGTGCAATCGACAGTAGCCACTTTTTGGAGGAAGCTAGATTGACTTCTAAAAATTTAAGAGCATGTAACCCAAAATTATTAAATAAACAAGAGTTCTCTATTTTAAAATTCCACTGAAGTTAGTTGCCACAGCTCACCTAGGGGGAAACGTTCTTTGGACTTCAAGTGACAACTGTGATGAAAGAAAAATGATCTCAACAAGCAAAATTGTCCCGAAGCTCATGACTTTCTGCTGAAAGCCAGCTTCTGCCTGTGGCCCTTCCCCCTAGCATTCACCCTAGCCCTGGGGAAGGAACGTGCTTTTATAATGAACAAATACGCAAATATATCCTATTATTTCACAAACTCAACTTTTGTCAACTCACATACAAGTTTTTTTTTTCCTCCAAATCAAAAGCGAGACAACATCAGAGGACGGATCTTGTTTCCTTCTAAACTTTTTTTCTTTAAGATTTTATTTATTGGACAGAAAAAGAGAGCACAAGTAGGCAAAGCAGCAGGCAGAGGGAGAGAGAGAAGCAGGTTCCCTGCTCAGGACCCTGGGATCACGACCCAAGGCGCAGGCAGGCACTCAACCAACTGAGCCACCCAGGCATCCTCTCCATCTGAACTTTTTAATGGTGATCAGGATTATCTACCAAGTAATTCTGGTCATGTCAATCCATTTCATCCTCTACAAAATCTGTGTCCTTTTCTTCCAGATTTCCATAATAATGGAAGACCACTGCATAAACCATCGGTTTTCATTGAGATGTTTTTCAGTTAAAGGTCGCCGCACTAAATAAGAGTTCTAACGGACACACATGTAAGTTGCGAATACTTAATACGTGCTGAGGAGATCTAACCCACTCTGGCAGTTTTCAAGTCTTGGTGTTACTGTCATTAAATTATTCTCTATCCCTTATCAATTCAATAAATGCGATTCATGAGCATTTATCGAGTGTGTGATGCAAGTGTGAGCATGACCTGGCCTGTCACTTCTCCCACTTTTTGTGTCCTTCCGCTCCCCTCAAGCAGGCCTGCCCTGCTGTTCTTTGAGGGAAGGAACACACACCCGCTTCAGGGCCCTTCTTTGCTGTTCTCTCATCTAAAATCTGGTCTTCTCACTTTCTAGATGACTTGTCCCCTAGTCTCACTTAGGTTTCCTCCTCTCCCTGTTACTCTCCATCTCCTTTCACCCCTCTACTTTCCTTGCTTGTACATATCACCACCTGGCACATAGTTATTTGTGCATTATTTATTTGTTTGTTTATTTATTTATTTTAAGATTTTATTTATTTGAAAGAGAGAGAGAGATCACAAGTAGGCAGAGAGGCAGGCAGAGAGGGGGAAGCAGGCTCTCCGCCGAGGAGAGAGCCCAATGTGGGGCTCGATCCCAGGACCCTGAGATCATGACCTGAGCCGAAGGCAGAGGCTCTAACCCACTGAGCCCCCCAGGCGCCCCTGCAATTGGGTTTTTGCAAAATGGAAAATACCTTGAAAGGCTGGTAGGGAAGCAGATGGCATTCCAGTTAGAGGGAACTGCTTTGTGCCAAAGCATGGAGGCAAAGTACCTTCAAGAAGCAGAAAAATTGGGGCGCCTGGGTGGCTCAGTCGTTAAGCGTCTGCCTTCGGCCCAGGTCAGATCCCAGGGGCCTGGGATCGAGCCCCGCATTGGGCTCTCTGCTCTGCAGGAAGCCTGCTTCTCACGCTACCATTCCCTCTGTTTGTGTTCCCTCTCTCGCTGTGTTTCTCTCTGTCAAATAAATTAAAAAAAAAAAAAAAAAGAAGCAGAAAAATTAGTGAGGGAGCGTAACAGGTTATAAGGAACCACAGTATGGAAGGGTTCGAACACCATCGCATACCTTCTTTTGACTGTCATCCCCTGCTTAGGTGTGCGCTGCCAAAGCCCGCGGGTCCACAGCACTAGGCAGGCACGCCAAAGGTTGCCGGGAATATGATTTTCACCGTAGGTGCAGCCCTGGCTTAACACCACGCGCAGTAAATAGGATACGAGATACAGTCAAAGGGCAGGAGCAAGGACTCGGAAAGTTCTGCTAGATTCAAATGTGTGCTGCTGGGTGGAATACTGATCACTTCGACCAGAGAGAAATGTCGTCGGGGCTCGTGGATCAGCGTGTTCCCAAGATCCCTGGAACCTGGAAACACTGCGGCAGAACTGGAGTAAAGGACCGCCAGAGGACAGAGCCCGGTGGGCCCCACCTTTCAGTTCCCCTGAGCTCCCGTTTTCCGTAGGATCTCACTGGGTCCGCACCCAACTATGGGCAGGCATGACTATTCACATTTCACGAAGGAAAGGTGTTCTTAACGCTTTTGATAACCCTAGCTCTAGATCGAAACCCTAATCAGATCCGGAGCCGAGAAGAGGGCAGTTAACAGCAGAGCAGGGCGGGGTCTTCCACAAAGAGCCGGGGAGAAAGGAGCCCGGAGGGGGCCCACGGCCCGGCCCTGCTGCCGACGCAGGGCCCTGCGGGTTCTCCAGAAAGAGCGGCTCGGCGAGCGGCAGCCTGCACGCCGCGGCGCTCCCGTGCGCGGAAACCTGCGCGTCCCGCGGCGTCCGCCACCGAGCCCCATCGGGGATGCGGGGGTGGGGAGGGTCCACTTCCTGCCCCGCCTACGCTTGCCGCCAGCTCGCCCGGAAGTTCGCGGGGTCGCTGAGGGGCGACGGTGACCCCACCGCGGCCGGGAGGCCGTTCGGCTACTTCCGGCCGGCAAGGCGGAGCGAGGCCGGGCGCCGCAGGCTCGACCGCGCCACAAGGGCGGCTGGGAATGCGCGACGCCCCGCCCCCTGCGGCGCGGCTCAGCCAATCCGGCCGCCGGAAGCGGGCCTGACGTCACTGCGGGTCGGCCGCCGGCCTCTGGCCCCCGGCCGGCCGTGGGAGTGGTTCCGGGTGGCCCACGCCCGGGGGGGCCTTTCACACCGTTTGGGAGCAGAGGCGACGCCGCTCCCCACGGGCCCCTCACAGACCTCCGTGTCAGAATTTCCCTCTTGCGCCAGCGCCGCCTCAAATGTCAGGGCTCGCCCACTCTTCTCGTCTCGCCGACCTAACCTTTTGGGGGCTCGGAGGGGAAATTCGCCGTTTCTGCCGGACCTCTCCGAGGCTTGCCCCGAACCAACCTTTAGTGAATGTGGAAAAGTACGTTCGCTCGATGCCGCACATGCCTTGGAACTGCAGTCTAGCCCCTCGTCCTTTTTAGTGAACCTAGGAAAGGGTGAAAATATAGGGACCCTGTCCGCTGCACATAAAATTTCCCATTCGCAGTCTGGCGAAATGAATTTAATGTGGAAAAGAAGATTAAAACAGGAGTAAGAAATTGACTGGACCCCCATTGTAAACTGTAGTGTTCTACAAATATAATATATATAATATTTAATATTTATTTAAAAATATGTATATAAGCTAAAAAAATAAAATATATATAAACTATATATATATATATATATATATATATATATAATATAAAATACTAACCTGTAGTGATAGTCCAAGGAGGGAACATCTTTAGGGTAAAACTAAGATAAGTCTTAGGAAGTATTTATTGAGCACCTGCCATGTACCAGGGACTGTAGTAAATGATGGGATTCAGCAGTGACCAAGACAGGAAGGTCCCACGGAATTCATAGGATTAGAGGGAAACATAATAAAAAAAGACGAAATGCTAAATAAGTACTATCAATGAGGTAAAAGGTACATCCACATTCATAGAAAATGAATATTTAGTGAGATGAGATGCGAAATGTAAGTGATGCATGGAAAAAATAATAAGTAACCCGGTGGCAGTTTCTTTGCTATTTATTGTGATCAGGCTACTTTGGGGGAGGGTTGTTTTTTGGAACCAGGATCTGAATGACCATTGGTGGTTGTTAATGTAGGGCTGGCAAAAACTTTACCTCGATCTCCTTAGGGTCTCTGGGGGTCTGAGAATTAAACGGACAAAGAAAGGTTAACAGAACAAAAACATACAAATTTATTTAATGCAAGTTTTACGAGACCCAGGAGCCTTCATAAGAAAATGAAGACTCAAAGAGGTGGCAAAAGGTAAATGTTTACATACAGAGTTGAACAGAGTGGCAACTGTGGAAAAGTAAAGTAAAGCTAAAGTACTTTTAGCTAAAGTAAAAGACTAAAGGAAGATAAGAGTTACTTTAACAAGATCTCCATGTGCCAATTCTTCTAGACTCAAGGGCCTCTCTGGGGATGGTTCTTTCCTCTTGGCACTGGGAGGGCTGCGCTCACCTGACAGTTTCATCTTCTGCTTTCAGGATGAAAAAATGGGAATCTGAGTGCCTTTCATGAACGTCTTAAAAAAAAATGGCTTTAGGGGGCGCTTGGGTGGCTCAGTGGGTTAAAGCCTCTGCCTTCAGCTCAGGTCATGATCTTAGGACCCTGGGATGGAGCCCCCCCATCAGGCTCTCTGCTCAGCGGGGAGCCTGCTTCCCCCTCTCTCTGCCTGCCTCTCTACCTACTTGTGATCTCTCTCTCTCTCTCTCTGTCTCTGTCAAATATAAATAAATAAATCTTGAAAAATAAATAGTCTTTAACTCAAAATAATCAGTATGCCAAGGTGATATATTTGGAGGTAGCAGGTCCTGAACTCCTTCACTTACATTATCCATATTATTTCTCCATTGCTGGATGAGGAGTTCACCAAGGCAGAATAGTATCTTTTAATGAAATGTTTTGAGTGCTGCAAGAAAAAGATTTTAGGCTTTCATAAAACAGCCAGAGATTTTTAGTTTGCAAGTCCTACAATGCATAAAGACTTATCAAATGTTGGATTAAATAGTGAATAGGATGAGGTTTTTCTGCCTGGAAATCAGGGACTGAATTAGGTGTCTTCACTGCCAGTAATAGAGCAACATTTTTTGGTGAATGGTTTAATTTTTTGTTTTATTCTGTAAATGTGTGATGAGCAATAGCTATGAGCTAGAAAGTTATGAGAGTGTTATGGGTGTTGTGGACTTATTAAGAAATACTGATATGGTGGGTAGAGTGTGAACTTGGGTATCAGAATATCTGAATTTGACCAAGACTCTGCAGGACCTTTTAGTCATTTCACCCCTCCAGACCCCAACCTCTGCAGCTGTGAAATGAAAAGTATGTTTTCCAGGAAGTTAATATACAATGTCCAAAACCAGTAAGGAAAAAAAAACAGTATTAGCATATTGTTTAAAAATACAGTTGACTCTTGAACAATATAAGGATCAGGGCCGGCAAACATCCCCCACTCCCTAGGCTGTGCAGTCAGAAATTTGCATATAACTTTGACTCTCCCGAAAATTATTAAAAAAATTAATAGCCCACTGCTGATGAGAAAGCATACCAATAAACAGTCAGCTAACAATATTTTGTTATATTTTATATATACTGTATTCTTAAAATAAAGTAAGCCAGAGAATAGAAAATGTTAAGACAATCATAAGGAAGAGAGACACCTGGGTGACTCAGTCGGTTGGGCGTCTGCCTTTGGCTCAGGTCATGATCCCGGAGTCCCAGGATTGAGCCCCTTGTTGGATTGCCTGCTCAGCAGGGAGTCTGCTTCTCCCTCTGCCCCTTTGCCTGCTTGTGCTCTCTCTTTCAAATAAATAAAATCTTAAAAAAAAAATCATAAGTAAGTTGAAGTGCATTTAGAGTACTGAACTGTGTTCATTAAAAAATATCCGTACGGACCCACGTAGTTCAAGCCTATGCTGTTCAAGGGTCAGCTTTTGAGACAATTACAAGAAATAATTTTAAGGGTTGAAAATATTTGCCTCTGTAAAGCAGGGTTGAGGGGTAGGAAGGACTGAGTCAGAAGACTGCTGTTTTTCATTATGAGCCTTTTAAAGCCATATCACCCTGTGAGATACTGTGGCATAACAAAATCTGAGTACTACCGTCTACTGTTTGGCTGTGGTGACTGCCTTGGGCACAGGTACAGGTTGGCCGAGGGAGCTCTGTTCCACATGTGTTCATTCTGAAACCCAGGTTGAATGGGCAGCGGCAGCAGCTCTGGAGGAAAGTTCTTCATATGACAGAGTAAACGTACAAGAGAGCAAGCCTGGTCACTAGGTCAATGCTTTGCAAGGCTTTGATCATGTTTCATCTGTTAAGATTCTATTAGCTAAAACAAGGCCAAACCTAGGGCACCTGGGTGGCTCAGTTGGTTAAGCATCTGCCTTCGGCTGAGATCATGATCCTGGAATTCCAGGGTTGAGCCTCACACAGGGTCCCTGCTTGGTGGGGAGTCTACTCCTCTGCCCGTCCCCCTGTTCCTGCTCTCTCTCTCTCAAGTAAATAAAATATCTTTTTAAAAATAAATAAATAAAACAAGGTCAAACTCAAAGTTAAGGGGCAGGAAATATCCTCCACTCATGCAGATGAAAGAGGAAAGATTGGATATTTCTAAAAGATAATCTACCATAAGCAATACTTGAGTTGTAAACACTGTGTGCAATGTATTCATTTGATAAAAATCGATGCCGACCCAGGTCCATTTCAGATCTTGATGGTGATGCAGATGTCTCAGGAGTGTGAATTCTCTCAGGTTCATTCTCTCTCTCCCTTTCACCACTAAGACCATCTGTCTTGCCATTTTTGTTCTGTGCTATCTCATGCTGTAGCAGGCCAGTCTGGTTGTCTCCTTCCAAGAGTTTACTGTGGGCACTGGAACACAGTACCACATCTTCGCTTGGTTTTCCTTCATCTACTTAAATCCCTCCTTGGTTTCTGAAACACACCTCTGACCACTTGCCTATTTCCCACCATCCTTCAAAACTGAAAGGGGTTGGCTTTTGCCTGCTTCCTCTGCAAATAACCAAAGATGTCATTTCAGAACTCCCAAAATGTTTTCTTAAAAAATTGCTAAATGATTATTTAAAGATACTTAGAAACTTTGCACAGTGCTGTGTTACAATTTATAAATCTATGTACAATTCTTAAAATAGTAAAAACCACTCGCACCATTGTAAGGATCTCATGAACTATATGAAAGCGCTTTGTAAACCAACAAAGGCATGTAAGTTATCTCTTGAAAATAATTTTTTTTAATAGATAAGCTGAAACTTCAAAAACACCAACATATTTTAAAATAATTTGGAGCGCCTGGGTGGCTCAGTGGGTTAAAGCCTCTGCCTTCAGCTCAGGTCATGATCTCAGGGTCCTGGGATCGAGCCCCGCATGGGTCTCTGTGCTTGGCGGGGAGCCTGCTTCCCCCTCTCCCTCTGCCTGCCTCTCCGTCTGCTTGTGATCTCTCTCTCTGTCAAATAAATAAATAAAATCTTAAAAAAAAATAATTTGACCTCATATTACTGGGGAGAGTGATAAGTGACTCAACATGCATGGAGTTACTCCATGTATTTACCACTTCTGGGAATTTACCCTCCAGTTTTACCTATACAGGTAGGACATATGAATAAGGTGATTCAGTGCCATGCTGTCCGTATAAAAGAAATAACTGCAGGGGAGCCTGGGTGGCTGCCTCGGTTAAGCATCTGACTTGATATCAGCCCAGGTCTCCTTCATCTCAGGGTGGAGAGTTCAACCCGCAGGTTGGGCTACATGCTGGGCGGGGAGCCTACTTAAAAAACAAAACAAAACAAAACAGTTGGAAATAACCTAAGCGTTTATCAGTAGGACCTTGATAAACTCTGAGATAGGTCACAATGGCATACTATCTGAAAAAAGGAAGTTCCTTTTGATAAGGAAAGGTCTCCAACATAGTAAGGTGGTGGCAGGGAGAGAAGGTCAGAACAATATAGTCTGCTACATTTCTACGAGAAAGAAGTAAAACAGTGTATTTGCTTGTGCTTGCATAAGGAAATCCTGGAAAGATGCTCAGGAAGCTAATATAACGTTACCCGCAGGGAGTCTGCTAGCGGGGATGGAACTGGATGGGAACAGGGATAGGAGTCCATCTGTTCAATGTAACTTTTATCACCTTGGTTTTTGAAATGGGTCAAAGTATCAGTATTCAATTCGAACTTTTAAAAACAAAACGAGTTTCTAACTTAAATAAGTGTCACCGATTAAGTACTTATCAGGTCCATGTGCTGAGCAGGGGAAAAAAACAACTTTGAGAAACACACGGGCAATGCTACGAGTCGCCCGGGACCGGGGGACCGGCGGCCCACCGCGGGGACACACGAGCCGGAATAGGTCGGAGGGGACCCCGAGCCCGCAGAAGAAGCGTGAGGACTCAACTCCGCTCCGTGAAAACGCCTCTTCACGGCAAACCGCGAGAGCTCCCGCAGGGCCCGCGCGCCCCCGGGCTGCGGCGAGCAGCGGGTTAACTCCGGCGGACGCCGGCGGCGGTCCGGACGGCGCCATTCGGGGCGGGGGGAGATTTCGTGAGGATGCGTGAACCAGCGGGATTCTCGTGATGCTGGCTGTTCCAAATGGAAACACCCCTGGACTCACAGGGAGGACTCGGAAAGGCCGGCCGTCCCCCGCGCCTTCTCTAGGTGGGTTCAGCCGGATGTGACGTAAGCAAGCGAGCGGCACCAGGCGGCGCCCAGCAGGAGGAGGTGGGGCCTGGGCGGCGTGCGTCTGCGCGGTACCGGGAGGACGGGCCGAATGAGAAGCCCGCGGCGTGCGTCTGCGCAGTGCAGGGCCGGGGGGCGGGAGGAGACCACGCAGTTCCGAGGGGCGGGGCAGAGCGAGAAGTCGGGCGGCGTGCGTCTGCGCAGTGCGCGTCTGAGGGCCGGCGCTCGGACGACGTGCGTGCGTGCTCGCGTGTGTCCCCGTTTAGTCCGGTTGTGGTTTGGTCGTCCCCCGCGCGGAATTGCTGCCTAAGGGGCCGAGGTTCGGGTCTGTGGGCAGAGTCGAGGTTCGGGTCGGGGCCTGGGCACCGCTGCGGGCGGCGAGGGGGCCCTCGGGCAGTCGGGCACGGGCCTCGGAGAGGGACGCTGGAGGACGGGGTCCCGCCGTGCCTGCGGGGCGGGTGGCCTTCGGGCAGGAGCAGACAGAATGGTCTCGTATTCTTCGGGTCGTGTGCATGACATCCCACCAGTTTGCAACTGGTCAATGCTGTGTTTGCAGTAGTGCTTACATTAGCGTCTGTTTTGCGTGGACAGCAAACTCCACGGATAGGACGGGCCAAAAACTGCTCGGACCCCCGCTTGGCAGCTGCCTTTTACAACAAAAGAGCAAAGTGCAAAGAGCGGGTCCAATTAGGTTGAGTTTAGTCGGGGAATTCCCATCTTTCTACATCATTGAAAAAAAAAAAAAAAGTGCAATATTTAGCACTGTTAACTTTCCAGAATTTTTAGTGCAGTTATTGGAACTTAAAAGAAAATCCCCTCCAAAAATCTCACCGGCTAGTTGCTAAAGACTGTGTAGCTTTTTGCCCATGAAATTAAGTTTAGTCGTTTCTCTGAAATTATTTCCAAAAATAAGACTGTCTCCCCGCATTGTGTGAAATGCAAGTCCCATGTATTTGTGTTTAAGAAAATTTTGGTTGCAATAAGTTGTTGTATATGGGGTTTTTAAAAAAATGGTTAAAAAATCGGAACAGTACTAACATGTGTTAGCAACCTTACTGTGTTCGCATTTCAAAAATACAGCAGTTGAAATTCTATGTAAACCAGTATTAACCCTAAAGTGCTTTTTCCATGTTCTGTTTATCAGAACCTTTTCCCTATGAGGCCTTTAGTTACTTTGCTTAAAAATGTTCCTAAACTTGAAATTCTGGGCTATTTTAGGGTTGCAATGCCAAGATTTTTGAAATTCTTTTTCTCTTTTAAATTAAATCTTTTAAAAATAGTACATAAAGATGGCTTCGAAAAGAGCTCTGGTCATCCTGGCCAAAGGAGCAGAGGAGATGGAGACAGTCATCCCTGTAGATGTCATGAGACGAGCTGGAGTAAGTCCCCCAATGTTTTCTCGCCCTCCCCCTTTTCAGCATTTTTGGGTGTTGAAGTCATTATTAATAAAATGACATTCAGTAAACTTTATAAAATATTTCAAACACACAAAAATAGGGTATATAATAACTTACCTGTTTATTTACTGTTCACATTTAATACTTGTTAACATTTTGCCGTATTTCATGTAGACCCACTTCTTGAGGAACAGGTGCTTTCAAGAATTAAAGCATTGCACAGTCCTCTTTGTACCTCTCATTGGTGTGTATCCATCCCATGTATGTCTTCAAAATAGCATTAGACTGCAGTTGTATTTGTAGTCTCTCTCTCTCTCTTTTTATCCATAGTCAACACTTAAACGGTGTTTACTGATGCTAGGTGTCATTCTAAGCACTTACATAAACTTGCTTAAGTCCTGTAACAGCCCTATGAGTTATTGCCATCCTCTTTGTAGAGTTGAAGAAACTGAGGCACAGAGACACTAGCTAAGGTGCCCATGTTGTAGCCTTAGGAAAAGAGCCAATACTTCGATCCTAGCAGTCTGACCCCAAAGTCTGTTAACCCTTCATTTCTCTGGTTCTCGTGAATGAAGACACATCCAGATCCGGTTTGTTTATTTAAAATTGCTGCTTATTCTTATGTTCTAGGAATATGCTGCAGTCTATCCATTCTTCTGGTATGCTGTTTCAGGACATTATAATACTGTAATAGTCTTGTTCATGTTTCCTTATTTAAACATATGGAAGTGTTTCCTGATTTTATGCCTGAAAGTGAAATTGCTTGGCCAAAGGACAGCCCATAGGTGGCATTACCAGATTTTGGCAAATGGCTCCCCAAAGTACCAACATGTGGGCCCACCAGCAGTATAGGAAAATTCCTATTTTCCAGTACCAGCTCTTTGTTTTACTAACTTTGTAAATTTTTGCAAGTTAAGTGGTATTTGTTTTAACTTGTCTTTCTATCTCAAGGAAGCGCCATGAGATTTAAATAGCAACAGTAACTTTGCAAGATGGATTATTAACAGGATGATTGCCCAAAGCAGAACATTTGTGGGAGCAAGGACACTAACCAGGCAGGGTACCAGCACAGCATCTATAAATCAGGACTGTCCCAGGCCAATGGGGACAGACCTAGTTATTAATTATATTTCGCTAACTTACTAGCCTAAAGTCAGCATGGTTTTATTGCAGTATTATATCCTGCCAAGTTATTTTAAAAGAGCAGCTGTGAAAATGTTACTCTAAATTTATGTTTCGGTGTTAAATGTGATGACATCTTTCTCAGATTAAAGTCACCATCGCGGGTCTGGCTGGGAAAGACCCAGTACAGTGTAGCCGAGATGTCGTCATTTGTCCCGATGCCAGTCTGGAAGATGCAAAAAAAGAGGTTTGTTCTCTATACCTGGAATTCCTTCCTATAGTTTCTTTATCAGGTTCTTCATATGTCTTGATTACATCTCAGGCTATTAGCACTGACTTATCTTTAAGAAGTTAACCTTGCTTGGATATCTTCCCCACTATGATAAGCCCTGGGAAGTTGAGGACTATGCCCTCTTTTTGCTCCATGTCCATGGAAGCTGGCAGTTCCCTGCTGCCTGTGCTCGGCGGGTGGGACCCTGTCATCAGCGTTGCTCTGGCCTCGAAGGCTGTTTTGCCTCCTGTTACAACTTCATTATCTGATACAAGGAATCAGCTGCCACATGTCCTGTTCGTTTCTTATTCTTTATTCGAAAGCTGCTTTTGGCTTTTCCGTTTTCAGTGACACAGACATAAATATGTGGTTCATTTTATGTGGGACAGCTCATAGTTGATTAGTGGTGGGATTAAGGGAGGAGTGAGAATTCTAGTTAAGTTGTGCTACTTTATCTTGACAGTTACCTTTGATGGCACCTAACACTTGGGAATCTGTCAAGAGCTGAGACCCCTTTCCTCCGAAGCTTGCCCACCCAAGCATGCATAGGCACTTTGGCCCACCCTTCCACGTAGTTCCTGCTTGCTGGCCAGGGGATCGGGCTGTGGGCCGTGTGCTCATGGAGCATCAGTGTGGCAGGAAAACCAGCAGAGGCAGCTCGTGGATGGCCGTTCGGGCCCTGCCAAGGAGCCCAGGGCGTGGTTGCTGTGCTCAGCTGTCCTCACACACAGAACATTTCATTCTTATCTGATAAGTTCACATATTTCAGTGCCAGATTGTGTAGTATAGGAGGATTTGGTATATGCATAGAAATTGTTGAAACGTTCTAAACAGCATGTTCAGAGTGGCTGACCAGAGGTAGAGATTCCGTCTTCTCTGTTAGGTGTCATCTCGTGGTGTCTGGGTATTGGAGAACAGTGTCACCTTTTGTGTCTGTTTATTTGGATTCCAAAAGGAGTGCAAGAAATTCTGTACTATGCACATTTTCTGTTTAGTTTGTAGTTTTGGTTTTAACACAGCAGTAGAATGTTCATTTTCTTTAAGAATAATTCTAAGCAATACATCCTGTCCTAAGTGTGTACTAAATTGTCACTCGGTGATCTAAATGACTAAGTTTTTAAAAATCTTTTTTCACATCTTAAAGTATATTAAACCAGTTCCCATTTCATGAACTCAGCAAGCTTGGACTCAGTAGGTTTCCCAGATGTTGGGTATTGGGGGGGGGCTAAAACATTGCCATTGTTTCCCCCCCAGTATCGCTTTTCATAGGGGTAAAAGCTTTTTTCTGTGCCTTTCAGTTAAAATTTTCCTTTTAATTATTTGTATGACTGTGTACATTCTTGTTGAAAAAAATCACTCCTATACAGCATAGACCTACAGAAAGTCCAAGTGTGAAATGTCCCTTTCTGACAGTCCCCTCACCGCTGTCCTGCTCCACACCCCAGTAGCAGCTGGACTGCCTCTTATAAGTCTGTGAGCATCTGCAGACCTTATGTGTGTACCACATGTCTGTTGGGGACATACACACAACTACATTCTTTTTAAAAAAAATTTTTTTAAGTAAGCTCTGCATCCAACCTGGGACCCGAACTCACAGCCCCCAGAATGAGAGTCACATGCTCCTGCAACTGAGCCAGCCAGACGCCCCCCCTTTTTTCTTTTTACAAGAATGAGATCATGCTGCTCTTGTAATTCTGCAACACGGACATCCTTTCGTGTTCTGTATTCAGATTTTTTTGCTAGTTACACCAACATGGCATCGTAGAGGTAGACTTTCCTTTATTTAACTGCTCTTCTGTGAACAGTGTTTTGCTCAGACTCACATTTAAAACAGGAAAGTGTTGTTAGACTATCACTGTAATGCACACTTCAGATGCAATGTTTTTACCCTTTTTTCTTCTTAACTACAGGGACCTTATGATGTGGTGGTCCTGCCGGGAGGCAATCTGGGTGCGCAGAATCTATCGGAGGTAAAAACCGTATGAAGGAAGTATTTCAGCATCTGCCTTGGGTTCTGTTGGTATTGTTACTAAAATGTTTCGGGAAGGAGACTGGGAATAAACTAGGAGCAGGTGAAATGAACAAAATGGTGTTCTGGCTTAATTAAGAAAAACATCTCTATGGACATTCACCACGTGAATAAGTGAAATTGGTGGAACAGTTATCTGAGCAGATCTGTGCCTACAGTCCGCGGTAGAAGAAAGAATCTAATTACGTGTTTCATGAAGGTTTAAGCGTAAAAAGCTAAGAGACCGTGGGCCTGGGGGCCGGGAGCTGCAGGGGACTGGGACTGCCGGTGGGGGCGAAAAATGGCTTGAGAAGAGGCCCCTGCTTCTTCACTGAGGTCCTCGGTGAGGAGTCAGCCTGTGGGAATAGCAGGAGGGGAGGGAGGGCCACGGCCGACAGAGGCTTACAGAGCAAGTCGAATCTGACGTGTGGGACCCTGTTCCTTACTCTGCCATCTGAAAACACCCAAAACACTGCATACCCTTTTCCCTCTTTCTCCCAGGAGCACAAAATGGCAAGGGTCAGTTTGCCCAAGGAAAGTTACTTTTCTCATCTCATCTTTAAACATCTTTTTAAAAAGGATGCTTTTCTCTTATATTAAATGCCTTGCTTAGGTTTAACAATGTAGAAACAGCATGAATTGGCTCATTTTTCTATTAATGGTCTAGAAATGTTGTGAGAAGGTAGATTGAAGATCTCGCAGTTTAAGCTGAAAGCAGGTGCTCCCAAGGTTTCTAGCTGCAGGTTGAACTTGTGGCTTCGTGATAACTTGATGTGTTTGGGCTTCCTTTGAGTAGTCTGCTGCTGTGAAGGAGATACTGAAGGAGCAAGAGAAGAGGAAGGGCCTCATCGCCGCCATCTGTGCAGGTATGTGCACACCCATCCCATGGTAAAATGAGTTGTTGGGTTTTCTTCAAAAAATACATGACGGGTAGTTTTGAATTAGGAGATTTTGTTCCACATACTTCTTTCCCTTCACAAAGCATGAAGGGCATCCATATTGGCCTATTTAGTTTGGGTGGCATGGAGTTGGTGTCATTTCAGAAATGAGTACAGTTGTTCTGTTTTCTGCCTCTCTGTGCTTTTGGTCTATGTTCCGTGAAACTTAATGGTTTCCGTGTTTGGTTGACCTCTGAGGAAAATAAGGCCCTCTGGAATTCAGTAAACAGCTTGTTACAGCAGATTTCTGTGCCAGAAAGTCTATCTGCCAGCACCCAGTCAGCAAGAATCGGTCAGACGTAAACATAACCGCTCTGTCTTGTGCTTGCCGACGGATTCAGAGGCCTCAGAGTGCTTGCCGCCTGATCTTCCGTGTTAAAATCTAGATCTCAGGCACTGTGTTACCTGTCACATAGTTTAGAAGAAGGTTGTTGGTACTTCGTAGATATCCCTACATCTTTGAAACTTAGTAATATTTTGTCTTCTGACTGCACTGTAAAATCCAGTGTCCTGATACTCTGCCATCTGCATTTTTTCCACAGAGTAGGTTTGGCCAGTGCTGCCTTTGGTATTGGCCTTTGTGAGATCTTTGTCAAAAGATCAAATAAATAAATGAATGGACAGTTGGATCAAATGACGTGATGTTTTTGTTCAGTGTGATGGACTTGGTAAAGAAGTCACAAGCCAGGGGTCCCGGGGACTTTGCGTAATTACAGCAGAGAATCTCGGCAGTCCTTTCAAGGGGGTCATAAGGTGAAAGCAGATATTAAGACATGATTTGCCCTTTACCTTCCCGTTCTCACAGGAGTGACCTGAGAGTGGGACGATGCCATCATTGGGGGGTGGCACGGGGGCTCAAGTATTGTTGTACTGTACAAGTTTCCCAGTCCTAATTTCTAACACAGCAGTTACTGATTGACGTAACCCACGTGAAAGCTCAGGGGCCCAAAGACCCGGGTGTTTCGGGACCTCAGAGGGGACCACTGGGGAGGCCCTGTCCTCGGGTTGCAGTCAGCGCTAGCCTCTTGACGTGCCCTTCGGGCACAGGGCTTTTTCCTCGCTGAAGTCCCTGCGGCCACAGCCTCATTCTTGGGTTCTCTAGCCAAAGGGGGAAAGGAAGGTTTGGGGCTGGATTTGTTCCCTTGAGACTGCTCAAAGTGAAAAGCACATGTCAGTTTGTCCTTCTGTGTCACTGAGGTGGCAGAACGATAGGCCACGTCTGGTTCTCTGTTTCGGGCTCAGGCAGCTTGAATGCCACGCTAAGGAGCTCGGGCCTTGGAATCACTTAGGTCGGCGTTAGTCACAAGCAGCGCCCGAGCCTTGTGTTTGTACCACTGAACGTGCGGTACTGCTCCTCCGGGAACGGCCAAAAATAGGAAGTGCGGTGAAGAACACGATGATTCTTAAGTGTTGCAGTCAGGACCTGGGAACTGCACACTGAACCGAGAGAATGTCCGCCTCGCCCGGGTATTGAGAGATAATGGGGAGTCACTGAGACAGACTGGAAGGGAGACTGTCTTGACGAAAAAATAAAACGACATCCACTCTAGGTGGGGGAGGGAAAGGAGCCTGGAGGTGAAGGGCCCAGGAGTCCTCAGATGCCCGGCTCTGGGTATCAGCTCTGGGACCTGGGCGGGGCAGGGGTGGGGGGGATGACCTGTTCTCCCTGCACGTCACCACACGGTGGCGCTGTTGGCTTCCGTGTTGTGGCGGCCCAAGGGGCTGCGCCTGCGGTGCTCTCTGCTCTCAGCTCCGCTGGGTCCCTGCTGCAGACTCAGCAGCATTTTCATTTGCCAGAATTTCAAGTAATGGCAGGTAAGTATCTCTTCTCGAATTCTCCGAATGGGATCCTTAAACCCCAGAAAGCAGTAATTGTGGGCTGACCACGATTGAGTGAGGCATCATGAAATTCCTACTTTCAACCGAAACATGAATTTATTAACGTTACCGTAGGCAGCAGTTTTATCAGCTGAAGGGAGCAGCCTGAAAACCCCCAACTCACTGTACAGTCACCTCTCAGGGTTTGCTTTTAAATACAAGATCATGTAGGGAGTTGTTTCTCATCTCTTAAAATCTCACAAAGAGGGCGCCTGGGTGGCTCAGTCGTTAAGCGTCTGCCTTCAGCTCAGGTCATGATCCCAGGGTCCTGGGATCGAGCCCCGCATCGGGCTCTCTGCTCAGCAGGAAGCCTGCTTCTCTCGCTACCATTCCCTCTGCTTGTGTTCTTTCTCTCGCTGTGTTTCTCTCTGTCAAATAAATAAAACCTTAAAAAAAAAAATCTCACAAAGAAAGAAGTCAGGGTACTTGATGAGTCCATTCAAATAAAATCTGAGTGGTGATTATTCAGACTTTACAGACTAAAACTTTGCCACCCTGCACGGCTGTTTGGTGCGCAGCATAAAAGTAAGGCGGAGAGACAGCAAATGTGTTTGAGGCTTTTGATTTGGGAGATATAAATCGGGACTTGGCTTGATGTCAGGCGGAAGGCTTATGTAATGAAGTATTATTTGTTGGTCTTCCTGTGATCAGCAGCTGTGATCTAGCCGGTAGGTATAGTCTGTAACTCCCTTTCCCTTGGAACTGTGTTGGTAAATGAAAGGTCAGTGAGAGCAGGTGTGCGCGTTGGCTGAAACTAAGGCTCACAAGCTCTGTGCTCAGGTCTTAGCCACGATACCCCAACCCATCCTGAAGGTTACGTTGCTGTTCCCAAGCACGTTTTTCTAGGTGTGGCGTGAGGCTTGGAGGAAAAAAGTTAGAATAACTACTTTTTTAAAGTTTTAAGGGAACATAAAATGACAGGATACTTTTGGTTTTGGTCCCTGTTTGAGGACCGTTACATATGAAATATGCTTGTGATTATCAATGAAATCGACCGCTTTCAGAAGTGAATACATTTGCATAAAAGTCTCTAGCAACTGCATATTTTAGAGGATCGGAAACTGACATTTGCACATGGTCTTAAGTGGTTTTTAATAAAGAAATGCTAGTGTCCTTGTATCTCAGACGTCTGGGCCTTTCTCAGGGATGGACAATGTCCTGTTCCTTGTAATAATCCTGCCACCTGGGATGTTTGGGTGGGTAGATGGAGAAATGAGTGCTCATCTTTCATTTTCAAGTAGAAAAAATAAGTCTGTGAGATAGCAGTCAAGTCCAGAAGTTGGGAGAGCACCAGCTGCCTTTCATGTACTCAGAGGAAAGCCTCGGTGGTCTCCCCTCCTCAGACCCCCGGGACCCCTGCCTGCAGTTCCTGAGGTGGGCCACACTCTTTATCTGGATGCTCCTCGGTGTGATTTGATTAGATGAATATTGAAGTATTTTGAGTCTGTACTCTTTGCCAGATGTGCTCAGCAGATGGTTTATTACAAACATACTTTACCTCTCATATGAAAAAGTGTTTAATTTCAGAATCATTAGTGTATTTTAGGTAAGAGCCTCCTGGTTTTGAAGAATACTTCTGCTGTTGCAATTTTTAAACCATTGGTTTTTCTCTATCTACCCTTAAGTCTTTTTATTAATCTGCTTTTTAGGTCCTACGGCTCTTTTGGCTCACGAAATAGGTTTTGGAAGCAAAGTTACAACACACCCACTTGCTAAAGACAAAATGATGAATGGAAGTAAGTATATGCCTCTGCTTTAATGTACAGAAAGGCCTCCTCAGAAAGCGGCTATTTAGCATTGTTTCCCACCCAGGTTAACCCTGTGCACAGAGACTCTGTGGGCTGAGGTGCGGGCCGTTTCTCGCTTTCTTCTCAAGTGCTCCAGCTAGAGAGAGGGTAGAGCGAGGGAGCAAGTGGGGGGCAGAGGCGGTGCTTGCCTGTCTCTGTGTGCGGCCCGATGGGCTCGGGCTATGCAAAGGCCAGCCAGAGACCCGACTGTCCTAGATGGGAATGACTATGAAATGTCAGGTTAACTAGGACTTCTTACTAAACGCTTTGCCAGCGGCCTGAGGGTAAACTTTAAACCTCGACAGCAATTTCAGCAAGTGCCCTTTTGCCCAAAGTCCAAAGTAAAGTGAATATTGCTCTCTTCCTGGGTGGCGGGTCTGTTTCCTTGGGTGGCATGGTTTTGTGTGTGTGTGTGTTTGTTTGTTAGATTTATTTATTTTTAGAGAGAGAGCGCACGAGGGGAGGGAGCAGGGGCAGAAGAAGGGGAGCATTGAGTCCGATGTCAGGCTCAATCCCAGGACCCGGAGGTCATGACCTGCGCCGAAACCGAGGGTCAGTCACTCAGCAGACTTGGCCACCCAGGTGCTGCTTTGGGTGGCATGTTTCTTTTATAAATACCAGCTAGACAGCTAGCTTTTATTAATCTAGTTTTATCAAAACAATTTTTTTTTTTTTTAACAATTTCTGTTCATGGTACGGAGTGCAAACAGTATGAAAGGGGCACCAAGTCAAAACATAAATAAGGCTTTTCTCACTTCCTTACCTCCTTTCTGCTTTTCCCTGTGTAACTCTAGAACTTCTCTGCACATGCTCATTATCCTTTGTACTTTAATGTTTTTACTCAAATGAGATCCACCAAATATATCGTTCTGCCGCTTTTTTTTTAAACTTAAGATTGTATCCTTGGGGCATTGGGGCGGGGGATACCTATCAAGCATTTCTTTGAATAGAAGGCAGTGTATAATTCACAGCGAAGCTGCATAACTGAGCGTCTGAATGTACGACTGCGTATTGACCGATCCCTCGTCACGACAGCCACCGCTGCTCAGCCTCAGATCCGGAACAGCACAGGTCGTGTCTTTGGTCAGTCAGGGGGCATCTTCCTCTGCTATCTGTCCCTGGAGTGCCTATAACAGAGAGGCAGACCCGGGAACTTGCAAAGAGGAAGAAAACTCACACTGGTGTGGGTAATTGCAAGAGCATCTGAAATTTCCAGTTAGAAGCCAGAAGTGGTTCTCTTGGCATTCGGCCACCAAGGAGACGAAGTGGCCGGCTCTGGGGAAAACATCAGCCAACCTCATTTCACTGAGGAAACAAAGAGCACAGTAACAGCAGGAGCTGATTTTGGGATTATGTTTTCTCCCCTGCCTCAGTCCTGCTGGAGGCTGATGCTGGACTAGAAAGGATAGCAGGTAGCATCGCTTTTGCGGTCTTTACAGCCAAGTGGGGTTGTGCATTCTCGCTGTATTTTTTCTTCTGAGTAACAGACCTTCCTTTTTAGTGCAGCGTTAGGTGCACAACAGAGTGAAGCAGAAAGCGCAGAGTTCACGCACACGTCGTGCCTGGGCACGCGCACCATTTTCCTCGCCTTCCTCGCCCGCGCCTGAGCAGTGCCTCTGTCACAGCCCTCGAACCTGCCATGACACGTCATTGTCGCCCCAAATCCATCGTTTGTATTAGGGTTTGCTCTTGCTGTTGGACATTCTGAATATTCTTCAATCTGATCCAAAGTAGTGTTTTCTTGAAAACTTACAACTTTATTTTAGTTGCTAGAAAGATACTAAGTTGTCGATGAAACCATCTGTGTGAAAACTTTTTTTTTCAACAGGCCGTGGCTGCTGGGCATTTTTTAATGTAGGAGTAGAATGTACTTGGGGCGCCTGGGTGGCTCAGTTGGTCAAGTGTCTGCCTTCAGCTCAGGTCATGATCCCGGCATCCGGGGATCAAATCCCACATCAGGCTCCCTGGTCAGCGGGGAGTCTGCTTCTCAATCTCCCTCGAGCCCAACCCCCTGCTCGTGCTTGCTCTCTCTCTCTCTCTCTCACTGTCAAATAAATAAAATCCTTAAATCTAAAATCTTAAAAAAAGAAAAAAAAAAAAGAATTGGAGCTAACGGAGAGGTTTGGGAGAATTGAAAGATCGGAATCAGGCTTCCTACGACATACCGGGGGAGGGCTGAGCAGTAGGCCACGTTCCTCCTTTATCTGAAGGTGGGTCTGTGGTGTGTTTTCTTGTAATGCCTCCAGAGCACTGAGGTTGATTAGGAATACAAGTAGAGTAGATTGACAACTCTCAGGGCTTACAAAGTACATTCACAAGCACTCTCTCCATGGAGCCTCGCCGGCCCTGGTGCCCAGCAAGGCGGGTACTGACTTCACAAATGAGGAAACCGGCTCGGAGAGGCCCGGCGACCTGCCCGGAGTCAGGCTGGAGCTCAGGCCCCGCCTCTGGCCCCATGAGGCTCCCACACACGTTGAAGTTACGAGGGATTGAGTTCAGCCAGTAAGTCCTACTGTGAGGGAAAAAATGCTTGAAACTTCTACCCCGTCAGGGGCTCCAAGAGGCGGACCCACCTCCCGGGGGTCTCCTCTGGTCCCCCTGGTCCCCATCGCGTACTTAGGAGAGAAGCGGAAAATTTTTGCTAGATAAGCAACCCTAGAAGACTGACAGGGTCTTCCCGTTTCTCAGTTTTTAAGTGAAGAAATTGTGACTTCAGTAGCCCATTCAGTTGCTCCCTGTGTGTGGTGCCAGCAGGCATCTGGAGGCCCCGGCTGCGAGCGGAGTCGGGAGGAGCCGGGCTGGGCCAGGCGGTGTAGGCGCGGCCCCGGCTGGGGGCGGCCTCCTTCCCCCGCCGAGCCTTGGTTTCTCACCTGTCCTCTGAGGATACCGGTGGCCCCTGCTTCGCAGGGCCGTGGACAGGCCCTGTGAGTTCCTCACTGTGTGTAATGCCTGTAGAATGTTGCCCGGCACGAGCCCGCGCGGGGGAAGGGAGAGCCCTCACCGGGTTGCCGTCTGGTGTGATGGCACTGCCGCTCGGTCCTGCTCCTCCCCGGGACTGGGCTCCCACAGCAGGCCTGGGAGGGCGTAGCCTCCCCATTTTACAGAAAAGAAAAGAGAGGCTCAGAGCAATC
>CM053606.1:4515476-4540929 GCA_028646535.1 Procyon lotor
ACGGGAACCTTTTCGACCCTACTTACAATGAACTGTGTGGCTCGCCCGTGTCTCTACCTACAACATGATCACTTCACCATCACCCGCCCACCATCCCCCCGGCTATCAAGCGCGGCCTGCAGTCGGTCCTAGCAAAAGGGAGACCCCCACACCCCTGCCTTACCCTCCAGCACCTAAGCCAGAAATGAAACCTGGACGTCAAAAAGTCTTCCTGGAGGGTTCATTTTTGAATTAGGGGATCAGTGTTACTATTTCGTTTCAAGAATACACTGATTAAAAGCTCTCCATGAAAGTTTACTCTAAGAAGAATGCTTAAAATTCAAATTAATGAAATAGTAAAAGTTCAAACAGTGAAGTTTAAAGTAATGAAATAGAATTTTAATACATGAATACAAATATTTACCAGACCATCTTGCTATCCTGATCACACTCTATGAGCACTAGTTCAGTCCAATCTATCCATCTATATATAGATAGAGTCAGTCCAAATATATAAATATTATATATTACATAATGTTTAATAGGTATATATATATCCCTGGCCCCACAAAAGTTCTAGACTGTGCCCACTGTATTTCCTGAATACAGGGGATGTTTCAAATGACAAATCCCCTCAAAGCAGTATGGAACGATTAAACCACAAATGACTAATAAAAATAAACAATGCCCGTGTAATTTGAATGCTAAAACTTTCCCTACTATGAGCCAAATCATTTCCTCATTTCTCTTCTTCTTTATAGGACACGGGCTTTGCACCTGGGGTCCCATGGGGCCACATGACTTCCCCACTCTTCCTTCCAACAATTCCCGAAGTTAATACTTCGAGGAAACCTTCCCAAGTCAGCCAAGGGCTGCATGGACCCGAAGAGGTGTTTTTAACGCACTGGTTACTGACTTGGGGCCCATTCCTCACTTCTGCTCTCTGGAATCCCACTCCTTCCTGACAACCAACTGATCTCCAAAGACCTGGTCAGGTGCACACTGAACCTGGGTTGCCTTAGCACCTGACTCTACTTCTCTATAAAAGCTGAAAAACATAAGCAGCATGGCAACCTCAGAAATAATTTGGGGAGTTATTTGTTGATGAGATCAGAATGCAATGAATTGCCATCAGCCTCCTGTTTCAACCGTGGCAAGAAAGCAGAAACCCTGGGCCATAAACTCATCATAAACTTAGTCCCGGGACGCTGACAGACGTCCTCCCAGAATCCCCTGCCCTCCGGAGGGTTCAGCCTCAGGCAGGAGGCGAACCGGAAGCTGATGACACCTGCCCAGGTGACCAGGGACCAGGCCTCCGGTACCAATAAGCACAGCGTAAGCCTGGGGCAAGCCTGTGCTCTTCCTCCTGGCCAGGGTGAAATCAATCTCTCCCAGCGCTACCCTCCTCTGGGCTCCGCGGGGTCCCGCACTCAGGGTGGGGGCGACACGGGGGTGGGGTGGAGGCTCCGTTTGCAGGTCAATTAGTTAGACGTCAAGGAAGAACAAAGGTCTCCGTGCCAACCTCCAGTCCCAATCCTGGCACTCCGATCACCCCGGGGGCCTACGCTGAGTGGCTCCAGCGCGAAGCCGGGAAGCTGTGCGGAGGGCGCGGGAGGAAACGAAACGGGGGTACCTGTGGTTCGAGACAGGAGGCATCCCTTTCCGAGGCCGGGCTCCTACCTGGCCCGCACGCAGCTCGGGTCCCTGCCCGGCAGCCCCCGGCCTGCCGCTGCTGCGGCTGCAGCATCACCCCGCGGGGCGGGGCCGTGACGTCACGCTGCATCCCGCGCCGCCCGCGGCCGGTACCCGCAGAGCATCCTTAAAGCGGCACCGCCCCGCCGCGGCCGGCACCCCTCCCACCGCCGGGCTCGGCCCCGAAAGCCCCAGAAACAGGCCCACTGTTGACTTCCGGTGGCCTCAGGCATTTCCCCCTCCCCAAATATTACAGTTTTCCTTTAGGAATGTGTTGGTTAGGGATGAATCTGATAACGTTACGTATTTGAATATTTTCCTTGGCCTAAGAGTGCTCATTCCCCAACCCCCACCCCCACCCCCACCGATTATAAAAGAAATGCACTCATTTTCGGCAATTCCTAAAAGCACAGTGTGCTCCAGGCACTGTGCCCACTGTACAGATCGGGTGAGTTGGCCTGCCTAGAACTATTAGATCACATTCACATATTCCCTTAATATGTATGGGGGCCTCCTCTATGCCAGACACTGTTCCAGGGACCGGAGATAAAGCAATTTAACAAAACAGACAAAAGTTCCCGCCCCTGTGGCCCGACATTGTAGAGAGGGAGAGACACATCAAACAAGACACATAACATGAATTAGTGATGAGCCTGAAGATACTAACTCCCCAGAGAAGAAGCCCCAGGGTTGGGCTGGGGAGGGGGTGGCATTGTGGTTTTAAGCAGGGTCGTTCGTGAGTCCTTAGGAAGGTGACATGTGAAGAAAGACTAGGAGTAGGCCAGGGGGCTAGCCATGCTGATATCTGGGGGAAGGTCATTCTGGTCAGAAGAAAGAGCAAGAGCAAAGGGCCTGGGGTAGAAGTGAGGGGGGCTGAATCAAATGAGGATAGAGCAGAGAGCCTGTAGTGAAATTATAACCACAGAAAATGTTACAAGAGGAAGCATGTGGCCCTATCAAAGTTTATAATGGGGAGAATTTGACCTCATTAGGAGGGTCGGGTGCTCCTTGAGGACAAGGGACACATAGGAACACATGGCAGCACCTAATGCTCAGTAAGGAGGGCAGTGTGTTCCAGGCAAAGGAGGTAGCAGGGGCGGAGCTCTTGGTGGGCGGAGCTCTTGGTGGGCGGAGCCCTTGGTGGGCGGAGCTCTTGGTGGGCGTAGGACTGAGGAACCAGTGGGGCTGGGATGTAGAGGTCAGGGTGAGTGGGGGCTGGGGAGGCTGGAAGGGCAGATGGGGCCCAGCCTGCAGGCCTCATGGGCTGCTGTCATATTTTAAGAACAAGGAGAAGCTCAGAAGCGTCTGATGCGGGGAAGTGGATGGCATAAACCGGATTCATATTTTGCAAAGATCATAGAGCTCAGAGTGGAAAATGGGTTGCAGGGGACCAGGAGACCGGGCGGGTGCACCAGGCGGGCGCTTGGAGAATGGTCCGGGTGGGAGAGCATGGGGGTGATGGCCGAGGGGCCGAGGCGTGGATTGGTTAGGCATCTAGGAAGTACAAGCAACAGGACTTGATAGATTGAGGGGAGGGGGCGTGGGAAGGAGGGAGGGAGGCCCCAAGTCTTCAGCTCCAGCGCCCGGATGAAGGCAGGTTGACTCCGCGGGAAAGAAGCAGGTGGGCTGGTGGCGTGAGACTCGCAGGTTGGCTTTGGGACAGAATGCGTGCGAGGCATCCGGGCCACTAGAGATCGGGGTCTGGAGCTCAGAGACGGTCCTTGGAGAATCAGCTGCTCGCAGGGGCGACCTGCGGGCACGGCCGAGGACGGCCGAGGACGGTGAGCAGGGAGAGACGGAGGGGAGAGGGTCCCCGCCGAAGACGGGAGGAGTCTCGGCAGTTTCTGGCTGGTGGCGGAGAAGGAGCCATCCGATCACTGGTTCTACCTTATTTTTTCCTCCAAACAGGAGCAAAGGTTTGGAAAAAAGACCAGTGTGTTTTTCTATTTTGCATTTACACCCAAACGACCTGCTCTTCAGTTAGCACAGGGCTCACAGCTGTAACTGAAATCCCTCAGCATCTCAGGGCCTTCACGCAGTCGAAGCTTCTCAGGGATTCCAGTGAAGTCCAAAGGGGTGTTCCTCCTGCTGGGGGGGGGAGGGGGCGGGGTCCACGCCACCGCCATTCGGGGGCCCCGGCTCCTTCCATCTTGGCTCTGCTGGAGACAGGCTTGCAAGAGACCCCCATTCCTCTCAGGCACATGCCATTGTCTGCGACTCAGGGACCCGCCACACCCAGCCGCCAGGGAGGCCGGGATGTGTGGCCCCTGCTGGGGGTGGGGGGTGGGGAGGAGCCGGTGGCCGCTGCCGGTCCAGCGTGTATCAGCTTGGGGGAGGGGGAGGGGCCGCTAAGCGAACAAGAGCTAATGGCTCATTTCTGGTGTTCAGAATAGGATTTTGCAGCAAGAGAAAAGGCTTGAAATCTAGGCATTGTGGAGAAGGAAAAGGTTTTAAAGAGATTCCTTTGACCATTTTTAACCTTCCGAAGTTGGAACCTTCCAAGATTAGAACCCTCCAGGGGCTGACGGGCGGGTGGCGCTTCTCCCCTCGTGTGGGCGAGATCTCCCCATCTTGTCAGGAGGTCGAGGCAGGAGGCCCCAGCGGAAGGAGCTGGAGGGGGCGCAGGAGCAGCCCACCCGCCCTGGTCCCCGGGCAGGCCCGGGAGGCCTTGTGTCCCGGGGACCCCTGAGGGTCAAGGCTGGGCCGCACCCCTTCCCGGGAGGAGTTTGCTCTGGGCTCCGCCGCCCCGCCCAGTGTGGTGGCCGCAGCCTGGCTGGGGCGCGGAGAGGCGTGGGGGCTCGGGTCGCCCCACTCAGAGCTGAAGCTGCAGCACCCCCACGGAGGGGGCCCACCCTTCACCTCGGTGTGGAAGCACAGCACCCCCCAGCGGGCGGGTGGAGACTGGCAGAGAGGCCCAGGCAGGGCACCGGCCCACTTCAGAGCGGAACCTGGGAAATCCGGGGTCCCTGGCGTGCGCGCGGACCACCCCCTGCCTCCGGCTGGGAGCCCCGCCCACGATCCCAGGAGGTCACGTGAGCCCCGCCCGTTCGGGAGCAGCATCCGGGACTCGATACGGACGATCCCCAAAGGCTGTTAGCATCCCAAGTGAGACCCAAAGGGACTTTTCAGGTGAGCCCATCGGACTCGATGTGACCCCAGGTCTGACCGAGTCGGTGCCTCCCTGACCCCCCCCCCCGACGGCGCGCAGTCCATGATGGCCTTTGAAAAAGCTCCCATCAGGAGCAGATAAATCAGCGAACCCCAGTTCCCCTGCACCCCCGAGGGCGGAAAAAGGAGCAAACCTGCCGTTCAGCCAGCAGAGGAGGCTCGTGGGCCGACCTCAGGTGGCAGCGAGGGCCCGCGGCGCACCTGCCATCCCGGGGTGTCCACCAGGTGGTGGAAGAGCCCCACCTTCGGGGGCCCGAGCGCGGCCGGAGCGAGAGCAGCGCGGGCGCAGGAAGCCGCGCGCGTAAATCCCTCCCCCGCACCAGAGGGAAGAGCAGTTGGCTCTTTTTAAGCATGTTCTGACTTTGCAAGGATTTGCGGCTCCAAGACTGTTCTTTTTACTTTGTGAACGCATTTTTCCTGCAAAGCACACAGCCCCGTGGAATTTATGAATAACATTATTTTTAATAACAGATCTTGTGCCAAGCCCTGCTTTTACGTACTTGAAACCTCATTTACTGATCCTCGCTTTATGAAATGGGTATTATCGCCGCCGTGCGTTTCTGATCCGGAAGCCTGGGGCTCCCTGAGAAGGCGCGGCCTCACGGCCGTCAGGGTGAGAGCAGGGACGGGAGCCCAAGACTTGGGGACCCAGGTGCATGCCTTCTGCGGCGGGGGCAGGAGGCCCGCAGATGCGCTGTTTGCCGTCTTGCTGGGGCTCATTCCTGCCGGCTTTGCCCTGGATGTTTTGTTGAGCACCTGCTTTCCACTGGCACAGGGCTGGGAGGCATGGTGCCCAATCCACCAGCCTGGGTCCTCACGGCCTTGCCTCCGTCCTCCTCCTTGGTCTCGCAGGCTGCAGCTTCGGTCTTCTCTGACCGCCCCTGCCCATCCACAGACGGCCTGTCTGGAGAGCTGCTTTCCGGCTCCGGGTTCTAAAAATCGAGGCCCTTACAGAATCCCTGGTGTTTGCGCTTGTGCACACGTGTGTACGCACGTGTGTGTACACACGTGTGTGTACCTGTGTGCATGTGTGAGGACGCTTGGGGGAAAAAGCATGTGCTTACACATATGTTGTAGAGAAAAGTACCCTCTCTTTATTTACCTAGACTTAACGAGTTATTGACGTCCTCTGGTCAACATCGCTTTTCACTCTTCAGGGAAGCCTCCACTGATTTGACGCGCCCCACCCTTCCCCTCGCAGGCATACACACACGTATGTGCCAACTTGCCTGCACACAAGCACATGCGCACCTACACATTGGCGTGCACGTTCACATGTATGCACATTGATACGAACACGGACGCATGGATGTGCGCACACATGTGTGTGTACACACAATTCCCATTGCTATAGCTCCTCCTACTGGGGGAGCAACAGTCACACTGAGACTCCCCATTTGAACCCAGAAGGTATGTTTCCATAAAGAAAAAGTCGCAAAATGACGCTCCTCTAATTATAATGCATAGCAAAGGCCAAGAATAGGGGGCAACCCAATTCCTTTTTGCCCCGCCCAGAAACACCTGACAAAGGGCCACCCACAGACTTGCAAATGCTTTTATTTGATCTACACGCAATGGGACCCTTTGCAGTTGTGTTGCTGAACCTGTGCCCATACAGGTATATTATGGGTTAAAACAGACTGTGACGGGCTGGCTGGGGAACTGGATCATACTGTTTCTGCAGAGAAATGAATTCCAATTTCTAAACACCTGCCCTCCTTAGAGAGCCTGGGGAACCAAACCTTGTGTTCGGGACTGTCCAAATTGTGGGACAAAAAGGCTATTAGAACTTCAGGCTTGTAGTTAGAGTCTGAGCTGAGCCACAGCAAGAAACCAGGTTTCTGGAAGAAACCAGGCAGCACCAAAGCCAAGAGATGTTGGACTCGGGGTCCAGAACCAAGACCAAGGCAGTGATGCCCAGGGCGGCTGCGGACTCCTCGTCCGTGAGCCTCATCTGGACACAGGTTTGCCAGACAAAATGCCGGATGCCCAGTTAAATTTGAATTTCAGATAAACGGTGAATAATTTTTACATATAAATATGTTCCAGGCAGTATTTGGCATCCTGGACTCTTAACACATTCAATCCACGGCCCTCTTGGGACAGCTCCTGGAACCTGGCAGGAGAAACCACCTCTGGGAGCCGGATGCCCAAGCCATGGACACTGCCGGGGGGTCCGGACCCAGAGGCTCCGGCTGGTTTCTGGCGCCCGCGAGCCTCCTTCTGCCAAGCCCGATTTCGATTTGCTGTTCCTCGGAGAGACTAGTGAGCCCAGCCTTCCTAGAGAAGTTCCAGCCAGTCTCTGGGTGGGTCTTAAGAGAAGAAAACTTCTGGATAGGACACCTCTGGGATCTCTAATGTTCCAACGGCTTTTGTGCTTTATCTCTTTGTCGAGTTGTTCGATGTATCAAAATCTACTGAAGAGAGATTTCTAACACTTAACCACTATATGCCCACCTCATACATTTAAAACAGGAACGTTTCAAATTATTTTAATCTTCTAAGAATGCCCACGAATTAGTAAATTTTATGTTATTTTTTTTAAATTTTATTTGTGTACTTGACAGAGAGAGACACAGCGAGAGGGAACACAAGCAGGCAGAGGGAGAGGGAGAAGCAGGCCTCCTGCTGAGCAGGGAGCCCGATGCGGGGCTCAATCCCAGGACCCTAGGATCATGACCTGAGCCGAAGGCAGACGCTTAACTGAGCCTCATTAGTAAACTTTTATAAAGTAAACTTTATCATGAATGTGTGAAATAAAAGGAACAGTGCAATGATTTATCACGCACGTGTAACCACAGGTAGGTCTAAAGTGGATTCTTGGCCAGCTTTCTAGAAATCTTCCTGTGTCATCACTGTGACTACCCCCTTCACCTCTCAACCCCTGCCAAGAGGTAATCACCATTTGGACTTTTAGGTCCATTGCTTTCTGGCTTATTTCTGTAGCTGTAACATCTCCATATGAATCAGCTTTTTGTTTCCCCCAGTGCTGGTCATTTATTGGGAAGGTGGTCCTCGGAAGCAGGACAGAGATGGGGAGGAGAGAAAAGCTAATAAGAAAGACGTAAATGACCAGGTAGATGGCCCCCACTGGGGTCTTGGAGAAGCCCTATGATTGTCCTACTGGAGGTTGGGAGCTGGGACATTTATTTACCAACTCCTTGCCCCCCAATCCCCACCCCACCCCACCCCACCCCAGCTGTGGGATGCTCTGGTTGGAGGAATTCACTGCCCAGCACTGCGGCTGTGCAGTTTTGGAAGAAGAGCAAATCCCCAGGGTGCTGGAGAAATCCCAGCAGCTTGGGACCCAGGTGAGCCAAGGAGATGCACGGCGGGGTTGCTCAGGGGGTCCTGCCGCTGCCAGATGCGGAGCTGGCCCCACGCTTAAATCGATGTGCTGCTTCCTCATCCAGAAGTCTTAACCACCAAGGGGAAGAAAGGCAAGTGAACCAAACAGTGCATTTCCTGGAGCTCTGCTGTGAGCTCCTGGCCCCGGTGGATGGGAAGCAGCTTTCTGGGCTGTGCCCCCCGAGGATCGCTGGGCTGTGCCCCCCGAGGATCTCTGGGCTGTGGGGCGCATCCCTAGAAGCTATGGTTCCGAGTTGCCTCTCTGTTCTGTTTTGTGTGTTGGAATCCGAAGTGCTTGTGTGTGTCTGGCCTTTTCTGTTCACTTCGATTTTGAGACTTGACTGTGTCGTTGCGTTGTGGTCCAAGCCCACGTATGTATCCTCCGGGCGTCCCCGCGGGCATTTATCCAGCCGTCTGTTGACGTGGGGTGGGTTGGCTCTTCGGGTTAGTATGATCAGGCTGCTGTGGACATCGTGACACACATCCGTGGTGCATCCATGTACACGTCCCTGTTGAGTATATATCCGGAAGCGGTATCTGGGGGGAAATCTACATTTGCCTGCTGTAGATGATTTTAAACAGTTTTCCAAAAGATGGTACAGACTTGCCGTGTGTGGATTGCTTACTCAGTTTGGTACAGTTTGTCTTTTACTTTCTGCCATCTGGTAGAAGTCCGCTGGTATATAGTGGTAGCTATGACTTACATTTCCCTACGGCTAATGAGCTCGGGCATCTCTTCGTACATGCACTGGTCAGCTCAGGGTCTCCTCCGTAAGGCGCCTGATCAAGACGTTTCCCCGTACTTCTGTCGGGTCATGTTTTTCTTCTTGCAATCCCCTTAGGTTGCCCAGGTTTGGGGCTTTCCTTTTTTCCAGTGTGAGCAAGCGTTCTTTCCCAGTGTGAGCAAGCGTTCAAAGTTACATGTTTCCCTGTGAACATGACTTTAGAGGCAGCCCACACATTTGGACATGCCATTTTTTTCATCATTTGAGTTACACATTTTGGCAAGACATGCAAGGGACAAAATATGGCTTGGAGTTAGACACATGGGCTCGAGGCTTCTCCACGTTTGGAGTTGGATCTTGAGCGAGAGAACAGTTATACTTACGGTTCCGGTCTGCTGCTATGAGTGAGGCAGGAGCAGGGGAGGCTGACCGGGTCCCTTGATGTTCCGAGTGCCATTTGACTACTGTCTGTCCACCAGGTCTCCCGTGGTGCCTGCCTATCCTCCAGCCCTTACCCAACTGCCTGCCTCATCGCTCCACTCACACGCACATCGAAACAGGCTCTGCAAACTCGCCAAGCCTGACCCCCAAACCCATGACTTCCTCCCCCTTCCTCCCCTCAATCGACTCCTTGCTTGATATACCACCATGGAAAACTTAGACGGCATTTAGGAACCCAGTGAGATTTGGGATCTAAGTATTACTTGCTTCTGCAGGAGCGCCCTCAGGCAGAAGGTGGTCTATCCTCCACAGCACCGAGAGGCTGACGCTTCTAAATACCTCTTCCCATTCCCCACATCGTGAAGCCTGAACTCTCTGCCTAATCTTCCGGGCCCTCCATTATCTGCTTCCTTCCTCCCTCTCCTCAACCTGCACGCCCTTCACCCCCGGCCCACACCTGTGGGCAGATATCTTCTGCTCTTTCCTGGCTCTGGGTCCGTTCTCGGTAATGTGTTCAGATCCTCCCAACCTTTGACGTCGGGCCTCTCCCCCTCACTCTCATCTGTCCCCTCGGATGGGCGTGTCCACCGCACCTGACCTCGTGCCTAAAAACACAATGGCTTCTGCTGCTCAGCATTGTTTCACTTGTGCTTGTCTTTTGTCCCGAGCAAATCTGGTGGCCCTGGGATGCTTAGGACACTCATTCTCGGTCAATCCTCCCCGCTTGTTAAATGACAGCTACTGATTTACGACATCAAAGAATGAGTTATTCTAGCTTCGCAAAGACCCCTCTCCTCTGCAAGGCAGGGGCAGGGAGGGGAGTGGCTCGCCCACGCACTTGATTTCTGTACACACACCATGGCTGGCCAAGGCTGGGAGACCTTCCCATCTTTTGGCCTCCAGGTCTTCTTGGCCACAGGATGGCCTGACATAAACCCCAGGGAACAGACAGGCTTCTGTCTTCTTCTGTGATCTTGGAAAGTGGTTCTCATGCTTCGATGTGACTCGAGTCCACCTGGGGCACCCTTAGAAGTGCTTGGTGGGATTCCCCCAGAGATTCTGACTCGGTAGGCCTGGGGTGGAAGTTGGTCTTAGTGTTTCTGGGCAGAGGGCACCGTGACCACATCTGAAGCACAAAGCTCCCGCGAGTTTTGGATGGGCTTGCTGGCCGAGCACTCCTTGGCTCTTGGAACTTCTATTCACACACAGTCTCTCCTGTCCTGCCTTTCGATGAACTTGCTTTGCTGCATTTCCTTATAGGGGTACCTCAAAGAACATCGAAAGCATGCACTGGTTAGGAGCAACGACCTCTGGGCGTATCCTACAGAGGCAAGTTCGAGCCTATGACCTGGTCTTCCTGTGCTCCTGAAAACCATTTACATTGCCTTTTGGTCACTGATCAGGCCATGGGTTCCAACCAGGTTGGGGTCTTGGCTTTCTAGGTGTGATGACTTCAGCAGCTCTGGGGCTGAAAAGGAGTTAAAAGACGGCTCCGACTCCAGCGGTTGGCATTGGCATGGTGCTTCTCCCTGAGAGAAGACCTTCTGGTGTAGATCATGGTCCAGACTGGCACTGTTAGAGTGCTTAAATTATGTTGGTCTTAATTCTACATCTAGAAGCTTAGGGGAAGAAAGAGGTACCTGTTTACATAGTTGGCATATGCAAAGGAAAGGTCTGGAACTACTCCAGTGTCTAACCTTGGTGGCGGTATCTGGGTGGGACAGGTGACCTTGACCTAAATCCAGCCACTTTGGGACTCCTTTTGAGGGGGGGGTTGTTGTTTTACAATGAACACCTGCTACTTTATAACAAAAGTAAGTTAAAGAGCAGAAAGCCGAGCACAACCTCTTTGAATAAAAATATCCAGCAGAAGTCTATGGAACGAAAATGGTGGAGCACGGTATCATCCGCTCTCCCCTGAACTCCGGCCATCCCCAGAAACTGGGATGTTTTCGAAAGGGGCTGAGACTTAGAACCAAGTCCCCAGTGTCCTCACGATGGAGGAAGGATCTTGGAAATAACGACGAGCTTGGAAGCGTCTCACCGAATGGTTCCTGTTGTCCAGGAAGGGACTCCTGCAATAATTTGTAGGGCGGTAGGATTGGAAGATTTCTGGCTAATCCATTTTTGCACAATTTTAAGGGCATTGTTTCCTGACTTCTAATTTTCCCAACAACCTCACCTAGGTGCTTTTGAACTTGGATGGAACAGAAGGTCGAGCTCTTGTGGGCTCGCTCCCCGAGCATCCTCTCTACGTTTGAAGGTCGAGGGCTTTGTCTTCATTGAAGCTTGACCGGCAAGGTCACGGGGACCCCCCCCCGCCCCCAAATCTCCTCTCTGCCCTCCCACCGTGGTGTTCCTTCTGTCCGTGAGGCATTTGGTATTAATTAACCGGCTTTGTCTTCCCCTCAGCGAACCCGCCTCCCCGGGCTTCACTTGGGCCGAAGGTTCACTTGCCAACCGACAGACACCTCATTATGTACCGAGCTTGAATCGGGACTATTTTTCTGTTTCTTGGAAACCTCCCTCAAGAGCTCCATAATCTTTTCTCTGATGAAAACAGTTGCTCCTGCTGAGCGAAATTCCGCCGATGGGCCCAACACAGCCTACGTTGTTCTCTTCCTTAAAGAGATTTTTTTTACTCCATTTAACTTGTTTTTCAACTCAGCTCAATGGATCAGACTTCCCCATTCAGGAGGGACCTCAACAGAAGTTGTCTCTTTCAAATAAAATTAGATTCTTTACTCAAGGGCTTACATTCTGGAAGCGGCCAACTTAATAACCTTGAGGTGGCCGCTGGCCAGCTATAGGGTGTTGATGAGTCCTGCTCGGCTGAGCGGGGGTTCCCCCCTCCACCCATGGTCCAGGCTGTCTTTGCTGCAAGTCGCACCAAGGATGCTGCCCCCTGTTGTTTCCTCGGAGAAATACTGCTGGAGACTGTGGCACCATTTTGAAGACAGAAGATACCAGGGGCCAGGAGGCCTCTGAAGGAGGTGAGGACTTGGGTTAAACCCTCCGAGGAACTAAGGGGACTGAACTCCTAGGGCAGGGGCGCAGAAGGCCTCCTTTGTCACGCACACTACTGGACGGGTCATTTCAGGGTAATTCCACGGCGTAAATCGTCCTCAAACGCTCTGCTCATTTCTTGGGAAGATTTTTCACTCTTGGAAGATGAATAGGCTTCAAGGTGTTTGGCGAAACGCTGAGAAAATGAAGTTGCCTGGTGTATTTTTCAAGAGGTCAAATGCGTCATAGTTAACGTTTTGTAATTGCTTCCAGGTCAATTTTTGACCATATTCCAATCACGATCGAGGGCTTTTTGGGGCTTACAGAGAACTTCACTCATGTATGACCAAGTCCCAAATGGGAAGATTCTACATGATGTAGTAAAATCTTGACACTTCCAAACAAGGACACTGGGGCCTGGAGAGATGAAGTCACTTGCCCATTAAATAGCGAAGCCAACAAAAGATCACTGAGTTGTCTTCAGTCCCCGGAGACCCTTATTTGTCCCAGGACACCAGCGAGTCTCAACTTCTCAACGCAAAAAGACCCAATGCCGCTTTATTCTGATGATATTCAAAGATAATATAACTAATCCCAAGCCGTCAGCATAGTACCCTAATTATAATACGGAGGAGCAATCAACAAAGCATTTCCTCAACCATCGAGTCGTTGGTTACAAAATCACCTAGCCCCATTCCCTGTGCATATCTGGGCGTTCCTGGCCCAGGGTCCCTCTCCCGAAGAGCCGCCCATGAGCGCAGGGAGTTCCATGTGCTTTGCTACATCTCTCCTGAGAAATGTTCTCCCACCTAACCCAGTGCATTTATAGGAGTGGCAGTATCTGCTTCCTTCACACACCAGCGAAGACGCTCCGGCACGTGGCAGGGCCCCTTGGCTGCTGCCTTAGTCTCTCCATGCATAGCAACTAAGACCAGATGGACCATGGCAATGAGCTGACTTCGGCGTTCAGAGCACAGGAAGGACATGTCCCCAGGGTTGGAGTGACCCCATCACACTTCCAAACTTTATTTTCTTCTGTGTGGGTACCTGCAGCTTCCAGTTCTTTCTATGTCATAAAAAATACTTGGCTAAAAACCAAAATCATCTTCGGAGGGTTTATGCCTGTGTCTCACTTCTTTTGCCACAGCCGTTACCTGCCGTCAACTGTGCCTTGAGATCAAGCGGTGAGCTCCCGATCTCACGAATGTGCCAACATTCAACATAAGTCACATGACTTATGACCACAGACCAATAGAGGGTCACTTCACCGTGGCTCATCTTGAGCGATCTTCAAAGAATATACCCGGCCTCCACTCAGGCCTCTTTTAAAGGCCTGCCTGGGCACTGCTTACACATCTACTGAGCTTTCTGCTTTGTCTTCTCCAGCCTCGGGCCCCGTCGGGGCACAGAGACACGCCCTCGCTCTGGGGCTGGGTTTGTGACTGCTCAGTCAGCGTCATCCCTCCAAGGAACCCACACTTCCACATTGGGGGAGCGTGTTTATGAAGCATTGGCTTTTATCGCTGGGAACTTGTTTAGACCTTGAAAAGACTTCTTGAAATGTAGAGAACTTTAATTTTTTTTTTTTTTTTTTTGGCTGTATCTAACTTCCAACATTCACAGGGCAGGAAATTACTGCATTCTGCTGCTTTTGGGTGTGGGGGAACTTGCTGCCCATCCTGCCGCCGGCGAGACGTCCACAGGTGCAAAGTGCAAGTCCGGGGTGCTCCCATCCGCTGCTTGTGGTCCTCAAGAAACAGCCTGGAGTCATGCCTACCAGTGTGGGACCAAACCTCCTGCTCTGGGTCAGGTTTAGCAAGAAGCAATTGCAGAAGCAGAGAACTAGCCACGGGAGGTTTCCATCCACAAAGGATCCAGCCTTCTTCATTAATAAGTTATTTGTTGTATAGTTGAAAGTGAGTTGATTCTGCGAAGACTCGTGCCTCTCCCCATAGGTCTTGGTACTCTTAAATACAATGATGACAACTGTCTTCTACATGCACGGGGCCGAGAGGATGTTTTCTATTTACTACACCACTACTTCTTACTGGGTCCCCAGGAAGATGACACTGCTCGGGGTAGGATGGGATCATGGGACTGAGTTCTTGCTGTTGGGATGTGAGTGGGAGGGGTTGGCCGCTCTCAGTTCAAGGCTGTGTGGAGCAGGTGTGAGCTCCCCATACTCTTGTCCTCTCGTTCAAGGGCAGTCAGCAAAGAACTTCTGGGTAGCAGAGATGCAAGACAGAAGCAGACGAAATTCCCCGAGTCACGGCTGGAGGAGACTTGCCCAACTGTCTTGGACTGTTTTTTCATTGTCTTGCTTGACCTTTGAGCTTTGGAGGTTGCTGGTGACCTTGACCTAGACGACTCTAACATCTCACTCTTTTAAAGATAACACATTCAGAGGGATTAAAGGGACTTTATGTGTCTGAGCCTCGAGTTACACCACTGGAGACTTCATTCTGGGCTGCCATGAATCCAGTAATCAATAATCAATGAGTACCATCATTGCTGGAGCCATCTTCTTAACGTGTGTGGTTAGGATACATTTCCCGGTTAAGCGCCCTCCTCCTGACTCAGTAAGCAGGGAGTGGGAGCCGTCTTGGCCAGCGCACAGTGCTCATGTCAGATCTGAACAAGACTTAGAGGGTAGATGGAGCTCTACCACACTTAAAGTCCTGGAAACAGTGACAAGACCTTGCTTCCCACCATTCTTGAGAGTTTTTGATGGCTATGTGAGTAATCGGCCATTTTTTATTATATAACTACCCCAGAGCAAGAGAGGCTCAGGCAAACATTGCTGTTCTTTCTCCAAATGCTCTAATCAAGAGCTCACTCCTTGGCCTGTGGGGCCATCCCGAGAACGCTGACTTTTGACATTGAACTTGATGCCTTGTCCCCGAGAGTGCTGTTACTCCTGGTAGGGAGGACTGGCGAGAAGCTTCAGTGAGACGAGATTTTACCTGTAAGCGTGGCCGGAATCCCGGCGTTGAGCCCACTGATCACATTTCTTATAAATAAGCCGGTAAACACCCCTCGTCTCCAGAAGGGTCACGTTGTCAGCCCGACACAGACTTTCTGACTCACTTCCAAGCCCCATCGCTGCCAGTTTTCCAGTTTGAAAAGAGGGAAGCGTCATCAAAGGCACCGTTTCCGTTCGCCCTGCGGAGGAGGACGGAACACATGCTGAGTCGGAAGCTATGAACAAAATACGTTCGTAAAAATTCCAAATGAAGTGGCACCTCGGACGAAATCAGTTAGACTTAATATGGCAACGTTGCCAGCCCTGCGTGGGTTGGTGTAACAGGGAAAGGCTCGGCCGGGACCACGGCAGGACAAACTGGGGGACACATGTGGACACAGGAGAGGGCACTCGCGGGCATGAAATTGCAGATCCTCCAAACAAACGATCACAGGAAGAGAGAGCTCAACACACCATTTGTCCCACTCCCCTGCCATCTAGAAACTCAGAACGATGACACGAAAGTAGATGCAAAATAACAATTTCTATTTAGAGTCCATCTTGTGTCTTGTTATCAAAGGAGAGCAAGGCGTTATCCCCAAATGTGCTGCTTTGATACAGTGTTTTGAGTTGTCGGCATCTGCAAACAGCAAATGCTGGGAGGGACTCCGTCTGGAGCCCCCTCTCCTGACTGCAGGCAGGTCCTCCTAAAGGGCCTCGGCTGTCGTGTCCCCTCGGGAGTCCATCAACCCGTGTCCCAGGAGAGGAGACCGGAAGTCCACCCCACACCAGACAGACTTTGTCACAAACGATGACAAAGGCTTCTCCCAAGGGCCTCTTCATCTTTCTTGAAAATCATCTCTTCCCTCCTGAGAGGCCCACCTCCTGCCCCCCTAAGCCTCCCCTAAGACGCTACATAAACTTTCAACTCTTACCTCCTTTCTGAGTATTCACTATTTTTCCTGTGATGTCCTGCGTGTGCAATACTAAAAATTAATTCATTTGTGTACATTTTCTGCTGTTAATCTGGCCTGTTGTCCGTTTATTTCATAGACCCAGCAATGGAGACTAGGAGGATAGAGGGAATGTCTTTCCTCCCCTACCTTATATTTATGTGGAATTTTTACATACACGTGCACGTGCGCATGCATGCACCCGCACACACACGCACCCGCACACACACTTAAGCAAAAGACCACCAATTTTATAACAGAAAATCAGAGACCAGTCTTACATGTAAATGAATATACAAAAACTCTAAATAAAATCAACTGATTTAATGATGTATTGAAAATATCCAAGGAACAGAGGATTTTTTTTTCAAAACTTTTAGTTGAGATACAATTCACAGATTACCAAATTCACCTAGTTAATGTGTACAACTCAGTGGTTATAGTATATTTGCAAGGTCGTGCAACTACCACCACTGACTAGTTCCAAAACATTTTCATTGCTCCAAAAGAAATCCCATACCCACCATCAGTCCCTCCCCATCCTTCCTTCCCCCCTTCCCCTAGACACCACAATCTACTCTCTTTGTCTCTATGGATTTGTCTAGTCTGAACATTTCCTATCAATGTAATCGTTCAACACTTGGCTGGCTTCTTTCATTTAGAGTAATGTTTCCAAAAATCACCCACTTTGAGACTGGTATCAGCACTTCATTCCTCCTTATGGCTGAATGATATTCCACATTGTACTTATCCATTCATTAGCTTATGGACATTTAGGTTGTTTCTACTCTGTGGCTACTATGGATGATACTGCTGTGAACATTTGTGTACTAGTTTTTGTGGGGGCGTATGTTTTCAATTCTTTTGGGTATAAACCCACGAGTAGAATTGATTGGCCATATGGTAATTCTGTACTTAACTTTTGAGGAATCACCAGACTCCTTTCCAAAGGGGCTGCATCATTCATTTTACCTTCCCACTAACAATGAGCCAGGGTTCCAATTTCTCCACATTCTCATCCATATTTTTTTTTCTGTTTTACAAATTATAGCCATCTTACTAGATGTGAAGTTAGTATCTCATTGTTTTCCTTTGTATTGATTTGCATGATAACTAATTTATTTAATGACTAATGACATTAAGCATCTTTTCATGTGCTTGTTGACCATCCTTTGGAGAAATGTCTATTCAAGTCCTTCACCCACTTTAAATTGGGTTATCTTTTTATTGTTGAGTTGTAATAGGTTCTGGAGCATAGAGCCCTTCTTATCAGATATACACTTTATAAATTCTCCCCATTTTTGTAGGTTGCCTTTTCACTTTCTTTATAGTCCTTTGATGCACAGAGGTTTTTAATTTTGATGATGTCCAAATTATCTATTTTCCCTTGGTTGTTCGTGCTTTTGGTCATCTTATCTAAGAAACAGCAGCAGCTTAATCCAAGGTAATAAAGATCCTATGTTTCCCTCTAAGAATTTTATAGTTTTAGCCATAACAGTTATATCTTTGATCCATTTTTAGCTAATTTTTGTATATATTGTGAGATAGGGGTTTGAGTTTATTTTTTTTGCATGTAGATATCCAATTGTCCCAGCACTTACCATTTGGTGAAGACATTATCCTTTCCCTGTTGAGTAGTCTTGGCACCCTTGTTGAAAATTAATTGACCATAGATGTATGGTCGATTTATTTTTAGACTCTCTGTGCTATTTCATTGGTCTTTATGTCTGTTTTATCCCAGTACCACACTGTCTTGATTACTGTAGCTTTGTAATAGATTTTGAAATTGATGAGTATAAGTTCTCTCTCCTTGTCCTTTTTTTTTTTCAAGATTATTTTGGTTATTCTGAATCTTTTGAAATTTCATATGGCTTCTCTCATAAAAAAAAAATAAGCAGTTTGGATTTTGAGAGAGATTGTGTTGAACTCTATTCTATACCCAGAGAAAATGTGTTTCAAAAGTGAAGACAAGATAAAGACATTCTAAGACAAATAGAAGCTGAGAAGATTTCCCATCAGCAGACTCATATGAAGAGAAATATGAAAGAAGATTATTTTAACAGAAGGAAAATTATCTGAGAAGGAAGCATGGAGAAACCGGAAGGAAGGGAGAGCTTCAGAAAAGTAACCTCTTCGACATTGGCCACAGTAACTTCTTTCAGGACATGTCTCCAAAGGCAAAGGAAACAAAAGCGAAAATGAACTTTTGGGACTTCATCAAGATAAAAAGCTTCTGCACAACAAAGGAAACAGTTAACAAAACAAACAGGGAACCCGCGGAATGGGAGAAGATATTCGCAAATGACACCACAGACAAAGGTCTGATATCTAAGATCTATAAAGAACTCCTCAAACTCAATACTCAAAAAACAGATAATCATGTCAAAAAATGGACAGAAGACATGAACAGACACTTCTCCAAAGAAGACACACAAATGGCTAACAGACACATGAAAAAATGTTCATCAGCATTAGCCATCAGGGAGATTCAAATCAAAACCTCCTTACACCCGTTAGGTGTAAAGGCAACACCTAAGGCAACAAGACAGTAAACACAAATGTTGGGAAGGATGTTGAGAAAGGGGAACCCTCTTCCACTGTTGGTGGGAATGCAAGTTGGAGCAGCCACTTTAGAAAACAGTGTGGAGATTCCTCAAGAAATTAAAAATAGAGCTACCCTATGACCCTGCAATTGCACTACTGGGTATTTACCCCAAAGATACTGATGTAGTGCAAAGAAGGGCCACATGTACCCCAATGTTCATAGCAGCAATGGCCACAATCACCAAGCTGTGGAAAGAATGCCCTTCAACAGATGAATGGATAAAGAAGATACGGTTTATATATACAATGAAATATTATGCCTCCATTAGAAAGGATGAATACCCAACTTTTATATCAACATGGACAGGACTGGAAGAGATTATGCTGAGTGAAATAAGTCAAGCAGAGAGAAACACGTAGTTTCACTTACGTGTGGAGCATAAGGAAAAATATGGAAGGCATTGTGAGAAGGAAGGGAGGGGTGTATGGGGGAAACCAGAGGGGGAGATGAAACATGAAAGACTGTGGACTCTGAGAGACGAACTGAGGGTTTTGGAGGGGAGGGAATGGGGTGTTGGGTGAGCCTGGTGGTGGGTACTGAGGAGGGCACATATTGCATGAAGCACTGGGTGTGATGCATGAACAATGAATCTTGGAACACTGAAAAAATAAAATTAAAAATTAAAAAAAATAAAGTGTGCTTTCAGCCTGGAAAAAAAAAAGAAGATAAAAACTATGGGTAAATCTAAATGAATATTGATATATAAAATAATGGTATTTTATATAATGATATGTAAATAATGGTTTGTTATTGGGGGATCAAAATATATGGAAATATAAGTGAAATTAAAATATGTGACAAGAGCACAAAAGTTGAGAACAGGATAAATACAAAGTGTTGCTCTATCTGAGAAGTGGTAAAATTATAACCTATATTAGACTTTAATAAATAAAAGCTGCAAGGTGTAAGTTATAAGATAACCAGCAAAAGAACAGTACAAGAATGTACAGCAAGTTAATTGGAGGGAAGGGAGAAATGATAAAAAATAGCTGAACCAAAAGAAGAAAACTAAAGGGAGAAAAAAGAACACAGGTGAGACAAATAGTTAAGGTGGTAGATTTGATCCTAGCTATACCAGTATTACGTCAAATGTAAAAACACAAAATAAGAGACTATCATTAATTAAAACACACAAAAGTTAAGAGACTATCATTAATTAAAAGATGATCAGATTGGATAAGAAAATCCTTCAACTATATGCTGCTATCAAGAGACACACCTTAAGTATCATGAAATAGAAAAATTGAAAGTAGAACGGATGGAAAAAGACACACCATGAAAAGTCTAACCGTAGAAAGCTGATGTAGCAATTTTAATACAAGTGCCCTTAGAGCAATACAGGTTTGAACTGCTTGTGTCCATTCACGCATGGATTTATTTTCAATAAATATAGTCTAGTAGTGTAAATGTATTTTCTCTTCCTTATGATTCTCTTAATAATATTTTCTTGGGGCGCCTGGGTGGCTCAGTGGGTTAAAGCCTCTGCCTTAGGCTCGGGTCATGATCTCAGGGTCCTGGGCTCTCTGCTCAGCAGGGAGCCTGCTTCCCCCTCTCTCTCTGCCTCCTTGTGATCCCTCTCCCTGTCAAATAATAAATGAATAAAATCTTTAAAAAAAAAGATTTTAAATAATATTTTCTTTCCTCTAGCTGACTTTATTGTGAGAATACAGTATATAATACATATACAAAATATGTGTTAATCAACCATTTATCTTATGGGTAAGGGTTTTGGTCAGCAGTAGGCTATTAGTAGCTAAGTTTTTGGGAGAAATCAAAAGTTATGTGTGGATTTTCTACTGCACGGGGCAGGGTGGGGTAGTCGGTGCCCCGAACTCTCAAGTTGTTCAAGAGTCAATAAGTACAGTAGACTTTACGTCAAGGAGAATTATTATTGATACAGAGGAACCTTTCCTAATGAAAAAAGGATCATTCCATCAGCAAGATTTTAAAAATGCTCAATTTTAATGCACTCAATACGACAATCCCAAAATATATCAACAAAATTATGGGAAATACACAAATTCACCTTTACAGTGGAAGATTTTAACACACCTCTCTTCGTAATGAGCAAAGAAGATAAAATAATCATTAAGGATATGGATTTTATTAACCTAATTAACAAATCTGACCTAACTGGTATTTACAGAACTGTCTCCAACCACAGAATGCACAGCCCTTTCAAGGGTACCCGGGGCATGGACAAATATTGACTAAATAGCACACCTGCATGTGAGTTGTAACACATTTCAAAGGATTCAACGGCACACAGAATGTTCTCTGAAAATAGCAGAATTAAACTGGAAATTAATAACAAAGAATCAATAGAAAATCCTTCCCCCCAAATCTGGAAATTAAATGATCTATTTCTAAATAACTAAAGTCAGAGAAGAAGTCTTACTACAAACAACTTGGAATGTATTTTGAACTGAATGAAAATGAATATAACACACCCCCAAAACCATGTTGAAGGAAGACTTACAGTCTTCATTGAGCGTGTGGCATAGAGAAGAAAGGACTGACAAGCAATAACCTAAATATTCAGCTAAAAAAAGTCAGAGAAATAATGGAAAATTAACCCTCCCCCAAACAAAAGGACATAAACAATAAAGGTAAGGCCAAATATTAATGAAATAGAAAACACAGGCAGAAACAAGAATCAGCAAAGCTCAGGCTGATTCTTTGAAAAGATTCACGTGGGAGGAATTATCAAGAAAAAAGAGAAAATGCCCAAGTAACTGGTATCTGGAAGGAAACAGAGGCTATTGCTATAGTTCCTACAGATGTTAAAAAGATAAAAATATATAACTTTATGCCAATGAACTTGAAAATTAAGGAAAAAATTCCTAAAAAACAAAAAACGTACCCCAAATGTAGGTATCAAAGAAAGTACATCCATCATTTAAAATCTTCCCACAGAAAAACTTCAGGCCCAGATGACTTCATCAGTCAATTTTTTCGAACATTTAGGGAAGATAAAACACCGATCAAAAAAGAAGAACATTTCCCACCTCATTTTGTCAGCATCAACTCAGTGCTAAAACCTGACCAGGGTGTTAGAAGAAAGAAACATCTCTCTTGTGATAATTGTTTATAAAGTCCTAAACAACAATCCTATACTAGAACCAATTTCAGTGATTACATATAAAGGTTAATATATCAAGACCAAACTGGGCTTGTTTCAGAAATGCAGGGTTGGTTTGCTACTCAAATTCACTACCTTATCAGAAAAGGAAAAGTCATAGGATCATCTCAATATATGCAGAAAAATCATTTGATAAAATTTAATACCCATTCATGATGAACATTCTCAGTAAATTGATTAATAAGAGGGAACTTCTTTAATACTATAAAAGGTACGTACAAAAACCCTACAATAAATATTGTAGGTCCTAGCCAGTTCAGTAAACCAAGAAAAAAAAAATGATACGGAGATTCAAAAGCAGGAAGTAGGCTGTCATTATTTCTAGGCCTCATGATTGGTTGGGTAGAAAAAAATTTTAAATACACCAATAAACTATCAGAATTAATAACTGGATTTAAAAAGGTCACTGAATGCAAGATCAGGGTAAAAAGTCATATTTCTCTATTCTGCTAACAATTAGAAAGTGAAATTTAAAAATAAGATACCATTTACAAGTTTTCAAAACATCAAAAACACAGAAAACTTAACAAAAGAAGTTCATGATCTATATACAGAAAACTACAGAACATGATTGCGATTAATGAAAGGAGACCTAACTAGCAGCAAGCATTATCAGCAATAGCCAAACTATGGAAAGAGCCCAGATGTCCATCAACAGATGAATGGATAAAGAAGATGTGGTCTATAGATATAATGGAATATTACTCAGCCATCAACAAGAATGGAATCTTGCCATTTGCAATGACGTGGATGCAGCTAGAGTGTACTGTGGTAGGTGAAATAAATCAGTCAGAGAAAGACAAATACCATATGAACATTGGGGAAGGGGAAAAAAAGAAGGAGGGTAGCAAACCATAAGAGACTCTTAACAATAGAGAACAAACTGAGGGTTAATGGAGGTAGGTGGGTTGGGGAGGGGGATCAATGAGTTATGGGCATTAAGGCGGGCCCTCATTATGCTGAGCACTGGGTGTTGTATGTAAGTGATGAACCACTGAATTCTACTCCTGAAGTCAATATCCCACTAAATGTTAACTAACTAGAATTTAAATAAAAACTTTGAAAATAAATAAGTTAAATTAAATTTAAAAAAAAGAAAGAAGACCTAAGTAAATGTTCATGGGTGAAATACATAATTTTATAAAGATGTCAGTTCTGCCCAAATTGGTTTGCAGATTCAATGTAATTCCAGTGCAGATCTCAGCAGGATATGTGTGTGTGTGTGTGTGTGTGTGTGTGTGTGCACAAATTGAAAAGCAGATTCAAAAATGTATGTAAAAATGCAAAGATTAAGAATATCCAAGATAATCGGGAACAAAAAGTCGGAGGACTCACTCTATAGATATCAAGATACTTGAGTTTCTCTAGTCTTTTGCTGTCACCCAGAGTACTGTACAAAATTGGTTTGCCTGTATCATTTGGGGGTCTTGGCAGTGTATCTCTATAGGAAAGCAGTGTGCTTGGCTGTCTTCTCCTATGACTAAAAGTCACTTGCATTTTTAGTCTGCGCGTTGTGTGTTCATACCTCTAGTCGTTCTTCTACGTGGATGTTGCCCATTTTTATTTCACGAAGTTTTTTACGTGTTAGGTATTAAAATGAACTGCATGAAATTGCTATCTCGTTAGGTCAAAATGGTTAAATACCAGTCATTTTAGGTGGCTTAACTGAAGTGTTAATCCATTCGTCTGCAACAGAAACTGTAAATGTTTCCTGAGCTTTGTGTTTATGTTTTTAGTTGGCTTGTGAGGCTTTTGGTCATGCAAATTTTATCCCTTTTATGTAAACACATTAATCAATCCTTTTCCTTATTGCTTCTGGGATTGGAGTCATAGAAAGTTTCTTGGTTATAACTCCTAGTTCATAAAGAAACTTCCTCATGTTTTCTTCATTTTATATCTAAATCTATGATCCATTTGGAATATATTCTGGTGTATGATATGAGAGTGGGCTTAATTATATATATTTTTTCATACGCCTTTTGGTATCTCAGTAACATATATCAAATTCCACTGATTTGTGATGCCACCTTAATCTATACTGAATTTCTATACTTGTTTGGGTCTATTTCTGGATTTTCTATTCTGTTTGATTTGTCTATATACACGTTCATACTGATACCAGATTGTTTTCATTATAGGGGCTTTATAATGTGCTTTAATATCTGGATATGCTAGTCAAACTCCCAACACTGCATCTTTTTTTTCTTTTAAGATGTATTTATTTGAGAGAGGGTGTACAAGCAGGGAGAGGGGCAGAGGGAGAGGAAGAAAGAATCTCAAGCAGACTCCCCATTGAGTGGGAACTCCTATGTGGTGCTCAATCCCATGACCCATGAGATCGTGACCTGAGTCGAAATCACAAGTCGGTCACTTAACCAACCGAGCCACTCAGGTGCCTCCAACACTGCATTTTTTTCCTGGCTTTTCTTTGCTTGTTTGTTCCTTTTCATGACATATAACCAATGGCTCCAGAAACCAGCATGGTATTCTCATTGGTGTTGTGCCATAAGTCAATTTAGGGAGGATTGGGTTTTCTATTTCTTCTCCAGTCAGTTTTGACAAGCTATCATTTTTCCAGAAATTTGCCCATTAATCTCAGTATTCATCTTCTTTGGCGTGAAGTTTTTATAATATTGTCTTTCTGTATTTTCCGTTTCCACTGATTTGTAGTTGTGTCCTTTTGTCGTCCTTTGTGTTGTTTATCTTTTTCCTTATCTTTTTTTTCAATGAACAATCTTTCCAGTGGGTAGGTTATCGATTTCCTTTGAATTTTCAAAAGGTAAATGTCTGTCTGTCCTGTGTATGTGTGTCTTTTATTTGCCAGTGGGTGTTTCACTCATTCCTTTTCATCTTCTCATGTTTACTGTTATGGGTGTTCAGTGTTACCACCTTGATCCTGGTTTTAGCTCTCCATCACAGACATTTCGATATGTTGTGTTTTCTTCGTTGTTCTTTTTCAAACATCTTGCAATTTTGTTTTGTGCTTCTTTATTGACTTGAGTTCTCAGAAGTGTTTACATTTCCAGGTGAAAGGTCCTCTTGTTTTTTATTTGTCATTAATTTTGTACTTTTATGATATTAAGGTCATTCCACAAGTGAGGCCCAGAGAGGTTAAGTGACTTGCCCAAGGTCACACAGTGAGTGAGAGGTGGGGCTGGAGTGGAAACTCAAAGTCCATTTCCCTTCCAAGGCCCTTCCCTGCCCCTATGGCTCAGGGGTAGATATGCTATTTAATCATTACCAGCACAATTCCAGCAGGTGTCATTATGAGACAGTGAAGCTTAATTGATCAACCTGTAATGGACTATTAAAATTTAATTTCTGTGGGTAGGAAATTGGAATGCCAGTAGTCATAGTTAAGCAGGGGGGATTTTACTTGATATAAACTCCAATTACTCTTTTTTTTTTTTTTTTTAAGATTTTTTTAATTTA
>CM053606.1:4541029-4572250 GCA_028646535.1 Procyon lotor
GGCTCGATCCCAGGACCCTGGGATCATGACCTGAGCCGAAGGCAGATGCTTAACGACTGAGCCACCCAGGTGCCCCATAAACTCCAATTACTCTTGAGCTGGGTTCCCTCATAAGCAGAGCCGGAGAAATGTTTACGTGGGAGTATAAACCCAGGAAGCAGCAGGAGGGGTCAAAGAAGCAGACATAAAAGAGAGGGAAGCTGATTCAAGGATGTGTTTTGAGGTTGGCCAAGAGGCGCTCTCTGGTGGGACGAAACCAGTCTTGAACTGTCCCCCTGGGGCAAGAAGGGGGGAGGAATGTACCACCAGCTCCTGCCCACCACGGGTCAGGGGTAGACCACAGCTCCGTCTCCCCACACCTCTGGCTGGACGGTGTGTGTGTAGGGGGATGTCTGTGCCGATAGGCAACCCCTCGCCGTATGACCTGCTACCAGAGACACCCCCCGGGGGCTTGAGACAGGGCTGCCCCCAGCCCACAGAACTGCTAGACGTCAGCTCAGAACCAAGCAGGCAGAGTAGGAGGGGAGGTGGTGTGGACCGGAAACGGCAGCCAGAAGTGCCTGACCCATACAGACACTTTAAAAAAATTCTGATTCAAATCTTCAGAATTGCCGGTCTAGGGGAAGTAGGGATCCCTACTTTGCAAGGAATGACCATTGTTATCAAAATGGATATGAGGGGCTTAGAATTTCATTACGACCACGGAATATGTCATCTTTAATTAAGTTTGCTTTGTTTTTCCTTCTGTGTATGTGTCTGTCAGGGGCAAGAAATTCAGACCATCAGCAAAGACCTGGTTACAAATAAAGGAAGGATAAAATGAAAGGATTAAATCTGTCTTGACAGCAAACTAATCTTGAAACCTGGGAGCTAAGTTATCCCTGTTTCTATAAACATGCTCATTTTTCCTTAAACTAGTTTCTCCTACACGGAGGACTCAGTGGCATTGACCCACATTTAAAATAGAATCTCTTAGTCTACACATTTATCCTAAGGCTAATTATTCCAACTTTCAAATCCTAAGTTAATGTTTAAAAATCTACACATATCTCTGCGGTATTTATGACTCATTGGTACTGTTAATGCAGGCAAGGAAATAAATAACATCCAGCAAATAGCTTAATCCACACTCCGCTGACACACAATTTCCATGTCTACTCAGAGACCTGATGCAATCTGCCTGATCCTCCGCAAGAAAAATGCCCCGGGGGTCATTTCATCCATAGTAAAATGGGGAAAGTTACTTTTCCCGTGACACAGATACCCGTGTTGAGACGGTAATACCACATCACTAAATTCAGGGTGCTGTGCTCCTTAGCACGTGGCCCGTGGAGAAAACAGCAAGAGCAGAGCTGGGAGCTGGTGGAAGACCCCAGGGGTGCCCACCAGGGGCGCCCGGAGGACTTGATGTGCTGGGACTCACAGGTAACCATTCTCCCTCTTGGTTTAAACGTCAACTGTTTGTGTCCTTCCGTGTTTCACAAGACGTTTTTGCTGTTCTGAACTTTTGCGGGGAGAGCTCCCATTTGGAGGCAATTCTTCAAAAATTGCCGGGCAAAACCACACTGGCTCGGATTCATGAATGTACGTGGACTCCAGGATACATTTGGAAGCTGACGGTTGTTGTCCTTCTACCTGACTAGCGTCGCTGTGGAAAAAAATCACAGAAGCCCCAACTGCGGACATCCTTTAGATGGAAAATGTCATCACTGTTATTATTAATATTACTATAATAATCGCTTCTCAAGAACTTGGTCTTTCACGGAAACCAATGAGTAAATGAGAGGCTCACAGGGGAAAATGAAAATCTTTGAACTGCCTTTGACATGCCGCCGGTGGGCTTGGTGGAATCAGGGAAAAGCCTGTGGGAGATCTTGTCCCACCCTGTCTTCCACCAGCCACCCCATTAGCTTCATCCGTTAGACGGTCAAATAAGTACAACCAACCTCAAAACACCTCTGGAAGCGACCATCCTAGGACTGAAAGGGTAGCAGTGACTCGTTAAGTCTCCGGGTGACAGTCCCTCATTGACTCATACGTGTCATAGTTCAGATGAATAAGACTTTCCTGGATCAACTCAAATATAACTCAATTGCCCAGCGAGGAGGAGCAATTTTCATTTACGGAAAACCATTATGGCCCATAAAACCCTTCAGCCATGACGCTCACCAATTACTGGTGACCCGGGATGGGCAGTCACATGCTTCCTGTGCGCCCCCCACCCCAGGGGCGGTCCTCCTTCCCTCCTCCGAGACAGGGAGCCCACAAACTGCACACTGCTCGTCTCTCAACCACTTTCTGATCGTACAAAGACTCTTCTTGTCACGCTAACGAATGATGCCTGTCGTTCCCAAGACGTGGGCATTCGTTTCAAAGGTCTGAGTAACAATCGCTAGAAGTTTGACTTTACGGAAGTGTTGATTCCCCCCAGACCCAGTATTGCAAAAACAGAGTGTGTTTTCTGTGTTGTGCCCTGAGGGACGCACTGAAATGATTATGCGATCGTTCCGACAAAGGCATCCTCGTTTCTTTTCCCCACAGGAAGCTGGACTGGAGAAACCCCTTTAGCTGCTTCCTGGAAACCTGTACCTGATTGGCTTAGCACCGCTGACCGGAGAAATCACGCAGCCACCAAGATTGGGGCGCCCCTCACCAACCGTGCCTGACTCTTGATCCTGCCAAGCGATGCCCCCCACGTTCACCTGCCCAGCCCTCCCAGCAAGGATCATTTCTGTCTCCTCTCTCTCAGACACCCAACCGCCCTCCTTCCCACTTAATTTTAGCAGGAGAAAATGGCGGCCAACAGACGCTCCCTGCTACCAGCCATCAGGCCGGCAAACCCCTTTGTATTTTCTTTCTTTCCATCCTCCCATCCAAGGTCAGGTTCTCTGCACCCTGACCTACGGCCCCTCCTTCTCTGAGCTCTCCCTCTCTTTCCATCAACTTTTCTTGTACCCCCAACATCTCTCTCCAGTCCTGTGGACCCGGGACCCCAGCGCTCCCCTGGCTAGTCCCCGTCTCTTTTCCCCACAGCCTGACTGCTTGGCACGGTCGTCCGTGAAAAGGATTGCTGTGGGCTCCTTATTGTCCATCCCCCTTTTTCCTTTTGGAAATAACCACCCCCCACCAGGCTTGACCGGCCACAGGCCGGTGACTCTGACCAGTCTCTCTCTCACCAGCAAATATGGCCACGCCTGTGGGTCTCAATGGAGGGTGTAGGCAGCTCCCGGGACGTTTCTTTCAAAGAAGCTGCCTGGGCTTGGCCTCCTCTTTCCCCTCCTTGAAGACGGGAAGGTGGACGTGAGGATATGACCCGGCTTTGGTTAGATGGACGTAAAAAGACCCTGGGGATAGCAGAGTGACTTGTAGGAGGAGCTCAGTCAAAGGGTGGCCTCGTGGAGCACAGCCACCCAGTTGAGGGCGCTGGGCTTCAAACGAGAGAGAATTAGACACCCCGTCTTGTCCGAGCCACTGTGATGCCCGCGAAAGCAGCCCAACGTGTATCTTAACCAAGATGTTGTCCACCCTCACTTCCACGGACCCCTCAGTCCCCTGGCCATCCCCTCTCCCTGTGGCTCCACATTGGATTCCCCACGCCGGATTCCCCACGCCTTCCTCCAGGCTCCGGGCTGTCCCTCGTTGCTGCCTGCTCCTCTCACCCCCTCCTCCTCTCTCCTGCCCTCACCACACATCCTCCCAGGGACCGTGCGTTCAACGGCAGAGACAAGGCTCCAGCCAATCTACGCTGCAATGGAATTTATTAGAAGGATACGCAGCAGCCCATAGGATAAAGTGAGAACGGAAGAACCAGGCTCAGAGCAAGCCGAGATCTAGGAACAGGAACGAAGTGACAATTTCCTCAGCTTCTTCTCTCTGGGACAACACAGCTCCGGCCACTGGAAACTTTGGTGTGATCCTGCTAAGGATTCCAATTTCAGGGAGGAAACGTTTGACCGATCTAATTTATGTCACGCATCCAGCCCTTTGCAGGGGAAGAAGGAACATTTTAACTGACGGTTTTTTTAAGACTATATACAATAAGAGAGCACTAAGTTCCCGACCAGTGTTGGCACGTTGCATCCACCAGAGGAGTGCAGAATGGATACCAAGGAGGGCGCCTGGGGGGCACAGTCGGTTAAGGGTGTGACTCTTGATTTCAGCTCGGGTCATGATCTCGGGGTTGTGAGATCAAGCCCCACCTTGGGATCAGTGCTGGGCGTGGAGCCTGCTTAAGATTCCCCCTCTGCCCCTCACCCTCCACTCACACACGGTCTCTCAAAAACAAACCAAAAAAATGAATGAAAAACCCATGAATGCCGGGCCAGCAATGACAGATAATCTCTCCAGTCCACTCGCTGACTGCCCGTTGTCCACACAGCCTGCTTTATATACGAATAACTCCAGATGTGCCTGAAACAGAACACAGCTCCTATCCATGCAAATGGAAATCCTCCTGCTCCCAATAACTCACACACACACACACACACACACACACACACACACACACACAGAGGCTTCCAGCTTCAAGCTCAGGATCTGGAGAAAAACCTGCTCTTCCCCTGGTTGCGTCACGATCTCACGTGGACATAATGCAAACTATGTGTGAAAGGCTAGATTTAGCCCCTCAAACGTGTACCGCACGGAACCGTGAGAAAAAACTGAGAAAAAAAACGAGAAAAAGGTCAGTTAACCAGCACGCACATGGGCACACAGACGATCCTGTTCTTCTGCAGGTTCACCATTCCAATCCTGTGGTCATGTCGTCCTTCTAGATGGACCAAGTCATTTTTTTCCATTACACCCTCCAGGCACACAATGCCTTGAGCCTATGAACACTTTTCTTTCTTTCTTTCTTTCTTTCTTTCTTTTTTTCTTTCTTTCTTTCTTTCTCTCTCTCTCTCTCTCTCTTTCCTTCCTTCCTTCCTTCCTTCCTTCCTTCCTTCCTTCCTTCCTTCCTTCCTTCTTTCTTTCTTTCTTTCTTTTCTTTCTTTCTCTTCCTTCTTTCCTTCCTTCCTTCCTTCCTTCCTTCCTTCCTTCCTTCCGTCCTTCCTTCTAGAGATTTTATTTATTTATTTGACAGAGAGAGAGAGAGCACAAGCAGGTCCCCCTAACTCATGAGTGTCAGTCTTTTTGTTCTTTTCAGACCCTCAGCTGATTGGATAGGGCCCACCCACATTGGGGAGGGCACTCTTCCTCATTCAGGCTACTGGCTCCCGTGTTCATCTCATCCAGAAACAGCCCCCGCAGGCACACTCAGAATAACGTCTGACCAGATACCTGTGCGCACCACGGCCCATCCATGTGGACACAAAATAAACCATCATGGCGTCTTAGGGAGCCACCAGCAACCCCTGACGGTAAGAGGGTGGGCCATGAACTCTGAAGGTCAGAGCCACCAAACTGTAGCCCAGCCCTGCTGGAGAGCCTGCTCTCACTCTCCAAGCTGGTGGCTTTTTGGGCCACCGGGTAAGTCGGCAAGAGCAGGTCGTCCAAATACGCTGTAGGTGGCTTCCAGAACCCAAGCACGTGCTTCTTCCATATCTGATGGCAGGGACCCAAAGTGCAGCAGCTGTCCCTTCACGTTGGAAGGAAACCCAGCATGCCGCAGACCACCAGACCCCCAGAAATTTCACAAAAGTGGGGACCCTCGCACCTTCACAGGGCTTAACCTTCCACTTGCAGACATCCCTGTTTCTTGACAAGTTCCCTGAGACACCTGCTACCTCCTACAGTCTAAACAGGGAAAGTCAAGGTCATGACTGTTTGCCTCCCACCCCCACCCTTCCAGCCATCTGTGAGTTCAGATAAATAGTACTCCCTGCTGAGCAGAGAGCCTGATCTGGGGCTCGATCCCAGGACCCCGGGATCACGACCTGAGCCGAAGGCAGAGGCTTTAACCCACTGAACCACCCAGGCGCCCCTAAATAGTACTTTGTGACACAGGATGCAAGGACCATATGACAAAGCACACTTATCATAAGAGAAAAACTGGAACGGCACTGTGAGCAAGAAGAAAAATCGGCTTCGTTATTTTATAGCTGGCGATCTAAAATATGTATGCCCCGTGTTTATGGGGCTTTTGAGAAGCCTTTTGTTCTGTCCCATTGACTTGAGTTAATGAGGGTAATGAACTTGGAAACTGAAAAGAATTACTGCCCCGGCAGCTCTTCCAGGTTCCCGACGTTTCTTTTCATGTGGTCTATTTCCTGGTGGCAATAACATTTGTTTACCTTGAAAATGAGAGAAGACACTTTTATGGCTGATGTCCCCATGGTGCCTGGATACCCGCTCATGAGGCTTCGCACATCCCGTCTCTGCAAGGAGCCCGGGAACCCGGGGACCCTGTGAAAGCTGCAGACAGAAGCAGCATTCAGTCGTTGAAAGGGGACAGGGACAGATTTATTCCCGTCTCACTTGTCCTCCAGAATGCAAAGGATAATAATAGTCCCGGGAGAAGAAGTTTCTAGTGCACTGAATATTTTGTCTAGGTTTTGAGGTTAGCAGTTTGGGAACATGAGCTCCTGTGATAATGATTCAGGCAGTCAGTGCGCCTGCGTTTTTTAACACCTCTAATGTCTCACCTATAAATATTTCCCCCTTCTTAAAATAAGCCAAGTTGTTATGAATGATCATGTGTTGACCTTTTCCGATCTCCATTATGCAGATCTGTGAAAAAAGCAAAAAAAAAAAAGAAAAAAGTTCTCAAGGGAGTATGGGAAACAAAATTTCAAATACAGGCTGTGTGTGGATATCATTGTACTAACATCACACGACTGTCCGTCTCCCTCCATCCCCAGAGAAACACGGAGATCATGACGGGCACCTTCAATGCCCAGGATGAGTAGCAACCGTCTTGTTCGATTCCTGGGAAGAGTTTTCAAATGAAAATGTTTGTGACGAGTATATTTTTAGAGATTGTAATAAAAAGAGAACAAAATCTGTTAGATTTTCTGCTCACATCTTTTCAAAGAGGGATATGCTAGAAGGATCCAAGCTCCTTTGGAAGTCCGAAGGGCTCTGGTTTCCAAAATACTTTACATCTGAGACAATGAAGTTTCTGGGGAACACATCGGAGTACCCAACGGATAAATCTTGAGCAGTACCTAGCAGTGGATAACATTTGTTAGAAGGGAGACAGGCGGCCTTTTTTTTAAAGAATAAAGTGGAAAATCCCTCCCTTCTGACTAGAAAAGCCAGCAGCACATAGACCTTCCCCATTTTGTGTGGCAACTATAATTCTTCCCATTTTTGTCTTCTTTCTCATGTGGAAAAAGGAGTCAAGGAAAGCCAGGAAGGGTAGAAAGGAAAATTGATGTCTTTTCTCTGATTAGTTGGGGGCAATTTGAGAAGAATATTCTCACTACAGAAGAAAAGTTACCGGCAGATTGAAGAAGTGGGCGAAGGCAGCTCGTAGCAACGGGACCCCCCAAAAAAGCACCCTCGGAGGAGGGCACAGAAATGGAAACACTCTGGCCAAGACTCCATGAGCTTAACTGACAGAAATTAAGTGTGAATGTAGGGAAAGCACAGTGTCCATTTGTTTTAAAATCTGTTGAAACAGTTGGAAATTGTCTTATTATGAAAAATCTGAAACGCATGTAAAAATAAGAGAAGAGTGCCTCGACCCCCAGGTGCCCCTAGTGAGGCTTTAACAATCCTCAACCTCATTCCCGACCATCACGTGATGAGACTCCCAGGTCTTACGACATCAGTAAAATTTTCAGTGTGTATCTCTAAAGGATAAGGACCTTTTAAAAAATAATTGCATTACCACACCAAATAATTAACCAGAATCTGTATATTATCAGTGTTCGGATCTTAGCATTGGTTCATTGGAGGCAGGATTTTCACATAAGATCCACACATGGTCATTGGTCTCTTAAAAAGGAGCACGCTTTTTGGGGAGTGGGTTGGGGTGGCTTGGATAAAACCCGGTATGTGGGCATCATGGTGCCCAATTGCCTGAGCTTGGTTCTCTGCCTAGATTCTTTGGTGAATGGGTTGGAGGTGACATGGCTCTTGGGCTCCGAGGCTCAGGGAAGGTGGCTAAATAAAGATTTTATTTATTTATTTGTGGAGGGGGAATGCAGAGGGGGAGGGAGATGGACAAGCAAGCAGACTCCATGCTGAGCGTGGAGCCCGATATGGGGCTCGGTCCCAGGACCCCAGTGGAAACCAAGAGTTGGATGCTTAACCGACTGAGCCACCCAGGCACCCCTGAATACATTTTTAAAAAGTTCTATTGGGTGATGGTTTGGACTTGTAATTCCAAGTCCAGAGTACTTGGCTGAACCCGACTGTGTGCGGGTGAGGAGGGGAGGCCCCAGGCCAGAGGGAATCTCCCCGGATTACTGCCCTATGTGACCCTGGGAAAGTCACGTGACCTCCTAGGGCTCAGTCTCCTCATCCCGCAAGGGATCTGGGAGGACTGCACATGTGCAGTGTCTTGTACCAAACAGACGGAGAAGCATTAGGTGCCGCGATGGGCTCGCCACCTGCCCAGGTGTGTCCTGGCCTCCCCCGTCCATGCTGCTGGAAGTGTACCTGCTTTCTTTCTGGAAACTCACCGAGCTCCTGCCTTACCTTGAAACTTGGTCGTCCTCCCCTGTGTCTGTCTCAGCCTCCCACTGTTCTCATTGCCAGCACTCCAAAATCTTGTTTACCTCCCATTCGCCTCCTCCTTCTCTTGACTTTGTCCGTGACAGTGGCCTCCCGGCCGCGTCCCCACCTCCAGTCTTGCAGGTGCCTTCCCCACGCTGCCTCTCCTCCTCTGGGGCCATTCTCTCCATCAGTGCCCTGGCCCCACCAAACCAGTCACTGCTCTCACCTTCCTGATCCGATCTGATCTGAAAGCATCTTGTCTGGTTTGTTATTTCCCCTGGGAATTGTGAAGCCTGGGCTGCCCACTGTGCTGTGAGTGCAAATGTCCTATGTCTGATCCAGAAGACCCACGTCTTCTGTCGGCATCCATGAGATGGGGCAGGCTGGCAAGTTCGGGAAAGATCCCAGACTCCATGCAGGTCTGGTAAGTGGGGGACCCATTCATTCCTTCACGTGTATTTATTGTGCTCCTGCACAATTTTCAGGATCGTGAAATCCTTGAAATCCTTAAAATCATACCTGGCACGATTTTAAGTACTTGCATAGAATAAAATGCTCAAGGGGCGCCTGGGAGGCTCAGTTGGTGAAACGTCTGCCTTCAGCTCTGGTCATGATCCCAGGGTCCTGGGATCGAGCCCCATATTTGGCTTCCTGCTTGGCAGAAAGTCTGCTTTTCCCTCTACCCCTCCCCGTTGCTTATGCTCTTTCTCTCTTAAATAAATAAATAAAATCTCTAAAAACTTAAAAAAAAAACCAAAATCTCGTCAAAGAGGGTATGAACAAACGTGTGGAAGCGCACACGGGCACACCATTCCACGTAAGGATATTTTATGATTTCTCTGACCTATTGAAGGATGTCCAGGTTCTTGGAAGTTCTCCACTGTGCTCAACAATGTCCTCAACAATGTCCTCAACAATGCTGCAACAAACATATGTGTGTTCACGTGTCCCTGGTCAGACGTTCCTCCAGGCTTCCCCCGTCATTGGGATTTCAGGGCAGAAGAAATGGGCATTCTTAACTTCGCTTGGTATTTTCGTCTGCTCCCGAAGGGGATTTGCAATCCCTGATTCTCCACATCCTCGGAGACACTCAGCCCCATCAGGCGTCTTGATCTTTGCACATCTGGTAGGTCTGGAGTGATACTGCCTTGCTGCTCTTCCTCTGATTACCAGGCATGGTGCCAGGCAGCAAGAAAGGCACTTGGCCCCTTCTTAGAGGTCACTGCTGAGTAAAGGGGGGGACAAGTCCAGGATAACGTCCGGGGACACCAACTCGTGTTGGGCTCATGGTACTTTCTCATCCTCAGTACCTAGAGTCCTCCCCAGAGGAAGTGCATGTGGCACGAATGATCCGGAAACCACCCTCCTTGTGTTCTGGAAAAACCTGAGCTCGCTGGTTGGGAAGAGTTCCTTGAGACTGGTCAGAGGATGGAGAGCAAGCCCATTCCTCCTGGAGGCACTGGCGCTCCAGTCTGGGGCAAGGTGCCAGTGTCCAGGAATGGCCAGCAGCAGAGTGGAGGAGGCCAGAGGGACTGGAGTAACGGTGCCCCCAGATGACTCTGCCTGGAGCATGGGGCCAGGATGGGGGAGCAGCAGGAGCCCCGAGAATGAATGACACTAACTTTTTCCCGCTTCCCTGACGGGGTGGAGGCTTGGAGTCAAATTTGATTGAAAAGGAAGAGGGAGATGGAGGTTTCCGTGCACCTGCGTGTGTAGGGAAGTCACGTGGTAAACCAGCAGTCTCCGTGCTTTGTAAATGTTGCAGGAGAACGGAGTCCACGGGCACCCCGTGGGCACTCGACTCAGTCCCAAGGTCAGGGGAGAATGGAGGGGGCGTGTCCCTGAAGGGGGAGGGGGAACTGGACCAGAGGGTCATGTTAAGGAAATAGGGCTGCTCTTCAGAGTAATAAATGAAGGGATACCGAAGAGTTGTTTTCTCTCTCTTAAGGAACGTGACATGAGTAAATTTGCCTTCATGAAAGATTATCCCGCCTGCGGTGCAGACAATGGATAAGAAGGCAGGGGACTGGAGTGAGCCAGGGAGGCTTGGCAATGATGCAGGTGACAAAACATGGTGGCCTGGACGATGGGAGGTGATCAGGAACAGAACCTGGAGGCCTGATGCTGTCCCGGGGGGCGGGGTTGGGAAGTCAGGCCACAGGTTCCGGAGGAGGAGCCCGGGGAAGAGCAGGTGCACGTGGGTGGGTCCGGAGGCGAGAGTTCCATGGGGACACGTTCCATTCAGGAGCCTTGGACTGTAGGGACCTCCCAGCGCGTGAGGGGACCTGGTCTGTAGCTCACGAGCAGGACCGGGCACCGACAGTTTAGTTTAAGCCTCACCCAGTTGTGTGATAATAAGTACATCTTTGGGTTGATGATGTCACCCAGGGAGAGTGAGAAGGATAAGGGGTCTGGGACAGGCATGGCTGGTCCCATAGCGTTAGGATCTAATCAAGTTCCATTTTGCATGGATTGCCTCTACCTTCTTATCGCCATCCCCCACACCATATGCATATTTCCTTCCCCTAGCCTTATCCTAAAGAGTATTTCATATAGAAATGGCTACTCCAGCTACTAGTACCTCTTTCTCTTTTCATGAACATTGTTACAAGTCTTAGAAAATCCGAGCCCCGAGCCCCGAGCTCCAATGGCCACAGGCGCAGCTGTTATGTATTCCCAGCTACCTGTTGTTATGAATACCCAGCTACCTGTTGTTTCAACCGCGAGACTCTTCTAGCTCATGGGTAGCCTATAAAGTTCCTAATTAAATGGGAATGGGAAAATACATTTATTATTTATTTATAGGCAAACAGCCTTTGATAATGAAGGCGTCTTGATGACATGCACCGACATGATCTTTTCAAATCTCGGCTCACCAGGAATGGCTACAAAGAAGCGGGATAGGATCGACTGTTTTTACAAACATACCAGAACTTACATATTCAAAAGGTGTTTTCCTCTTCAAAGCAGGAGATTTAGTCAAATGATTACACCCTTTGAAAGGACATGATTGAAATTCCTTTTGGGGGCAAGACTCTCTCCTAAATATCTTGCTTCAGGGGCTCATGCATCTCTTTGGAGGAGGATGAGGGGGCTTGAATTTTAGAATCAGCCAAGTCGTCTTTTGGAGCCAAGTCTGATGAATAAGAGGAAAGACCGAGCCAGGTAATATCAGATCAGCAAACTTGCGGTATCCCCCTCCTACTCGAACCTGCCCCTCCCCAATTCTCACCCACTCGTGAAGAGCAGCACCCTCCACCAGCCTGAAAAAAAATTTCTTGAAAGCATTGATTTTCACTTTAAACCTATTTGCACCCAATTCACCACCCCTCCCCCCCGTCCAGTCATATTTTTTTCCTCTAACATATTTTCTAGAACTTTCCATCGCCTCCCTCTCATTGCATCATCCTAGAGCAGGGGCCACCACCTTCCAGTGAGGTTCTGGGCTCCAGTGCCTCCAACCCACCCACATCCCACACACAGCCTTCTTCTTACAAGGCCTGTCCTGTCGGCTCCTGCTTGGCACCCTATCTCAGCTCCCCCTGCCATCGGTAACAACCAGACACGTTCTGTCAGCCCCGGGACCCTCTTCTCCCCTCCTCCGTGTGCCTGGTTCCCACACATCAACGTTCGTTTCCTGGGGCTGTCATCACCAAGGACCACAAACCGGGTGGCTCAGAACAACAGAAGTGTCTCACAATCCGGTCGACCAGATGTCCAACCCAAGGTGCTGGCTGGGCTGTGTTCCCTCTGAACCCTGTAGGGGTGGATCCTTGTTTGCTTCCTCTGGGTTTTGGTCTTGCCAGCAATGCTTGGTATTCCGGGGCTGGCAGACGCATCGCTCCAGCCCCTGCCTCTGTCATTGGAGGTGTTTTCCTCTACATCCATCACGTCAGATGAAGGGCCTGCCCTAGTCCACAATCACCTCCTCTTAACCAACTCCATCTGCAATGACCCCATATCCAAATAAGGTCATGCGCACAGGTACTGGGGGTTAGGACTTTGACAAATCTTCAGAGGGGGGCGGGGACATAATTCAACCCCTAATAGCGGCCTTTAGGTCTCAGGTAGACCCCCCCCCCTCTAAGATGATTGAGCCAACCAGGGTGGGCCGTCCATCTTTAGCTCAGCCCTCGGCTGGTGTCCTTGGCCGAGCTTTCCTCATCTTAGACGAACTTGTATATTCTATTGACTTGTCCTGGCGTCTGTCTCTCACTCGAGTGTCCACGTTCCTCCGGGGCCTGGGGAAGTACAGACACAGAGTAGCTGTTCCAGAAACTTTTATTCATTGAACTTCAAACTGAGTTGCAGCCTGGAGGAAGTCACAGCAGCTTGAAATCGGACGACGTAAAGTCCCAAGACTGTGACCTACATCCATCTCCCGTCCTCTTCAGTGATTTCAAAGCTCTTATTTCACATAATTCCCATCCAGCAACTCAGCAAGAGAGGCCAGGCAAGTCTAACTATCCCCATTTTACAGAAAAGAGCCCCCAGACCAAGCTTATACTGAAAGGAAAGGCCACGGCTAAGACAGGACCACGGATCATTAGAGCTGGATGGAATCTCATCGGACATCGGGCTTGATCTCATTTTACGCAGGAGAAAACAGTTTGGAGAAGCGACGTGATTCGCTTACCACATCTTAGCTGCTTCCTAGGAGAGCCAAAATTAGATTCCGAATGCTTCAGCTTCTAATTAAATACCAAGAGAATTTCCAAACGTGTTGGAGAATGGCAGGATCGCCCCAGTAAATTAATGTGTGGCCTCCCCCTGCCAGTGCAGTCGGATGAGACTCCCTGGGAATCTATGCGCCAGATGGCCTGGGTGGGAATCCAGACCCCACTCCTTCGGGGTTTGGTAAACTTGAGGGACCTCATAAATTGATTAAGGCATCCATGATTAATGAGATGTCTATCTGGGTTGAACCTACTTTTTAAAAGAGAATGTCTGGAAAACTTCAGCCCCCAGACACAAAACCTCTGGTGCCGGTACCTCATACAATAACTGACACAAAGTCAGCACTCAATAAATAATAGACCTCTGATGTAGTTGACCTTGAATGTGAGGTAGGTTCTGGAGCAAGAGGGACCGTCCCAAAATTCCTCAATTCCTTCTACAGATGTGACGCCTTACCTATTCCCCACACATATAACATTTTCGCAGCCCCGAAGACTTGTTTTGGGGAAATCTGGCAAAATTATAATGATAGGGTAATAAGCTCCATTACATCAGTTTTCAGGGAGTTAGAGTGGATCGTTCCAATGAAGGCACTGGGCTGTGACCATAAAACCCATGAAGGATTTCAGCAAAGCTGAAAATGCATCCCTACTTTTGAGTACAACCTAGGATACCATAGGCATTTTAAATTATTGTATGTCAAGAAAATATCTTGAAGAAGAACCATTAAAATAATCCAGAGAACAAGAGTCTGATATCAGGGTTAGAATAAGAAAGTTGGGATCTTTTTTGCCTAGAATGAGAACAGCTGCAGGGAAAAATAGAGAATAATTTCTTGATGGATTTTCTGTTCATTAGACAAATATATCAAATGCCTCCTTGCTCCAGGCACGTCTAGGTGCTGGAATTTACCAATACATAAGACAGACCAAGTCCTGTCCTTGTGGGGTCACTGGATATTAATACAAATTTGTTTTTTCCAAATTTTGGAAAATTAGGTTAAAAGACGATCTTATGAACAAACAGAAGAATCCTTGCACAATGCCCAGGAGTCAAGCTGTGCCTGATGGATAATTGGTGATTTTATCTAAGAAAGGAAGTGCTGATATTCTTCGCATCCTTATTCTATGTGACATTAAAACTCCAAGAAAACTCCAGAAAAAGTAGGCAAAGGACAGCAGGCAATTCAGAAAGAAGGGATAGAAATGACCAATCGAATTAAATGCAAATTAGAATATATGCAAATTTAAATGCAAATTAAAACCAAGCAGTGCAAAGTTGCTAGTAAACTTGAGGAGTTAGTAGCTACTCAGGAAGAAAAGGCTAAGAGACTCTGAGAAATCCATACAAGGAATGTAACGATGGATGAATGAGAACCGGACATTGGGGGGATACACTTGAAAAATAGTTTGTTTCCAGAGGCTCCTTGCCTATCTGCTCATTTAGCTTACCCTGAGATTTCTGTTTGTCGGCCTCGCAAACCCATTACTCCGGACCACCGTCAGACCACCGTGCGGAGGCGGAAAAATGCTGAGCTGAATTTTTGGCACGCCGCCCAGCCAGGCTTTCTTATGTAACAATCCCCTGAGCTAGTTAGTATGAGAACTTTTGAAATAAAAGCTAAGAGTGGCCAAAACAAATATGTGGCCAGATTAAAACCAACTTGGCCAACGTTTCTCTAACATTCCTGCTTTATAAACACAGAAAACAGTAATAAAATAGAAGGCTATTGACAAAAATAGAACAACAACAAAAATAGAAGTGTTTTTGTTTTTGGGGTTGTTTTTTTTTTTTTGCCACAAATCAGGTTTGTGATCGCTCTTTGCCCATGTCTGTTACATTGTCTCCACTATCAAAAGCTCGAGCATTCCACAGAGTCCATTGAGAGCTTTCGAAACACTAACCAAAACAAAACAAAAGTGGTGGATGGAGAAAGGCATGTTCGCTGGTCGCGCTGTGTGGGTGTCGCAGAAGTTTTCTCTTTCATAACTGCTGTTGGATCTTTCAAGCAAACACCTAGAACTCTCCCCTCTCCGGAAATCAGGTATTTGTGGACTAGGTGATGTACTTGATTAGCATGCCGTGCCTTTATTCCCAGAAGAAAGGGAATGGGACAGAACACTCTGTCAAATAAACAATTGCCCAAGGTCTTGGGCAAGAGAAATTGGGACAGGAAGCAGACAGTGGACTCTTTGCCCCAGGTAACTGCCTGATAAGGTAAACACACGGCGTACAATGAGTACCTGTCCTCCTGTGATAAATATTTATATGCTGAGCTCTGTGTTTGAAAGCACTAAACCGTGGCTCAGTCTGAACGTTGACCTTTGGATGCAAAACACAGGGCTAATTTTACAGGTGATGTAATTAATTTTTGTGGCTCAAAGCCATAGTGGGAACAAGAGAAATTGTTGTTTTGCTGATTGTTGAAGGACGATTCAGTGGGCGTGCAGGGAAGGAACGGCGTGGACTCCCAGTCTGGAGCCTCTTCTTGGGCACACCCGGAATTCGAGGCTTTTCGGAAGATGGCCGTGTGGGAGCTTATCATCACACAAACTCAAGTTCTCGGGATGTTAGAAGAAGTGATGAACTTGACCCTGTGTGTACGCATGGCCTCGAGTTATTTCCCAGAGCACAGTGGGGACTTTATTTTTAACAGATGGGTTCAGCCTGGCCCCGCATCTCTGTGATCCTGATGTATGGCCCGTTCACATTAATGCAGTGTACGGGCAAACCACTCCCTCACGGTGAGCCGAATTGACCCCATCCCACCCAAAACTAAAAGGCCAATGACAAGTGAGGGAAGATACTTGCCACAAAGCGGCACCCTCTTTCTAGGTGGTAGAAGCTGGAAACCAGGGTCTGTCCTCATCACTTCCCTCCCTCCCACCTCCGTGTTCTGTGTCTCTACAGACCCTGTTTCACCCCTGAAACATCTCAAACCCACATACCGCTCCCATCACGCTTTGCCAGTTCCCTGACTTTTTCAGCTTCTTCTCTGCACAGGTGCTCCCGGGCCCTAACTCACCAAGACCAAGCTCAAGGTCTTTCCCCCACCGTGGGCCCTTCTGGGCTTCTGTTTCTCATTAAATAGCACCCTCTGCAGTTCTACTGGAGGGACCTGAGCCTTCTTCTTGGGTCCCCCCGCCCCCTCTCCTCACCCACCCTTTGCCACGGTGGTCCTTCTGGAATGCCTTGGAACCATCCACTCACATCAGGGGGTGTTCACTGCCTCCAGTCTGTCTCAGGACACCTTCGCCTCCCATGTGGACCACAGAAATGGCCTCCCATGACCTCTGGGGTCCACTCAGCAGCCCTGGCTTCATCGTCCCCGGAGGAGCCAGAGGGAACTTTACCCACCACAGATGTGATGGGGCCACTTCCTGGCTGAAAACCATTTTTGACTTTCCTCCGCCCTGAGGATGAAGATAAAGATCCCCACTCCACTTTCAGGGGCCTAGCCACTACCCTCCTGCCACCCTCGAGGCGCTACCACACCAGCGCCCAACACACAGCCCGCCCTTTTCCCCCTTTAGTTCATTTCCAAAGATTCATCAGCCTCTGAGATTAGCTTATTTACTTGCCTGCACGTCACAGGTGCCCCGTGAATATCTGTGGGATAGATGAACGGGCAAAAGAGCCAATCGAGGAATCTTCTAGAAGATGGGTGGTGAACTCATCCGACAAAATGGCAGAGTTTGAAGGACCATGAGCTACGTGCCCAGGCCTTGGATGGCTGTGGACGAAGAGTCTAGAAAGACAAAGTAAATAATTGCTGGCCTCCTGTCTGACCGCCTCACCTTAATCTGGAACTCTAGTCTCTGAGCCCACCCCCCACTTCCCTTCACTTGTCATCCTTCACCTTCCAGCTAGACGCACGTTCCCTCCCGGGTCTGGACACACCCAGCTCCTCTGAGCCTTGCGAGGGCTAACATCTCTCCAGCCCCTGCCCCTCCCACCGAAGGTGCTGGCTCCCTGCTCACTCCTCCTTAAGACTGTAGCGCTGGTGTCGCTTTCTGAGCCCCGGACTAGATCACATCCCCTCACAGCACGCAGGCCCTGCCTTTACACGGCTCATCACATTTCGTAATGACATATTCGGGTGATTCTGCCCCTATGGCCTCTCGTCCTGCCCCATGAAGGACGTCCTGCCCCATTTCCTCACCCTGTCATGCAGGCCAACCTCTGACACAGCAGCTTGTCTAAAGACTATTAAGTAGCAAAAGAAGAGTTGATACTCCTTTTTTTTTTTTTAAGATTTTATTTATTTGTTTGACAGAGACACAGCGAGAGCAGGGACACAAGCAGGGGGTGTGGGAGAGGGAGAAACAGGCTTCCCGTGGAGCAGGGAGCCCGATGCAGGGCTCGATCCCAGGACCCTGGGACCATGACCTGAGCTGAAGGCAGATGCTTAACAACTGAGCCACCCAGGCGCCCCGAAGTGTTCATACTCTTACATCCATTATGTATGTGATCCTAAAACTCTAAGAGAACAGGTGAGCAGAGGATTTAGCAGATCATTCAAAAAGGAGAGATACAGGAGCGCCTGGGTGGCTCAGTCAATTGAGCATCTGACTCTTGATTTTGGCTCAGGTCATGATCTCGGGGATCTGAGATCGAGTCCTCGCTGGGTGTGGAGCTTGCTTAAGATTCTCTCTCTCCTGCTCCCTCTATCCCTCTCCCCACCTTAAAAAGAAAAAGGAGAGATAGAAATAGTTAATCAACCTTCTTAGCAATAAAAGAAATGGAAGTTAAACCATAACAAAATATCATTTCAGTATGATAATTTGCAAACTCCTTAAAAAGTAATTGTAACATCTACAGGTTCAACGCAATCTCTATCAAAATCTTAACAATCTTTTTTGCAGGAATAGAAAATCCATCCTAAAATTCATATGGAATTGCAAGGGACTCTAAGCAGCCGGAACGAGGCTGGAAAAGAACAGAGAGGAAGTCTCACACTTCCTGAAAGAAGTGTCTTTTGGACACACATGGAGGAAAGAACAGTCTTTTCAACAAAGGGTATTGGAGGGGCATCTGGGTGGCCCAGTTGGTTAAGCGTCTGACTCTTGATTCTGGCTCAGATCATGATCTCAGGGTAGTGAGATAGAGCTCTGCATTGGATTCCACACTCAGTGTGGAGCCTCCTTAGGATTGTCTCTCTCCCACTTCCCTCTGCTCCTCCCCTGCTTGTGCTTTCTCTCTGTCTCTCAAAAAATAAAATAAACAAACAAAAAGCCATGCTAGAAAAACTGGACATCCACATGCAAAAGAACAAAGCTGAACTCTTCCCGAACGTGCTATGAAAAGTTAACTCAAAATGGATCAAAGACCTAAACACAAAAGCTAAAACTATAAATCTCTTAGAAGAAGAACAGGAGAAAAGTTTCATGACTCTGGGTTTCGCAACGATTCCTTGGATATGACACTAAAAACCTAGGTAACAAAAGAAAAATAGAAAAAAATTGGACTACACCAAAATGAAGAACTTTGGTGCGTCAAAGGGCACTATCAACAGAGTGGGAGACAAGATCTGCCAATCGTACATCTGATAAAGGACTAATATCCAGAATATATACAGAACTCTTTAAGACTCAAGAATAAAAAAACCCAAACTACCCAACTCGGCAACAGGTCAAGGACTTGAAGAGGCATTTCTGCCAAGAAGATAATTAAATGGCCAAGAAGCACATGAAAAGATGCTCAGGTCACTAATCACTGGGGAAATGCAAATCAAAACCGCAGTGAGATATTACTTCATACTCGACTTATACATTATGCTGCTTCCCTACTTTAGGATGGCTATTATAAGAATAATGAAAACAGTACGGGGAAACTAGAACCCTTGTGCATGGCTGGTAGGGATGGAAAACAGTGAAGCTCCTGTGGAAAACAATATGGCGATTCTTCAAAAAAATTGAAAATAGAATTACCGTAGGATCCACGGATTTCCCCTCTGCGTGAAAAAGAATTGAATCGAACCGAAGTCAAGGATACAAAGAGATCTTTGTACACCCAAGTTCGTTGGAATGCTGTCACAGTAGTGGAAACAACGCGTGTCCATCTGCACGCGAATGAGCAAAGAAAATGTGGTATATTCATTCAACGGATGCTAACGATTTCAATCGTGTCCCCTCAAAAGTCCTGTGTTGAAGCCCTAATCCCAAATGGGATAGTGTTTGGAGGTGGGGTCTTTGGGAGGTTATTAAGTTTAGAGGAGGCAGTGAGGGTGGGCCCGTGATGGGACCAGCACCCTGGTAAGACCAGACTCCAGACTACATGCTCTCCCTCTCTCTGTCCCCACCCCTGAGGGCATAGATGGAACGTGGACTCTAGGAGCCAGAAGGGCGTTCTCACTTGAAAGCAACCATGCTGCCATCTTGATTTTGGACTTTTAACTTCCAGAACTGTGAGAAAATGCATTCCTGTTGTTTGTCTCCCAGTCTCTGGTGTCTCGCGAAGGCAGCCTGAGCTAAGACAATCGACTATCATTCTGCCTCACAAAGGGAAGAAATTCTGATACACGCTTCAACAAGGATGGACCTCGAGGGCCTTCTGCTCGGTGAGGTGAGTCAGTCACAGAAGGACATCTACTGCATGATTGGTAGCAGAAGGGTGGCGGGCAGGGGCTGGCGGAGCAGGGGTGGGGAGGGAGGACGGGGAGTCAGTGTTTCGTGGGGACAGACTTCAGTGTTGCCAGATGCCAATAGCTCTGGGGACGGACGGTGGTGATGGGCGCACCACCGCGTGAGTGTGCTTGAGGACATGCAGCTGCACACTTAGAACCAATAAACTTTTTTTGTGTTTACTTTACCACAATTTAAATTTTTTTGCATTATTTCTTCCTGCAATTAAAAAAATTATCTTCTTTCGAAAGGTCATAGTAGCTCACGCTACATAATACTTGGTGTTCAGGTGACGTGTTTTTTTCAGAGACTGGTTCTCAGAACCGCCCTAGAAGATGAGGAATGTTCTTTCCATTTGTCCCATTGGGGAAACTGAGGCACTGGCCCAGGGTCGGCAACCGGCAGCTCCTGGGCGGGATCCAGCCTGCAGACGGGATGTGTAGGTCAAGTTCTGGGCTCCTGACCACTCTGCTGCTCTTAGGGGCTCACGTTGGAGCACTGTTGCCCTCAAGGAGACCCCGAGTTTGAGTACAAGGTGTCCACAGAGCCCGGAAACCACCTGGACGAGTGGCTGCAACCAGTTTCCACGAATCCATGCCCTGCTCTCCCCCTCCACCATGGCCGCAGTTGACTCACCTGGATACCTGTGCAGCCTCCTCCCTGGTCTCCTGGTCACCTCCCCTCCGGCCCTCTCCCCTCCCCCACCCATTCTGCTCCCCCTGTCACTTCCTCCCTTAGAACCCCCAGTGGCCTCCTGTCCGGTATCTAGTCCCACTGCCTCTCCACTCTGTCCCCACCAAGCCTCGCTCGCTGGCCTCAGCCGCTTGCCCTCAGCCGCTTGGCCTGGCTTCTCCTTCTCCTTCTAGGCTCTCTGGGTCTCATGGCTGCGCCGGTGTCTTCTAGGTCTCAGCTCAGATGTCCTCTCCACGGAGGGGCCTTCACGAGCTCCCGAAGTCCCCGGCACAGCAGTTAGCAGCCATCCTACAGACTTGCCTGCTTACCGCCCATCTCCCTACTTTTCCGCAAGAGGGCAGCTCCAGGGCTCACGCCCGGCACACAGCAGGTGCTCAGTAAATGTTTGCTGGCTGAATGAATGAAGAATCAGAGTGACCTTCTAACTGGGAGAGTTCATTGTCTGAAATGCAAAAAGTGATCCAACCACCTTGATGTGTCAGCTCCCCCGGGGCTTGATGCCAGTGACCTTAGGCAAGTCACTTGACCTTCCTGAACCTTCCTTTCCTTTTCTGTGAAATCAAAAGTTGGCCTGAGAGGGCTCCTAAGGCTCTTTCCCAATTCTGAAATCCGATAAGTACGCCAGAATATCACTACTCACCACCGACCCCTCTGTCCCCATTTCCCTCTCTTCCCACCGGTGAGGAAGAGAAGAGGCCATATTTAGGGAGTCCAGGGAAAGAGATGAAGCTTCCAACCCTACAAAGAAGAGAAGTTATTTTCTCGTTTTTAAAGTGTTCTGCCTTTGCATTCATGTTTGAATGCTGTAGCTTTTTTTTTTTTTTTTAAGATTGTATTTATTTATTTGACAGAGAGAGAGAGATCACAAGCAGGCAGAGAGGCAGGCAGAGGCAGAGGGAAAAGCAGGCTCGCCGCTGAGCAAGGAGCCCGATGCAGGACTCGATCCCAGGACCCTGAGATCATGACCTGAGCCGCAGGCAGCTGCCCAACCTACTGAGCCACCCAGACGCCCCTGAATGCTGTCGCTTTTTAACGTTTTGGAGCATCAAGTCCAGCCTTGACCTTTCCCTAGGGTCCTCACGGGGCCTCCGTGCCTAAGACAGAAGGCAACAAATGCACGGCCCACTTGAGTTTGATGCTGAAGTCACTTTAAAGTCCTGCTCATGTGGAACACTGAAGAGTGACCGTACAAAGATTCCTTTTAGCGTCTTCAGTCTAGACTCTAGATGTCTGAAAGTCTGCGCATAATCATTAACTTTTATTAGGGATGTATCGGGCTTTACTACAGAAATAATGTAATTATTTGCTAGCTTCCCATCAGCTCTCACTCATAGAGGCGGGAGGACCTATATGGAGAGTGGTTAGATTTCGGAAAGAGATTTTCCTCGGGCACTCTTCAGTAATCGCACCCAGGGAAAGGTGATAAAATTGATATCTGGCACCAAATCACTTTTACAGCTAGAAACAACCAAAGCTACTGTATTTTCATTCTAGGACCACAGCTCAATCTTGAAACATCTTAGTATCCCAATTGTTCCCCATATTTTTATTTTATTTTATTTTATATTATTATTTTATTTTATTTTATATTTTTTTGGTGGCAGTGAGAGCCACCAGAGTCAGGATTTTATTTCCTCTGCCTTCGGTGGTAGAGGAGTGCTTTCGTGCACTTGGACTAATAGGACCTTCCCCTTCGTGACTCCCGTTATCAGACTGCCTGCGACATCGAGGTCCTTTTTCTCACTCCAATATCCCAAAGTGTATGACGTGTCTCAACTTTTCTAAAGAGCTAACCGGGCTTGGGAATCCATGTCAGTGAGGACCCCGGTGAGTGTCTTACTGCTGCTGCAGACGGAATAGTCACTGAAATAGTCAGAATGAAATAGTCACAGGATGAATATAGAGTCACGGAAAAAAATTTGTTTTTTTTTTTAAAATGGCAACTTTCATTTTCCCCAGCTTTATTGAGATAGAACTCACATGCCATACGGTTCGCCCACTTCAAGGGCACAATGCTGTGGCTTTTCGTGTATTCACAGAGTCGTGCAGTCATCACCACGATCAATCTTAGAACATTTCCGTCACCCTAAAGAGAAACCCACCAATTAGCCTTCATAGCCTCCTGTCCTCCCTTCCCGCCCAGCCCCTGACAAGCACGAATCTGCCTTCTGTCTCCATGAACTTGCTTATGTTGCCCATTTCATGTAGATAGAATCCTACAGTGTGTGGTCCCTTGTGCCTGGCTTCTTTCATTTTGCATACTGTTTTCCAAGGGGCATCCCAGATGGAGCAGGTAACCAGAACTGCATTCCTTTTATTGCCAAATAATAGTCCATGGTGGGGACGTACCCCTTTATCCATTTATGGATCGATGCACTATGGAATTTTAATGCTAGAAGGGACATTGCAGGTCCTCCCAGGCAACCCTCCATTTTACAAAGGAGAAAGGAAGCACAGAGAGGGGAGGTGTCTTATCCAAAGTGACACGGCCAGACTAGGATACCTGACACTAGAGCTTTGGTTTTGTAAATCATGAAATATTTCATGCATACTGAAAAGTATATGAAAAAAATTGTAGTGAATTTTCGGTTCATAGCCTTCACCCATTTCCCTCTTGGGTTCCCTTTTATTGAATTACCTGTAGGAGTTCCTTGTAAATCCTCAATGTGAATCATTTAGGCGCCTCTCTTTTCCAAGTCTGTGGCTTGTATTGTCCTTCTGTTTCTGCTGTTGCTGATGTTTGGGGAACAGGAGGTTCTAATTTTAACGAATTGTCTGTCTTGTTATTTGTGGTTTGTACTTTCTGAGTCTTGGTTAAGAAATTTTTCTTAGTGTTCTCCTAACTTTTCCTCCCATTTTTTTTTTCTTCAAATTTTGCTTTTCACATTTCATTCACCTGGAATGTACTTTTGTGCCTGGTGGGAAGTGAGTTAATTAATTTTTTTCCTAGCTCCAATCTTCGGCACCAATTATTGACCGCTCTAGTCTTGTAACGCTAACCCGTTGTAGGGGAGGAAAAATATCTTTTTCCTTCCACCCCTCTAGGTTCTTGGTGGGGGCTCTGTGGCAAAGATAGATTAACAAAAAGGGTACAAATTTACTTAATATAAGTTGTACATGAGCCAGGAGTCTTCACGAGGAAATGAAGACCTGAAGAATATTTTATACTGGTTTTGATGAAGAGTGGAAAGTCATGGGGAAATGTGCTCGGACAACAGTGTAAAGAGAAGTAAACTGGGGGAAACTTAGCAAGGTCTGTTGATTCAGATTTCTCTTGGCATCCCTCATCTTTGGAGATAAGGATGCTTCTTTTCTCTGGGTACAGAAAGGGCACCTGTCCCGTGAGGGTCTATGTTATACTTCAAGGGAAGATCAAAGAGTCCTTCCCTTAGCTGCCATTGCTCAAATTCCTCCTATTAGGATTATTTAATATGCCAAAGTGCCATATTTGGGGGGAGCATGTCTCAAAACCTGTCACGATAGTGCCACCTCTACCGCACAAATAATACCCATATATCTGCGGGTTTAATTTTGGGCTCAATTCCTTTAGTCTGTTTGTCTACCTCTATGCCAATACCACATGTTTTAATTCCTGTAAGCTTATAATAAGTCCTAATATTTAGAAAGGCAAAGCCCACAACCTCTTACTTTGCCCTCTTTCTTCAAAATAGCCTTAACTATTTGTCTTAACTTGTTTGCTTTTCCATCTAAATTCCAAGATAAGCTTGTCAACTCCTCAAATTTCCTTTTGGGGCTTTGATTGGTATTGCATTGAACTGATATATTAATATGGAGTGTGCTGACATCTTTCTAGATATTGAGTGTCCCTATCCATGAAGATGGTATATAGCTCTCTCTCCCTCTTTTTAATATGTTTCAATACATACATTTTAAATAATTTTATACATTGTATAATTTATGTTATAAGTTTTATAATCGTCATTCTACAATTTTCTCTACAGAAATCATACACATATTTTGTTATATTTACTCCTTGGTTATACAATTTTTCTTCCTATTATAAATGGTAGTTTAAAAATTGTACTGTTGCCCGTATATAAGAATACACTTGAGTTTTAAGTATTAAACTGAAATTCAACAGCCATGATAAACTCTCAGTTCCAAAAAATGTATTAGTTCTAGCATTCTCTTGAATTTTATGCAGATGATCACATTATCTGTGACCTATGGCAGTTTTGTTTTTTCTTTTCTACCTTACACCTTTTATTGATTTTTCTGTTCTTACTGCACAGGTTAGGACAGGAAGCCTTCATACGGTTGAGTAGAAGTACAGACAGTGGGCACTGTTGTTTCATGCCTGATATTAAAGGAAGGTTTCTCATTTAATCTTTTTTTTTTCTTTTTTAAGATTTTATTTATTTACTTGAGAGAGAGAGAGAATGAGTGGTGGGAGGGGCAGAGGGAGAGAGAGAGAGAGAAGCAGATTCTCCACCGAGCAGGAAGCCCAACACAGGGCTTGATTCCAGGACCCAGAGATCATGATCTGACCCAAAGACAGACTCTTAACTGACTGAGCCACGCAGGTGCCCCCTCATTTAATATTTAAGTGTGATATTTCCTGTAGGTGTTTGGCAAATGTCCTCCATCTATTATGGAAGATCCCTTATATTTCTAAGGAGTTACAAATCTTTACTCTGGTTTTAAGAGCAGTTTTTATTAATTAATATTTTCATTATAGATGTGAGATATGCTCATAGAAAGAGAAATCAAATAGGAGGAAAGTAGAAACGCACCTTTCCACCTCCAGCCCTTCTCTTCAGACAAAACCACTGTTAATCTTTTGTCTTTCCTTCCAGAAATTCTTAATGTGCATATTAGCACCTATTTGTATGCCCTGTTTTTCCACATGAAGAGATCACGCCGTACTCCTGTTCTGTAATTGGATTTTCTCAAATGAAGCATCTTGGATGTGACTCTATGTCAGCACACATTGGTCTACCTCATTCTTTTTAATGGCTGCAGCATATTCCACTATGGATGCCCGTGGTTGTTTAACCAGTTCCCTACTTATGCACATTTAGGCTGTTTCCTTATTTGTTTATTAGTCCGTTTGCTGGCTGTTATACATAATATTGCAATGAACAAATCTTTATACATTTGTGCAGGTACATCAGCAGGACCAACAGGAAAAGTTCCTAGTTGTGAACCTCATTGTCTAATCCCCAAGCTCCTTTCCCTGAATCACCCTGCTCTTCACTAAAGGAGATTCAGGCAGACTGTACTTGCCTCAGTCAAGACCTTCCAGAACATGTGGGTCTTGGCATCTCCTTGTCTCCCTGACCAAGCAGGGTCAGGGACCCTGAGGGCAGACAGCTTGCCTCCTGGGGCTATTCCTGTGGACCCATGGTTCCTCTTGGCCAGTCTCAGCTGCTGTGGACTTTGGACCCAATTGTTGATCTAGATTCTCAGTGTCTCCTGCTCTTTCCTCATCCGTGTCCTGCCTACTTGGGTGCCTGGTACTTGTGGGCTCCTCCCTACTTTCAAGGACACCCTTGGTCTTGGACTTGGCTCCATGGTCTCTGCTTGTTCTTCTTGACGCTGACTCACGCCCTGCGGCTCCCGCTTCTGTGACATTCCTTTTGTCTTTCCTGTAAGAACTGACTCCCCCTACCCCTACCTCTTGCCTGATCTTGGTCCCATGCCTTTGAAGGGGATCAGAATGTGCCATCCTAAAATATGCTGCTTTGGCAAATGATAGTTTTGGACTGAGGGTAATTGAGAAAAAGTGACCACAGGAGGGGCTCTCTGCTCTCCAGCTATCTGCCTGAAGGCAGGGCAGATGCGCCCCTAGGGAAGGTGTCCTAGGCTTCTCTTGTACCAGGATGGGAAGAGCAACCCCATCATCAGAGATGGAGATGGGACTGAGGCAACTCTGCATAAGCAAACTTACAACACAACCCTGTCTGCCAGTGGTTCCATATATTTACCATATATACCATATATTTACCTTCCCAAAATTTGCTGCCTCCTAGAAGCCCCCTCTTCTTTGCCTTGGCTCTTTTCCACAATATAATGCCTTTTGTTAAAATGGTACATAAGCCCCCAAGTCTAACCACTTCTTTGGGGTTTTAATTTTCTATGAAAGTCCCATATATGTAAAATTAAAAATAAAATGTGTATACTTTTTCCTCCTCTTAATCTATCTTTTGTCAGCTTAATTTGCACACTCCACTCACGAACCTGAGGGTCGGGAAAGCTTTTCCTCTGCCCCTGCGGTCCATGCTCCGTTCTCAGCCACAACTCGGTGCTGACCAAGGGCCCACAAGGAGTGCTGACTCAGTTGAACACACTCCCTCACATACTCTCTACCCTCCAGCCAGGGGCAGTTTTAAAGTGAACTCCAGGGACGCCTGGCTGGCTCAGTTAGTTAAGCATCTGCCTCCTTCAGCGCAAGCTCAGGTCATGATCCCAGGGTCCTGGGATGGAGCCCCTCATCGGGCTCCCTGCTCAGCAGGAAGCCTGCTTCTCCCTCTCCTACTCTCCCTGCTCGTGTCCTCTCTCTTGCTGTCTCTCTCTGTGTCAAATAAATAAATAAAATATTTTTAAAAATAAAATAAATACCAGATCACCTTACTTTCTCTTTTAGGATCTTGTTATGGCATCTCAATGCACTTAGAGAAAACCCAACCACCACTTAGTGACCTGCCTCTCGCTCCCCCTGGCAACTCCTGTGACCAAGGGGGGGGGGGGGCGTGGGGCAAGCTGCCCTTTCCTCAGTTCTGGCCTTTTCCCACTTCATGGCTTTGGATGCGCTGCTCTGTCTGCTGGTGACATCCTCCACCATCTCTGCAAGGCTCAGAGTCCTCCCCAATAAAGGTAGCCATTATCGTTGACCACAGCAGCTCCTGTCTTCCTGGCCAGTTCACCACATTGCATCCCCACTCCCCAGCCTGCAACTGATTTTCCTTGCAGGAATCACCTGTCCCCCATAATATGGTGTCAACCAACATGCCCCACCTTCCCAAAGGATGGGGCAAACCCCCAGCCAATCAGACTCTCTCCTTTGGAATTTGACCCCTGACAGTCTGGCATTTGAATATTCAACAACAACAAAACAGTTAGCCCAGTTTGATCTCAAATGCCCTTTAGCTGCTGTTCTTTTGAAAATCTGTCCCACTGGCTATCCACCCCCCACCCACTCTCCCCTTGGTCCTGCCCATCTCCCTCCCTTCTTTACACCCTCTCCTTTTCCTTCTGTTCTAAGAATCTCCCCTTCCCCCAGCCTCCTCTCCTCATCAATCTAGCTGCCTGAATTTCTTTGTACTGACACTCTCCACCATTTCCCTCCCTTCCTCCAGACCCCCTCCCCCGTCTATCCAACACCCTCTATAAATATTTGATGAAGGAATGAACAAAGGCTATTCATTTTTTTTTATTCTGAGGACGCTGTAATGTATTTATTTTTTCCCCAAATATGTTTATTTTATTTTTTCAGTGTTACAAGATTTATTGTTCATGCACCACACCCAGTGCTCCATGCAATATGTGCCCTCCTCAATACCCACTGCCAGGCTCGCCCAACGCCCACCCCGCTCCCCTCCAAAACCCTCAGTTTGTTGCTCATAGTCCACAGTCTCTCATGGTTTATCTCCCCCCTCTGATTTCCCCCCATTTCCCTTTCCCTTCCTTCTCACAATGCCCTCCATGTTTTTCTTTACGCTCAGCATGTAAGTGAGACCATAAGGTAATTGGTTCTCTCTGCTTGACTTATTTCACTCCGCATAATCTCTTCCAGTCCCATCCATGTTGATACAAAAGTTGGATATTCGTCCCTTCTAATGGAGGCATAATATTCCATTGTGTATATGTACCATATCTTCTTTATCCATTCATCTGTTGAAGGGCATCTTGGTTCTTTCCACAGTTTGGCAATTGTGGCCATTGCTGCTATGAACATTGGGGTACATGTGGCTCTTCAACAAAGGCTAATCATGAACGTGTGGCACTTTTCAAGAGGGGCAAGACACGCTGAAAGGAACGGGAGTGAGGCCATTCAAGAAAAGCGCAAACAGTGCAACTATTAATTGCATCATATACTTTTGCCTTTGTTTCTGCTGCTTCCTTGGGCATAGACATGTGGCTTCTAGGAGCCGGCTGGGAGCCGATGAAGGAAGCTCTGTACCCTAAATTCCTCTGCCCTGAAACACCCCATCTAACCACTTTCACCACTGTGGGTGATATCAGCAGTAAAAATATGGGATTTTTTTTTATCCTGATGAAAGGGAACCTTTACTTGATGAGGGCCACTTTCTAATAATTTTCTAGATGCTGGAGACCATCTGTTTCACCTCTTGACCTCATGTGTTGTTAAGCTGATTCTTTTCTCTTTCGGACAAGGATGTGCTGCTGCATTTCAGTGACCAACGGGAAGTGAGTGCTGACATCCACCTGCTCGGCAGGAGGGAAACAGGCACATCCACAAGAAACTGAAGGGGTCTGTCCCCAGACTCCCTGAGGGCCACCGACTCCCAGTGCCCAGCACGCTGCAAAAGCTCAATAGATATATGTTTGATGGCTGATCTAGTTATTGGTGTTTTTGTTAAAAGGCTAACGTTGCAATAAAGCAACGTTTATATCTTGTTTTAGATATAAACTCGAGTGATGGAATTCAGAGTTGGAAGATCATCTCCTCCAAGGGTCCATCTAAAGGTGGATCTTTGGATGGATCCCTCTAGATCCTTTCGGCATTTCTGCCCAGCCCTGGATTTGGGCAATGTTCCCTTATGTGAAGCCAAAGACCATACTGCAAGTGTAGACAAAATGAGTCTACCCTCTAACATGTGGTCAGTCCTCAAATATTTGGAGGCTTTCTACCCTTTTCTCTGGGACCAGCCCCCAAGCCCTCAGACTAAAATAATCTTACCACCCGCACCCCTGCCCAACTCCCTGTTGCAACTACCACTCAGCCCCTTCACCGTAGAGCCCCCTCCATCTAGTCTCCAAGACTGGGGTCTCCAGGGCGGCGTCCTGGCCCTTCTTCCCCAATCACTCTAAAGGTTCTCCCGTCTCACTCATGCCCAAGACTTTAAACATCTTCAGTCACCTAATGTTTCCCAGATTTGCACATTCGGCCCTGACACCTGGTGCCCATGCCGGACCCACACCTTCAGTCGGCTCTTTGGCCCCTCCCTTGGAGCTCACACCACCTCACACTCTACCTGCTTCCGCCTGGACCCTCTCTCAGTGAGCAGCACGCCCTTTGCCAGCTGCTCTGATGGGAGTCCCACTGCTTTCTTCCTTTTCCCTTCTCTCCTCAACCCCAATTAACCACCAAGGCTCCTTGGCTTCTCAAATCCCTCCCACTCTCTACCTCCCCTGCCATCACTCTGGTGCAAGAATTTCTCACCTGAACGGTTATCGGAATCTCCCCTCCCTCCTTTTGGAAAAACTCTCTGATGACTTCCCATGGGACCTAGAATAAAGTCAAAACGTAAGCCACCCTCCCTGACTCTTCACCTTCATTCTCTGAGTCTCGACTCTGTGATCACAACTGTCTACCACTGTGGCCTTATTTGGGCTCTTTGGGAAAACCAATCTCTACCGCAGGGCCTTTGCATATGCTGTCTGGGTCCCCTCCTCTCGTTAAGGTTGCCTCCTGCTTCCCTGAGCCCCCTGGTGCTTCCTTGTAACTCCTAGACTAATTTGGCATTTAACAAGAAATTTACATATATATATGAATATTTACTTATACATATTTTTGCTATATGCCTGTCCCTGCAACTAGAGTCTAAATTCCATGTAGGCAGGAATCTGGTCAGTTATCTTTCTCCTATGTCATTCCCAGCACCTAGGAAAGCTCTTGGCACATATTAGGTGTTTGATAAGTATTTGCTGAGTGAACATGCTGATGGTTCAAGTATATGTTTCCTGCCAGTCTCTCCCCTGGTGGCCCCCGGGGCTAAGCAGCTCTAACTACTCAAAACCCACCTCCTTATCTCTCTCCCCAGCCTGCTTCTCCTCTGTAACCCGGTCTCAGCGAACAGCCCCATGACCCTGGGGGCCACCATCACCCCCATATCCAGAGTCAAGCCAAGTCTCGTCCATTGTACCTTCTTAATAACTCATATTTCTGTGCTGAATTTTTTTTAAATAAGATTTTTATTTATTTGTTTGAGAGAGAGACAGAGATCATGAGCGAGGACAAGGAGGAAGAGGAGGAGGGAGAAGCAGACTCCCTATTGAGCAGGGAGCCCCACTGGGACTCGATCCCAGGACCTGGAGATCATGACCTGAGCTGAAGGCAGACACTTAACTGACTGAGCCACCCTGGTGCCCCTCTGTGCCGAACCTTCTGCCCTCACCACTCTGAAGGTTTTGTTCAACCCACAGACCTCACACCCGTTGCCTTTGTAGCTTCCGATCCTGGGACACCTTCCTTCCAACGGTGCTGTCTGCGCCCCATCAGCAAAGCACCATTCCCAACTTCCCTGTGAAAACATCACTCCGTTCTTGGTCCCTGCTTGGGGGGACATTTCTCTGTGCCCCTCACCCCTTCCCCAAGAGAGGGTCACCGTCTCCTACCGGCGTGTTTGCGAGAAGGGACTGAGCCCCTTCCCACATCAGCCATGCCCTGCTCCTTGGTGCCTGCAACTTTCTGACTTAGGGA
>CM053606.1:4572750-4606459 GCA_028646535.1 Procyon lotor
TTCCCAACCAAATCCCAGACCCCCCAGGTCTACATCTGAAGGGGTCCTACACTGTCTCCTCCCCCCACTGCCCGGCCCTCTGGCTTCCCCCAGCTGCACGGCTCCCAGCCACCCCTCCCCCACTCAGCAGCCGGAGGCCTCCTTGCTCTTGTCATCCCCAGCTTGGAAACCCCTTGACAGCTCCCACTGCTCCCGGAATAAAGTCCAGACATGTCCCTCATCAGCTCCTTTTTCAGCTTCTGGTCTCCTCAGCCTCCCCCGAGGCCCATCAAGCGCCTGCGAGGCTGGGAGTGGGGGGCAGACACAGGATCCTTCTTTGCATTCCTCCCAGACGTCCTAGTAACCTCTCAAAAGTAGCACGCCTGTCCAGATTCTTAGTTGCAAGTGGCAAACTGGCTAATTCAGACAGAAAGACGATTTTGGAAGGGTGCTGTATAGAGCAGCAACTGATAGGAAGGCTCAGAACCAGACTTTAAAACAGCCAGGATGCCACACGCCCCGGGCCAGGTCATTGTCAGGGTCCTGGGATCCAGCCAGGGTCGCACGAGCTGTCACCACAGCTGGGGAAGGGTCTAGGATCACCGTGACTCACTGTGGGATCTGGGCTTACTCCGAAATGAAAAGTTTTAATGAAAGAAAGACAAGCCAGAGCCAGGAGGGGCTGGGGCCGGGATGCTGGGTGCAAGGGGACAGGCCCACGCCGCGCACGCCGCGCACGCCGGGTACCGTGTGGGGCCGATGGTGCTGGTAAAATCTCCCAACGATCCCCACTTCCACAAGTGCCACCTGAGGGCATCGGGTCCCCCACAGCCAGGTCTCTGATCCATACCCCGGCTACGAGGGAGGAGACCGTCTCGGCCCCTCATGCGTCTGTCCACGCAGGTGAGGTCGGTACCCACCAAGGCCCATTAGGCAGCTGAAATCAATGATGGGAAGCCAGAGAACAGGGCATAGCCCTCTTCAGGGAAAGTGTGTGGCCCCTGAGCCCCCCAGCCCCGGAGAGTTTGCATACTTTATCACAGCAGGCTACAACACCCGGGCATCATTCATTCAACGAATATTAGCAAGCGCCCACCTGGGCCAGCCTCCCAGGGTCCTACGGACAGCCAAGCAAACAGGACTCCTGTGCTCAGAGTCCTGGCTGTCCTCCCCATGGGACAGGTTCCCTCCCTCTCTGCCTGATGGTATCCCCTCCATACGAAAGTGCACAAACAATATGGGACAGGAGGAATCCCCGTGGCTTGTGCTGTGGCTCCCCAGAACACGGCTCCATGGTCTGCTGTGCCCACCCCCAGGGTCCTGCCCTCATCATTTTCCCTTTCCCTTTTGATTGTGCTCTGGATTCCTGAGGTTACTCTCAGAGGTCTCTGTCTTATATTTGCCCAGGAGTAGGTGACTTTCTTTTCTTTTTACGTACCTGCTCTTAAAGTACCTCAGCTTCCCCCTGGAACGATATCCATTTCCCTCTCTTTGGAAAGTCACTTGTAAGGACACAGTCGGAACTACTCTGAAGTGATCTCCCCTTTTGAGATGCACATCTTACAATCATGAGACTTCTCCATGCCTTTTGAGCTCTTCCACGTAGATGATCATAAAATACGCTTAACGCTGTGTTATCCTTCTCGGATATCATGAATCCTAAAATCACATAGTTGGCTACTTCTAGATTTCTATCATGTCTGTAGCTAATAGTCCCTCCATAGGGCGGACATTTCTGGGAATAGTTCTTTTGAGACACGAAATGTCAATAAGTCAAGAATCTGCCAGAAGCCTCATGATCTAGTTTCCACATAGTAGCAAAAATGGCCTTCTCAAAAATATGAAGCAGATCATGTCACTCCCCTGTTGGACACCTTGAAATCCTCTGCCCTTCCCATCAAGCTCATCTTGTTCCACTCCTACTGTGTTCTTTCCACTCTTTGAATATCTCCAACCCTTCCCTGCCCCAGGACCTTTGCACTTGCTGTGTTCGCTCTCCTTTGCTTAGCTAGCTTCTCCACTTCCTTTAGGTCTCAAGATGGATTTCACAACCTCCACGAGGTTTCCTCTGATTACCCTTTCCTCCTTAGGTCCCTCTCACTTATTCTCTACCTTAGCCCCTTGCTTATGGAGTGGCCGAGGTCCACTTGCAATTATAGTAGTTCTTAGTTTGTTAACTTGTTTGGTTTTGGTTCTGGTCTTTGCTTGCTTTCTGGCATTGGAAGGCCAGGGACTATGACAACTGTCTCCTTCACCACTGTGTCCCTAACACCTGTCCCAGTGCCTGGCCAATGACCAATACTCAGCAAACTTGGGTGAAAGGAAGGGGGGATGTGAAGGAGTCTGATTTTTGTGAATAGGTTTCCAATGGATGGTTCACTTCTAGAATCTGTTCTCTGCCCATTTGCGGAGCTCGACCGGAAACAGGATAGAATTTCTCCTGGGTCCAGATGGCCTCCAGTGTGCTGAGATGACAGCTAACTTCTGTCCTTTTCTCTGCTGTACCGTAAGTCCCTCTCCATCCCACGTCTCTCAGACTTACAGCCGGGTCTTTGGATGGAGCCCTGCCTATTCTTCGAAATCCTGCTTCCGGGCCCCAAGTATCACTTCTGCTTGTCTTAACTGTTCCCCCGGGTGAATCACCAGGTACTTCCTGGCCTCCCATTCTTTCTCCATCACCTCGCTGTCCTGCACAGCAACACGAATCACTGATTCTTGGGAGTTTTTCTCCCTCCCCTGCAATATTCAGCTTATAGTGGGCTGGCTATGCAGCTGGTCCTTGGGCAAACCCATTCTGTCCCTGGCCAGTGCATTCCATTTCCAGCTAAGAGCCTCTGTATTCTGGAATCATAAGACCGGCAAGATCCAGGAAGTCAAAATTCAAATAACCAATCATTCATCTCTCTCATTTTCTTTTTCAACTATTCCAAGTCAGCAGGAAGAGATTGGGAAACCTCTCCTCTGCCTCCTTCCGTGCTGGGCCTGGGACCCCAGTGTCTTGAGGGTGCTGCTGAGTCGCTAGTGAAGCAGTCTGGGGGTGAGGGGGTTGGGTGGCCACTCCAGGTAGTACTCGGGGAGACCACACATCTCCCATTGCCATGTCAGGTCCCATGGCCCTTAGCGGGCCCCACTAAGCTTAAGCTTCTTTGCTGGGAGGACTCATCGCTCTCTCCTAGACAACTCCCCTGCTTCTCCAGAAGACGTGGTTTCTCCCTGGGACCTTCTTACCCCCACCTGACTCTACTTGGGTTTTGACTCCTTGAGTGCTCCTGTTGTTCTGTGAGCACCTGTGACCTGGCCTGGCTCTCTGCCAAAGGCCCAGCCGCCACACCAGGACCAGCTCTCGCCTTCCCTGAGCCCCATCTAGCAGCTACACTTACTCTTCTGTGTCCCTGTCTCCTGCTTTCTTTGCTCTTGTCCTGGGTTTAGAGGAATCGACTGCTTGCTTCCTCCCTTCCTACTGGATCGTAAGGCTGGATCCACTTAGAAACTGAAGCCTGAGGTCAGGACCACCTCTGCCCCCTTTGTCCCCCAAGCCCCAGCACCAAACCTGCACAGTGTAGGCACACTGACCTTTGTCAATAAATGAAGATCCTGCTTCTGCCAACTCTTCATCCTCCTGGGGGCAGCCAAAAATCCATCCTGGATGGCTTCATCTGCTCAGTGGGCTTGATAACCAGCTCACATTTGCTGCTGCTCTTGCCCAAAAGGATGCACACTGCTTGTCGCCAGTCCCTGGGACCGCCATCTTGGTGTCTGGAATGGGAATGGAATGCCCAGAGGGGTTCTGATCATCCATGGCTGTTGGATGATGCATGTGAAGAACCTATCTGGGTGCTCAGCACAGCAAATACAGGCAGATACCGTGACTACAACAGGAGGAGGACGAAGAGGAGGAAGTTGACAAAGGAGACAGTGATGACCAAGGTGAAGGTGAGGACCCTCCCTGGCTTACTGCTGAGCTGAACTGTGTCTGTTTCCCAGCCTCAGTTTCATCCCCACCCCATCCTGAGGAAGCCTGAAGCCACTTCCTTCTATATGTTCATATTTTCTCCCACTCAGGATCAGGAATAAAGGCTTGGCTCCTATCAGCAAATGACAACCAGTCAGCACTGCTGGTGAGAGCAGCCAGGCAGTGAATCACCTGGCAAATGGGAAGAAAACCCTCCAAGGAAGAAAAGCATTCACACTTTTTTGGTCTTAGATTTGTCAATCTCTGCAGTTGGGACTCTTATCGGTTTATCTCCACACTCAGGAAATGGATATTCTTGGGGTTCTGGGAAGGATAAGATAGCTCTAGAAAGAATTTTCAAATGGTTCCATGCAACAACAATTAGGATGTTTCTTTCCCCTAATTATTTGTCATATAACAAAATATTATGGATCAGATTAAGTTCTAGAACCACCCATCTTAGTGAATCAAATTAGAAAATACTGTGGGGGAGGAAAAAACTTTCCTCTTCCCTCTTAGGTTCTCTGCCTGGGGCCTATGAATTAGGCTGACAAAAGCCAGAGAAGCAGGAAATGGGCTTACGAATTTTATTTGATGTTATATTTTCATTTTTGTGTGGACAGAGGCCTTCACAGAAAAGAAATGAAGACCCAAAGAAGTACTTATACTTGGGGAACTTATAAACCATTTTGGAGAGCTTATAAACCATTTCAACAAAGGAGGATAAAACGTGTGGAGAAATGACAAGACAAAGGAAAAGACGTGTGGGCTTCTAGGGATGGTGAATGTGGGAAGATAAACATACAGGGGAAACTAATGTAGACCAGGGTTATTTAGTAAAGTTTTATTTATGTAGACTCATGTTGGCGCCATCCCCATCCCTGGTGATCTAGGCTGTTCTTCCCTTCCTGGTAGGAGGGAGGGGAGAACATCTCCAAAGGGAAATACAGGCCCTACTTGCAGGCAGAACTCAGGAAGGGAGAATGCATTTCCTGTGTCTGCTTTTTCTCCTTTGCCTTCAGCTCAAAATAGTCTTCATGGCAAAGTAGCATACTTTGGGAGGCATATTTTAATCCCTTTTAATATTTTAAAATAAATTTAATTATATTACCCTCAAAACTGTATAGAAACCCAAAGGAGAGGAAAATAGAATCTTGCCCCCTGGAGACATTTATTCCTGGAGAGATTTATTCAGGAAACAGGGAAGGATCATTGAAATCAACATTAAGTTACTAACATACACTTGAGGGTGACTGAAATCACGGCAAGTATATTTTTCTTACACAAATTAAATGTTTTCCCTCTGCTCTTGTGCAGCAAGACTTTTTTTTTTAATAATGTATATGTAAATGATCATATACTTCAAACTGGTAAGGTTGAAACAGATTACAGTTGGTGTGACTCATTATTTAGAAGAGGGTAAATCATTCAAAAGGAAGAGTATCTTATTTGTAGGTTTCCTAAAAAGCTTAGGATGGTCTTATCATCCCTGGGAACAGAGGGGTTGGGGTTCCCTGACCTTCCAGGAACCTGTACCAGTCACGCCTCTGCTCAGCCCCAGGGTAAGATGCCAGGGCTCTTGACGGCTTGAGCACCATGCAAAGGTCTGCCCTCCCCTCTTGAATTATGCATAACACCAAAGGCAAGGAAGTTATTGCTTTGGGCAGAAAGGATTAACTCCAGATCTGATCACCTTCCGAAGACATTCATTTTAGTTCAGTGGAGGCTAAGAATGACATTCATTCACGTCCAGGGTCAGGATGGCTGATGCGACTTAGACTCTATCCTCTCAAAAGCCCAAGGTTCTACAAAATCAGATTTTAAACAAACTCTTCCTATCTCCTGAAGTATAAAGGTAAGAAAATGGAATTAATTTCATTATATTTGAGCAAAATCACAGAAGACCATATAGCTAAAGTGGAGGGTTATATTTACTGTGACATTAAAAGTAGTTTTATTTTTGCTCTTAGGAGCTTTATAACTTTCGTAACTATTTGCTAAATAACTCTTTAACAAAGCAGCAAGGAGCCAAGTCAAGGGAAGAAAGCATTGCCTTGGATAACCCAAAGTTCAAGTCAGATTTTCAAATGGCTGTTGTCTACCCTCTTGAGGATGAGTCAATATCTTAGATGGTGACCAAGTGCCCACAGAGAGGAAGTTTTTAGCAAGCACCCCGCTGAATGAAGTAGCCAGTCTCCTTCAGGGCAGAAATTAAAGGAGTAATTGTGAAAAGCTAGCAATGCGCGAGCCCCAGTGGTCTCCCAGGTGGGACATATTAAAGGTGTCCAGCCCGAAGATAGTCCTAGTGGGAGCAGTTTAGGTACTAAGTGATTTCTGCCTCAACTCCCTCTTTTAATGTTCCTGCCCTTTGCACATCCATCCATCTATCCAAAAACAAAACACATAGAGGGTACCCCGGGGTCACTCAAACAGGGGTCCTTCCTGTTGCCAGAATCTCTCCCCGGGACCATGGGTCTGCAAACCCTCCAATCCTACCCACAGACCCATTTTCTGGAGGGTAAAAGCAAAATCAAAATCAAACAAAAGAGCATTATACTCTGATCCTTTCTTTTTGAACTCAGCTGCTGGGGTTTTATAGTTTAGAGCTGAATGAGGGTGACTTCAGCCAAATCTGGCTGGTTTCAGAATAAATGTAAAATAAATTCAGACGGCCCTGACTCATGAGAGAGGGTGGACCATCCAGCTGCTCAGGGCAAATGTAACAGAACCAAGATGGGGATGTGTTCAGCTCTGAGTTGTGTCTCAAGTCCCCGAGTCCTGAAATTACCTTGAGAGTCTCCACCAGGCCTGAGACGGCTGGTTATACGGGGGAGGCACCTGTGAGCTCAAGTCCACATCCAGAGTTTTTTGCCAGACCTGTCTTCCAGGACTCCAAGCTCACGCCCTCTCTGGGCAAGCCTTGGGAAATTTCTGTAAGTCACACGTTACTAACACATGGAGAAGGCCGACAAGTGGCGGCTTTGAAACTCATTCTTTTTTTTTTTTTTTTAAGATTTTATTTATTTATTTGACACAGAGAGAGAGATCACAAGTAGGCAGAGAGGCAGGCAGAGAGAGAAGGGGAAGCAGGCTCCTCGCTGAGCGGAGAGCCCAATGTGGGGTTCAATCGCAGGAGCCTGGGATCATGACCTGAGCCGCAGGCACAGGCTTTAACCCACTGAGCCACCCAGGCGCCCCTTTGAAACCCATTCTTGTGTCACACCTTGTCTTTTTTCTCTCTCGAAAATGGCTTTTTGGGGTGCCTGCGTGGCTCAGCATCCTGGGATGAGCCCCACGTGGGGCTCCCTGCTCAGTGGGGAGTCTTGCTTCTCCCTCTGCCCCTGGCCCTGCTCATGGGCGCTCTCTCTCTCAAATAAGTAAAATCTTTAAAAATAAATAAATAAAATGGCTTTTCCCCCCGGGCAGACAGCAATGCCCATCAAATAAATGTCAGGGCGAAGGAGCAGCTCCTTGCCGGGCGCAATCCCACCGTCCCACCCTACTGGGGGGTCACTGGGTACCCCCTAGTAAATTTCTCTATTGTGTGTCAAGTGGAGATCCCTGCTGCGGCCCTGAGCCCCCATAACTTAGGACAAGCCTAAGTTATGTCTGAGCTTTAGGAGGAGCCAAAAGTTAAATCTCTGCTCAAATCCGATATTCTCCGAGCTCAGAGGGATACCTCACCTAAGGGCGGATGGGGCCGGGCTGATTTTTGCATGCAGAGTGGGGGTCCAGAGCGAGAGGGCTTGCAGAAATTAAGTGCGTGGCCTGCGTGGCCACGACGTCGCCTTCTGCGCCTGCGCGGGGTCTTCAGCAGCACCGTCCCGCCCCCCCAGCCCAGCCCTGAACTTGGGTCAGTCCCTCTTCTCGGCTCCCAGTCCCCCAGGTCAGAGACAGTCCTGGAAGGTCCACCAAATGCTGTGGCTGGGGTCAGGTGACAGGAAAGCCAGGGTCCACTCCAGATCTGCCGCCGCTCAGACTAGCGCTTACAGAAGGCTCAAGTTCAGGAGCTGAGTAAGAATAAACACCGACTATAAATAAGCCGGTAAATTTCTTCAAGGCACAAGCGCCACAAGGAGAAGGTGCCACCGCACAAGTGCTCACTTGAAAAATTCTCGACGCGTAAAAATAACTTTGATAACCGCGCGAAGACGCCTGGCTCAGGGGAAAGGAATGGGCCCCGCGCTCCAGCCCGCTTCCCGCCCGGAGGCCCGCGGGGCCCCCCCAGCTGCGCGCGGCCGGGCCGGGGCTGCGGAGGCGGGGCGAGGGGGAGCGGGGAGCGGGGGGCGGGGCCGGGCGGCGGGGGGCGGGGCCGGGCGGCGGGGGCGGGGCCGCGTGACTCACCGCAGGGCTGCGCCTTAAGAGGGCCAGCGCTTCCGGGGCGGGGCGTGACGGGGAGGGCTTGGTCAGGGGGCAAGTGGCCCCAACCTCCGCCTTCTCTGCTGTCACTCTGAAGGGTGGCCCCCCGTTCCACCCCGAGGTCGACCTCCCTGCCTGATCCCAATTTTCACCCCGGCGGGCCCTCCCCCTTTTCTCGTTCTCCTCCTTCCTCCTCCCCTCCTCTCCGTCTGCCGCTCCTCCCCCACCTCGCTTCCCCCTTCCTTCTCCTCCCCCTGTCTGTCCCCCTCCAGTCTCTCCCAGCCCTCACCTTCTCAGTCCCGGGCAGCTGCCTCAGCCATAAAATATGCTCAGGCACCTACTCCTCTCCATCCCCACCTTTAAAAAGGTCTCACCCCTCCAATGGTCAGCGCACACCTCTTTCCCTTCATCCTTAAACTCCTCCAAAACTCAGTCCCCCGGCTGGAACCCACGGATGTCTGGCCTGTGACCTGCACTCTCCTCAGAGTGTTCTTTTTAAAACAAGGAGATCTTTATCATTTTAAAGTTAAAGAAGTCTCAAGAATATTACAAAGAACCCCCCAAACCCTTCTACCAGATTTCTCCACTCTCGAACATTTTCTACATTCTTTCTCACTCTCCACCTATTTTTTCTAAACCATTTGCATGTAAATCGCAGCCAGTCGCGTCTCCTAATCCCTAAATAGTTGGCTGCGTTTTTACTCAGGACAAGGATGTTAATGGCAGAGTTAGCAAAAGAAAGACTCCTTTAGGGATGCCGTGTGTCCCCGGAGCTGCCCAGTCCACTGGCCTGGCAGTGTTCCTTGGGCTTGACCTTCCCACACCTTGGTCTCTGTTTCTCTCTCTCTCACTCCCCCGATCCTCCCCTTTCATGGGCTCCTCGCCTGGTTCCCCTCAGAGGTGGGTCTCACCAGGGTCCAGCTTTCCGTCTCATGTTGCAGACCGTCCCTCGAGGGGCCCATGGACTCTCACGAGGTCAGCTGTCACCCATATTCAAGAGCCTGGAATGTTGAGCCTGGGCCCCCCTCTAATCGTCTGCTTTCCGGGAGCTGATGTCTGGCGTTGTATCCTGGGCAGGTCAAAGAACTGAAGTCACTGCCCCAGTTCTGCCCCCTCCCCCACGCTCCCTGCACAAGGCATTCCAGGCCTCCAAGATCTGTGACCAGCTCCTGGTCACACACTCTGGCCTCCTCCTTCCGCCTTTCTCCCATCTCCCTCCTCCCTTCCTGCAAACTCCCAGACCCCCTCGCCCACCGCCCACTGGTAGTCTCTGCTTGGCTTTGGAAGGTTTCATCGAATCCCTGCCTTGCTTGAGATCACTGCCCCCCAAGCTGCTTCCGGGTTCCAAAGGGGAATTCTCGGGTCCCTGAAAAGGTATTCAAATGTCAGGGGGAGTGGTGGGAATTTTCCGAGAAAAGGCTTATAACTTTCACTACGTTTTTGAAAGAATCTGCGGCTTCTCCCCCCAAATACAAGAAGCCTGCTTGCAGAGGTTCAAATTCCTCCCAGGATCCGAGGCCATTTACTCTGGGCTCAGTCCAGCTTCCACAACTCAGTTCCCAGGGCTTCCCAAACTTGCGGGTCACAAGAATGACCTGAGGCACTGGGTCATCTCCTGCCTCGGCCCCTCCCCTGTGGATTCTGATTCCGAAAGCCTGGTGGTGGTGCCTGAGGGGGGGCGGGAGCCCCAGGAGTCTGTATTGAGCAAGGAGGACCTTCTTTTGGGGTAACACTGGGCTAGAGACTGGCCTTCCTGTCTCCCTACGTTTGCATACAGTGTGTTTCTCTCGGAAATTTGTCCCCACTCTCCCTCCTCCCCCACTTGCCCCTCCCATCCCCGCACTGATAAATTCCCATTTATCCTTCAAGGTCCAACACAATGTCAGCACCTCCGGCAAAGTCTTTCCTGATCACCCTTGAGCTGTTGAGGTCAAGACAAAGCTGCTGTAACCGAGAGGGCCCGGATGCATGGGTTTAACTGAGATGGTCTAGCCTTTCCCGCGACAGCCAGGTGGGGCGGCTGCTGGGGGGGCTGTGCCCCCCTGTCTCACTCTTTGTGTAAATGTCACATTCCAGGGCATGTGACGCATCAGTGGTTGCAGCGAGGTCCCTGCCAAGGCTGTCAGCGCCGAAAAGAGGAAGGGGACCCTGAGGGGTTGTGCCTCGTGTTCGAAGGCCCTGCCGGTAAGTGGCGCATCGGATTGGGGCTCACATTGGCCAGAGTTTGGTCAAATCGCCCCACCGGGTGCAGGGGAGTCTGGGAAATGTAGTTTTTAGCAGAGTGGGCCTGTCACCTGTCATTTGCTCTCTGAGAGACCTGAAGCAAAATTTATTAGGCACTTACTATGTGCCAGGCACTAAGATGGCCACCCACTGTCCTAAATCACCTTTTCTAAATCTTCACAAGTATTTAACCAGCACCAGGGCGGCTAGGAAAGGGCTCAGGTGCAATCTAAGACCCCCTGAGACACGTCCCACTGAAGTCCTCACCCTCGGGTGACTTAGATTCTTTCCTTTTCTAATTTCTTTCTTTCTTTTTTTCTTTCTTTCTCTCTATAACAGATTTATTTATGAGAGAAATAGAGCGCACGGGGCTGGGGGAGGGGCAGAGGGAGAGGAGCCGATTCTGCAGAGCCTGACATGGGGCTCAATCTCACGACCCTGAGATCCTGATCTGAACCAACACCAAGAGTCAGACACTGAACCACCTGAACCCCCCAGGAGCCCCAACTTAGATTATTTTCTTTGCATGTCTGCCACTTCCCCCCACTGCCCTGGGGATATGCTTAATAAATGTTAGTGGGATTTTTAAGTTAGCTCGTGAAAATGACATAATGTCACCTCCTTGGCTATTTTTGGTTATCCCCCCGTGTCCCCTGAGTGAGAATTAACTCTCAGGCCCTGTAAGAGGTCAGGCAGAGTCTGGACATCGACCCTAGGGATATGACATGGTTAGATGAATCCCAGGACCCTCGCAACCCTAACATGCTTTATTTCTCTGCCACTCCGTCACGGTAACTGAGAGTGTCTCCGTCCTTCTGCTCTGCAAGCCTGTGCTAAGTGCTTCCCTGTCCAGCTAGTGGGCACTTAGTCATGTCCTCAGAAGGTCCCTGCAACATGCATCCTGGGAGGAAAAGGTGTCAACAAGAAAATAAACAACAACAATGCAGACTGAGATAAGAGCTAGGAAGAAGACGGACTAGGACAAGATGAGACGTGCATGCCTGAGGACCAGGGAAGGCATCTCTGAGCAGGTGATAATTCAGTAGAGACCTTTATGAGGGAAGGGACAGCTAGGAAGAGCTTCCCTCGTGGAGGGACCAAGCCCAGGTCTGGAGCTTCTGAGGTTCCCAAAAGCAGCCCAGGAGGCAGAGTGGCTGGGGAGAGACAGAAGACAAGTCAGGGCAGGTGGCCCAGGGCTACACAGCAAAGGGCCGGGACTTGTTCTAATGGGCCCATAGGTCTCACTCTGTTATGAGCAATTCTACATAGATTGTTGGACTATTATCTCAGCTGCTACATAGAAAGTGGAATCTTCCCACATGATGGGAAGATTTTTGGTCAGTCGTCCAGAGATCTGATGGAGGCTTTGAGTGGGGTCATGGCAGCAGACTCGAGAGGTGGGGTGTCTGTCTCCTGGAGGTGGCCCACAGGCCTGGCGAAGAGAGCTTCCATCTAGATAACTATGGTCTCCTCATCCCTTATGTGTTACTACTTAGTCATTACACTCCTTGGAATAGCGGAATCACAGCACAGGACCGCTGCGGTGATCAGTGTGACCTCCTACCTATCCACGTGCCCGAAGGCTGCATCTCGTCTTTGACTTTGCAGATAATACTCATGGTTGAGTTCATCACATTGGCCTTAATCACTCTTTGGGTAGTAATCACTGGAGATTATCATGGACGTGGGTTCTGCCTCCATCAAACTCATCCCATTGGAGAGACAGACAGTAAACAAATAAATCTAAAATGACACCTGTGAGGAGAAGTCCACAATCCCAGGAGGATACATGAAAGGGGCTTTGACCCACCCGGAACAAAGGACGGCTTTGGGGAAGGACTATAGGAGCTGAAACTGAAAGGAATGAGTGGGGTGGGGGGTGGAGAGCATGTGGACAGAGTCAATAGCATGTGCAAAGGCTCTGGGGCATGAGGGTCATTGTTCCTTCCAAGAACCTTTACTGAGCAGGTAAAAGGGAAGGTAAGATGGGGACAAGAGTGGGTGGGTTTGTATCAGAAGAAGGAGGCATTCCCTTACCATCTCTGGGTCATCTGTGAGAATGAGAAAGCAGAGGAGATTTGATAATGGCATTGGAGAAACAGCATTCCTAGAGTCTTCCTGATTTGAAGGAGAGCTGTGTCACTAAAAATGCATATTTTTTTTTTAAGATTTTATTTATTTGACAGAGAGACAGAGAGAGAGAGATCATAGGTAGGCAGAGAGGCAGGCAGAGGGAGAGAGAGAAGCAGGCTCCCCGCTGAGCAGAGAGCCTGGTACGGGGCTCTATCCCAGGACCCTGAGATCATGACCTGAGCCGAAGGCACAGGCTTTAACCCACTGAGCCACCCAGGCGCCCCCTAAAAATGCATATTTAACCTAGAGATGGTAAGTTTTATTTGAAGTCTATTGTTCATATGAATGACCCAAGTTGTTTTGAAATCTCCCTACTGTAAGCCCCAAATTAAGATAGCGTATAAAATCAGTCTAACATTTATAAGCAGCCAGGGCACTGACATTCTTGGATAAGATTCTTAAATAATCAGTCCCACGAACGGAGAGGAGGAATGTCCCAGAATGACCCATTATTCATCTATGGTTTCATCCTTGTGACAGTTTCAGGGCAGTCCAAAGTTAGCCCCAAACTATTCAAAGTCAGTTCAAAGGAGAGCTTTGGTATCTCTAGATCCAGGGACCTTGCCTATTAAATTTGTCTTTATTAAAAAAAGAAAGTGGCTCATTAGGATAGGGAGAATGAATCATCTGCTGCGATAGAGATGACACTCTTGGTGTAGTTTTGTTTTTTTTTTTCTTTTACTCTTAACTTGGAGCACCTAAAAGAAAATAAGCCCAATCTCCTACCCACCCATTCCCTGCTTTTTAAGGAGTTCCCTGGGAAGAATTTGCCACATTGCAAAACTCATGAAACGCCTGCCCGTTAGAAAAAGACGTTTCTGCAACCTGAAGCAATATGAGTGTGAAAGCAAAATGAAAACACAAACAAAAAACTGGAGGGAGGGAAGTTCTGAAACACCTATCGCTTTAAAATTAAAATATTTTTCGCCAATAAAGAAAATAACTGGGACCTGACTTAAAAGAAAAAAATACAAGCAGAGTCAGGGCACAAATATTAAGATATTTTTCGATGGAGAAGAATGGGGGCAGGTAGGTGGGAGGTGATTAGTGCTCCGTTTTGGATGTGTGGGTACCAAACAAGATCCCACAGCCTTCAACTCTGGGAATTTATCCCAAGGAAATGATTTGAATGAATAAAGTGAGTTTTATTTGCCATGTTTTAAAGAAGTTAGACTTGACTCTGGGGAGAATTGAAACAGGGTGGCAGGTGTGAGTCAAATGGTCCAAAGGCATTCTGAGTCCGTGAAGGTGTGGAGGATGGGTTAGGAGTGGGAGGAAGGTAGGTAGGGTGGTGTTGAGCTGGTCTAGATAAGAGATAAGCAAGGTCTGACTAAGGCTGTAGCCTCAAGATTAGAGAGGAGAGATTAGTCATTGAGATATTTAAAGGATCATCCCCTGTGCATTGGGGGGAGGAGAGAAAGATTCTGGAATGATACTTGGTTTGGGTGGATGGTGGCGTAACCGAGGAGGATGGGGAGAGCAGGTGAGTGAGTCTGGTGTCTGTCTTCCCATCTGTCTGAGTGGGGGCTGGAGTCAAGGGGCGGAGGAAATAGACAGCTCTTGGGGTATGCCAAGTTTGGACTGTCCACGGAATAGCCAGGAGAAGACATCTAGGAGTAGGCGAGCGAAAATGCAGGTCGGGGCTAAGAGAGTGAGGTGGCTGGAGATAAAGAACAATAAATAAACGTTTCCCAAAAGAAATGTAAGGTCATCAGTGGCTTCCTCCTTTCTTTATCTTGGTCTTCATCCTGTTGGGTCCTTCCAAGTAGTGGATGCTGTTGACTCCTTCCAACTCTTAACCTTTGGGCATCACCTGCTCATTGGTTGGGTTTCTGCCCCATCACACGTGGTCAGTGCACACTCTTCCAACGATCATTTATCACAATTAAAACTGAGTAATTATTTGCATCGTTACATCTCTTAAAAGCTGAATAGCTTAATGAATGTACTCCTATAGATAGACTTTTTACCCAAATGAGACCAGTTGGTAAGTAACGTTTTATAGTGTATTTTTCTTTCTTTCTTTCTTTCTTTCTTTCTTTCTTTCTTTCTTTCTTTCTTTCTTTCTTTCTTTCTTTCTTTCTTTCTTTTTATAGTGTATTTTTCTTTTCTTTTTTTTTAATTTTTTTAAATATCTTATTTATTTATTTGACTGAGAGAGAGAGATCACAAGTAGGCAGAGAGGCAGGCAGAGAGAGAGAGGAAGCAGGCTCCCTGCTGAGCAGAGAGCCCGATGCGGGGCTCGATCCCAGGACCCTGAGATCATGACCTGAGCCGAAGGCAGAGGCTTAACCCACTGAGCCACCCAGGTGCCCCTATAGTGTATTTTTCTTGTGCATTAATGCATCCCAAGCGCTCTTCACATACTCATGCGAATTTGAGGCTCCTTAGTAATTAATTTAACTGTATGGCTGAGGCTGAATTTATCTCAGTCCCTTACTGTTGGATATTTGAGGTATTTCCAATTTTTCTCTAATCTACTGCTTTCCACATTTCCATATATAAGTCATTGCCTGCTTCTTTCATTATCTCCTACAAATGGGATTGCTGGTCCAAAATTTGTAAGTCCGCCAACTGTCTTCCAAAAAGCCCATCAATTTACACTTCTAGTTTATTGCTTTATTAAAACTTCTTTCCTATCATAAAAACAGTGCCTAATAACTATAGACAGAACTACAGAGAAGCAAATAGAGAGACATAAGGAGCCTGTAATCCTGGGGTGCAGCTTGGTAGCCCCTCTTAGGAGAATCTGTCCTGTATTTGTTTAATAGACGCCCTTGGGAGGCTGGCTTTGGCTGGCGGTACAAGTTCACCGTTACTGTCTGTGTGGCCTTAGGTGAGTTACTTATGTCCCCAGGCTTCTGTTACCTGGAAACTAAAGGTGCCAGTGGGAGCACGCACAGGTGGCCATAAGGGTGCATGACAAGCATCTAGCTCAGCACCTGGTATGTTCTAAGGTCTTGAGCCACACTCCTATAATTCTGTTTGCACCTTGCTTTCCTACCCTGCTTGTATACACAGACGTCTTCCCTTTGTACCAAGCGGACACCTGTGGCTCTGATCTTGGACACAAACCTTGGGCCTGTAGCTCCAATCCCAAACACCACCCACGGGATGTGCTGGTGTAAGTTTTCATTTGGTCCCAGTCAAACTCGTTCCAAGTCCCTCCTCCCATCTGCCCCCCCCCCCCCCCCCCCCCCCCCCGACTTATCTACTGCATCTACTGCCATCTGTCCTCTGCCGCGCCCAGGCAGAAACCACCAGAACCTCCCTTTTCCCTCCCACAGTTAACCGGGTTTCAACTCTGTCGTTCCACTATGTTGGGTATGACTGGAGTCCGGAAGACCTCGCTTGAGGTCTTGGCACTGCTGCTCACATACTCCTGTGAGCCTCGGCTTCTTTATCTGGAAGATGGGCCCGAGAGCCGACCTGCCGCTTAGGTAAAGTAAGATAGCAGGTGCTTAGCATCTGCAAAGGGGGAGCTGCAGTTAGCCTCCTTATCATCATTATCACCCTCTGATGCTCTCTGGCCTTGACTATGGGTCAGGAGCAGCTCCAGGCCACTTAGGGCACCGATATGACCTCCAAGCCCATCCCCACCTTCCGCCTTTCCCAGGCCGAAGGTCATTGTGCCGCAGGGATGACCTCTCCAAGGCACGTCTGGAATGTGTCACTCCGCTCAAGCCTTTCCATGGCTCCCAATCACCAGCGAACTAAAGCCCGCATTGTCCTAGCACAGTCTGGCCATTCTGTGTCTGCTTTCAGCCTGGGCGCTCCTCTGCCTGCACCCCGCCCAGCCTGGCTGCCTCTCTCTGTCTCTGCATCAGCTTTCCATCTGTCTGTCTTCCCACCTCTCTGCGCGATGACCCCGCCACTGAGACAACACTGTCCCCCAGCATCCCCAGCCTGGCTCAAACATGCCTCCTGGAATGGGTTTTCTCTGACCGGCTCCTAGAACATTCTACTCCCCTCCCCGGGGCCCCACACTTGGTGTGCCCTTCCCTGCATGACCTGCAGAGCGACACTGGGCCCTTCCTGACAGCAGATGCCCTTTTTGTTCACGGCTCCACCCAGCACCGCCGCGCCCCCAGCTCCTGCCACAAACCCTCAATATTTGTTTGTTAACTGCACTGTTAATAAATGACATTCTCCTGGGGTGTTGATGTACAAAAGTTTACCCACAGGCCAAAGGTTTTACAGCAATCGTTTACCTGTCCTGTGACTTATTCTGAGATGAAAAGGACAAAGAATGGCAAAGAGCCCACCGCCCCTCGGGAGAGCCGACCTGTGGGTAGACGCCCCGCACAGGTGCGCTGCGGCGCATGTGCGCAGTGACCGCCCTAGTGCGGGGTTTCACGCGGGTGGCGGGAGCATGGAACATACATGGTGTCTCTCTTTCTGATCCCTGCGAGGCAAGAGAGCAGTTGTAAGGAGGCTTGCCCACTCTCCTTCTGGGGCAGGGTAAGAGCTGCCCTGCAAAAGGGAGGGGTGAGGCTCAGCACGCCCGCCTTTCTTTCCCAGAGGCATGTAAGTTTCAAGTAAATCTGTTTCGTCCTGTTGAGAAAGATGATGCAATGCGTCTAGAAAGGAAGTGGGGAGTTGCCTACTACTACAAGCTAAGGAATGTCACGTCGCTGGAGTGTTCTTCACATTCCCAGAAATATGCCTTGGTTGGAGAGGAGGTGGGTGATTCAGTGCTCCCCTTGGCTTTGGGCAGATTAACTGCGGAGCCCCCGCGGTGCTGTGATGAGGACAGGCTGGCGGAAAGCGCAGTGGGTGTGAGTTGCCAAGACCACGAGGGGCGTGTCCCCACATCTGGGGGCTGCTGTGGCCCTGGGCGTGTGCGGCCGAACCCAGTAAACCCAGTACGGTTTTCTCAAAGCTGGAGAAAGGGGCCCTCCTCCGTCCACCTTGCGGTTCCGAACTATCTCCAGGGACCTGACCCAACTCCCCGAGTTCAGTCATGGTTCTGATTATTTGCTCTGCAGAACTGGGGGAGGTGTGTGCCTGCCGGGTATGGGGGGGGCGTGTCTATCCTTAGAACAGGTTCCTGTAATATGATTCCTCTCTTCTTTTCAGAGAAATTGGAGCTTTATTCTAGCTTGGCTATTCCTTCCCGGTCTCCATATTTCTTCCCTCCTTCATTCTCCAGATGAAACCTTTTTCTAGGTAGAAAGACCTGGAGAATCATTTCAAGGGCAAGAATTTGGCAACTGTCCCTGAAAACGAAGCACATGATATGCAGGAGTTTTATGATGTTCTAGAGAGCAGCCACCTGTTCCTTCCCATCCGCCTCCGGGCGCCTGGCCACGGGGTTAATGAGCCATGAGCCAGGACCAGGGGCCAGCCTGCAGGGCAGAGGGTCTGGGCTTTCTGGGGGCCTCCTCTGAGCCACAGTCCCCATGCACCCCACCTGCATCCCTCCAGCCTCTCGGGAGTCACCCTCCCAGGGCCTATAGCCAGAAGCAAGGGTGAGCCTCCCAGGCTCTGTTTACAAACTTCTATTTCTAAACACATATTTACCCACCTGGAAGAGAGAAAACTCAGATTGCCCAAGGTTGCGAATAAGAACCTCACCTCCACCGAAGGCAAGGAAGAGCAACACCAGCTCTGAAGAATCCTTGAGATGCCACCAAACAAAACGTAGTGACCGGAGGCCAGGAAGGAGGCAGGTGGATGCCCGAGCCCTTCCCATCGTGCAGCCAGCGAAGACAGCTCCTAAACTCACCATCATGGAAACTCCCCGCTCTGTGACTTGATGATTTTTGTCTGTGTGGCTACTAAATCGATAAAGAGACAGCCCTTCTGTATCACCCATCTCGGTGGGTGGATTTGGGGCAGTGACACGGGATCCAGGGGCTAAAGGCTTGGAGCTAGACGGGTGGCTTCCAGCTCCCCATTTTCTGGCTGTGAGAGTCGAAGCCCATTATTTAGCCTCTCTGGGTTGACCCTCTGCATCTGAAGACTTAGAAATAATAACAGCCCTCATCTCATAGGGTTGTGAACAGGACATAACAATGCCCTGATTTTGTAGTGCCCACAACGGTGCCTGGCACACATGTCATGATGCTTGGCAAGTGAGCAGATGCCAAGATTCCCTCCCCGGGAGCGCTTCCTACCAGGTGGTGATTTTTGGTGTGGGGTTCTCCATCCCAGGGCTTCATGGCCTCGAGTCTTGCCCCATGGAGTCTTGGGTTAAATCCAACAGCTCTACCAGAACCGAGTATGAAACGCCCACTGAGCCTAGCAAAGAGCAAGGGAAGTCGGAGTCCAGGTGAGACTCAGAAGGCACAGAAAGGCAAGTCTGCTCTCAAAGATGCTGTCCTGAACGGCAAAGCATGTATGTTCCGAGTGAAAGATTCAGATGGTGGGGAAGGGGCAGTTTGCCCCTGGAAGAGTGTGCCTCCTAAGGGGAAATCAGCTTTTCGAAACTCTATTCTTCACCTCTTCCAAACACCTGCTGGGACAGAGTCCTCCCCAAATCTGTCATCGCCTGGATTATGATGGGCAGGAGCTGGAGATCCCCCAGGAAAGGCTGTAGCCAAAGGGAAGAAAACCTGCATCCCCACCAGACCGAGCCTGTCCCCTGGGGCCGTCACACCTCTGCTGCCTGGTTGTGTCTCCGTGAGACACACAGGGGCCTGGGCTCAGAGGCGACCTGTGTGTGGGGTTTAATGCTCTGCCATCGTGGTCTTGAACTTAATAATTTTGTCCTTGACCTTGTGGTTTGTAAGTGAAGTTCCATGGGGGTAATGGAGCATGTGTCAGGGGCTTGAAGCCTCGTATGTGGTCATCGCTGCCCCTTCCCTGTCCCCTGGGTCCCCGGGGGACCCAGATCCCTTCTCTGCCCCTACTGAGAGACCACTGACACCCCCTGCCCCCAATGGGGCATGGCCCAGGTAAGTTGGGGCATCCCCCTCGACACACACACACACACACACACACAGTCCCAGGGCAGGGATCCCAGGCATGTTGGGGTGGGGGCTTGTGCTCCCAGTGAGGTCTGCACGGATCTCCCCACCTCCCATCCAAGGGAGTATACTCATTAAAGAGAGAGAGAGAGAGAATAAAAAACAAAATGAAAAAGCCAGGGTGGGAGAGAGACCACAGAAAAAAAGGGCAAAGCTGGGGCACCTGGGTGGCTCAGTGGTTAAGCGTCTACCTTCGGCTCAGGTCATGATCCCAGGGTCCTGGGATCAAGCCCTGCATTGGGCCCTTGGCTCAGCAGGGAGCCTGCTTCTCCCACTGCCATTCCCTCTGCTTGTGTTCCCTCTCTTGCTGTGTTTCTCTCTGTCAAATAAATAAAATCTTTTAAAAATAAAAAAAAAAAAGGGCAAAGCTTTTTTCTGCTTTTGGAATAAGGAGTCCTGCCTGCTGTTTTGCCCTGGGGCTCCCAAAAGAGGACAAGCTCTCCTGTCATTTGGGGGATGATAGCAACAGGACCTATTCTGTGGGGTCTTTGTAATTCTGGGGCTTTGTAGTCCTGGGGGCTTGTCACCTGCCCCAGGTCCAACTTCCTTGCCTGTGAAGATAATAGGCAGTATGATTTTCAAGCTCTTTTCTGTCTCTAAAAATATCTTATGGTTCTGGGTACGTGATAAGGCCCATTTCCTGTGAAATGGCTCGTTTCCTGTGAAAATCCAGTGCAGTAGATAACACAGGATCCTCCAGTATCCGGGCAACAAGGATTTTTTTTTTTTTTTTAAATAGCTATTGGCAGTGGAAAAACAATGGAAGGGGACCTGTGTTTGAAGTGCCATTCCATGATCCAGATTGATTGAGGAATGTCATAGCAGCCCAGACTTGGGCTTGGTGGATGGCGGAGGGGAGCTTGGTAAGCTCTCCTTCTGCCGCTGGGCAAGGTGGCATATTCCTATGCCAAAGGCATAGACAAAAATCAGAGATAAAAATTACTGAAACCTTCTGTGTGCCTATGTGTGGCAATTTTTGCTCTCTTTAAAAAATTTCATTATTGGGGCTCCTGCTGCCTCTGTCGGTGGAGTATAGCAACTCTTGGTCTTGGGGTTGTGAGTTTGAACCCCACGTTGGGTGTAGAGATGACTTAAAAATAAAATCTTTAAAAAGTAAGTTAAAAAAAGGGGGGCACCTAGATGGCTCCATTGTTAAGCATCTGCCTTCGGCTCAGGTCATGATCTCAGGGTCCTGGGATCGAGCCCCACATCGGGCTCTCTGCTCAGCGGGGAGCCTGCTTCTCCCTCTCTCTCTGCCTGCCTCTCTGCCTACTTGTGATCTCTCTGTCAAATGAATGGAGTCTTAAAAAAAAAAAAAAATGAAAGCCCCTCCCTCATCCACGTCTCATGTGTGAAAATGCCCACCACAGAGCCCTTTGGAACATTGCACTCCTCCTGCGTCCCTGCAAAACCTTTCTTGGGTCACAGCTGAGCAGCTCAGCCCGTCCAACCTGACGTGGGGAATGTGAACCACGTCTCTGGTCTGAGACCTTTTCCTCTCCCCAGATCGGTGGCAGACAATTTTCTAACCATAAGAAGGAGACTCATATTCAAAATTCCAGACTTACTTTTACTTCTCCCTACAGGGGGATGGAGACTCCAAGAAACAGTGTTATCACCTTGTTATATGTGCCCATAAATTTTAAAATCCGGGAAAGTTAGTCCACATACAGGGACCTACAATGTTTGCCTGTGAGATTTCCAGATTATAAAAAATATTCCCTACCCTTGAGACTCTTTTTATGTGTGTGCTTAGAAAGCGATTTTTTTTAAAGATTTTATTTATTTATTTGACACAGAGAGAGAGATCACAAGTAGGCAGAGGCAGGCGGGGGGGGGGGGATGCAGGCTCCCCGCTGAGCAGAGCCCGATGTGGGGCTCGATCCCAGGACCCTGAGATCATGACCTGAGCCGAAGGCAGAGGCTTTAACCCACTGAGCCACCCAGGCGCCCCTTAGAAAAGGGTTTTGATCATCTGGAGGATCTCCCCATTTCTTTCTGGCGTCTTCTGGTTGGATGGAATTACTCCTCAAGGCTCATGCCGTGGATCTTTGCCTTGTTATATGCCAAAGACTAGTGTTTTAAAACAGCTCCCTGGGCCCCACTGAGCAAAATCATCTTTTAGGATAGAGCATGGCTGGGATTTCAGAAACCCCATTCCTTCCGAGTGTTAGGGCTGACCCAGGAAAAGGGCCAAAGAATATAAGGGGGAGAGAATCATCAGGAAAATTAACAAAAGGCCACAAAGATGGTGTCCTAACCGCAGATGCTTAAAACGGTTAAAAATCGCACATGCTGTTACTCCTTCTGGTTCAAACGCTTTCCTGAGACAGTGAAATTAGCAAAGAAGGAATTTCCTCCTTTCCTCTGGACGAAGCTGGGCAGCAGGTCCAAGATGGCTTGAAAGAAAGCGAGAAGACAGCGGCTTCCCTTTCCGTTCTCAGAATCCTGTAATTTCAGAGCAGGTGCAGCGATCTGGGGCAAATATTTGATGGAAAACCACAAGCAACCCCCTTCTCTTCAAAGATGTGACCCCAAGGGTTTCAGGGCCCAAACTTCTCCCTGTAGTCAACATTCTGGAAAAATAACTCGACCGGCTGGTACCTAAGTTTTTCCCAAATGTACAACCAGATAAAAAATATCTTAACCCATTTTGCAGAATTATTGCAAGGAAAGCACAATCATGAGTAACATTTAAGCTAATTGTTACATAAATGCCTAGGATCACCAGGCTCCGGGGGAAAGCCTGATTGGGGTTCAGCCTCTAGGCCAATTCCCCTGTATGGGATCTCTTGTCCAGCGTTAGTAAATGTCCCATTTGGGGGCCTCAGTGATGTAAAAGTATATGGAAAGCAGAATGCACATCATGCCAGAGTCTGAAATTTCAACGGGGAAACCGGCATTTCTGAGTGCTCTCTTGGCCCATCAGAGAAATTCTTTTTATTTTATCACATCCACAGTTTCCTCCTTCCCTTGATCATGCTTCCCTTTTCCAGCTAGAAGGAGTTCTAGGGATGTTCTAGTTGTTTCTCATTGGATCAACCCCAGGTCCCGGAGCTGAGCGGGGGGCCCACGCTTTCTGACTCAGAGCACTGTTCAGAGGGGTCGCTCAGCTCAGCTCAGCGGCAGCCCGGTGCCACCAACTCCGTCTGCTATTCCCACTGCAGGGCAAACGTAAGAGCGTTCTTTTTTGGACTCAGCAGCAACGTGTCCTTTTATAGAAACACCTCTGCCGGCAGAATGCCACTGGCCACTCTCGGGATGGGACCCTGGGTCTGTGGATGGAAAAAGTCACTCAACCATTGTCTCTGATTTCCCGAGTTATCACACTGTGATCTTCGCCACAATCTTATGAAACAGGCATCCACGGAAAATGTGGGTGAGAAGTGTAAGCAACTTCTCCCAATGGTGGGAGGTCAGGCCTTGAGTGAAAATTCCAAGGCTCACCCTCCCATCCCTTCCTCCAAGGCATTCTCAGAGAAACTGTCCTGGACAGGTGACCGAGGAAAGCACGTGGCCTCAGGGGGGAGGTCAGGGCTCAGGACTCCTGAAACCGGAGGGTAGGCTTGAAGGAACAGGCAAGAAGCGAGCTCACAGATCCCGTGCCCAAGGGAGATGCTAAGTGGATGCCAAGGCTGGGGGTGTGGGCCCCGAAGTGGCACATTTCCCCTTCCCTCTGCCCTGAGCAAACCCTGCCCTTTTTACTTGTGGACCGATGGGGCCTTGCCTCTGGGATGTAGCGGCCCTCCTGACTTCCACCAGAATGTTTTACGCTGAGTCAACTGCCTTGCAAAGACCTTTTATCACACAAGGTCTGGTCTCCGAGCCAGGGCAAGGAACAGCTCCCCGGATTCCCAGTGAGTTCGCAAGCAGGGCAGTCGGGCAACCTGGCTTTAAGCCTGCCTCCCCCACTTCCCAGCCGTGTCAGCTTGGGCGGGTCACGAAGCCTTGGTGTGTCTCAGTTTCTTCATCTGTAAAACGGGGCTCATGAGACGTGATAACAGGACCCATCCCACGGAGCTTGGAGTGGGAAACGAATTCGTCCACCTGAAAGTGCTTGGAAGGGAGCTGGCACATAGGAGATGTTCAGACTGGATGGCGATCCTTGGTTTCTTTCTTTCTTTCTTAAGATTTTATTTATTTATTTATTTGAGAGAAAGAGAGAGAGAGCACAAGCGCTGAGCCACCCAGGCGCCCCCATCGCTGGTTTCCGCACACATGGATCCCCGGGCAACGATCCCCTGCAGGAACCTCAGCAGGACCTCACCCAGGCGAGGACACGCTGTGTTCTGAGTCAGGCCATTCCATTTTTGGACTGCTCTGACTAAGAACATTCTTTCTTGTGTTCAGCCAAGTCCACATCCCTGCAACTCCCACTCCCTGGTCCCAGCTCGGCCAGAAGGCAAATGTCAAAAAAATATTCTTGAAAGAGAGGACATAGAAGGTAAATAATAATGAAAGAATCGGGTCGAGGGATTACAGTCTGTCTCTCAGCCATTTCCACAGCTAAGCGCAGCCCCCGGGGGAGTCAGACCTTTGAGTTAAAATTGCAAAGTGGCAAAAGTTCTTAGTTCTTCTGTGCTTCCTTCAGAAATGCACAAGGCAGCTTCTTTCTCCGTTTTTTTAGACCCAGGTATGCTATCAGACCGCCATGGGATCAAGTGGAAAGTCACTCCAAGTGTGCAAAGGTGACGGTCGGAAAGGCTACAGAGCTGTGTCCTGACCTCACTTCATACGTGCTGTCCAGCCCGTAATCACCGTGCATCACGGGTGTGCCCGGGGAGCAGTGACGCGGGGCAAGCCTCCTGTTTGCAGAGCCTTTCTGCTGTTGGGTGTCAAATCACGACCCGTGTGTCCTTCCTTCCCGCCTTCCGCGGTATATACTACACTGTAAGATGAGGGCACACATCTTTTTCTACGCAGATTTGACAGCTCAGCTCCCCAGGGACTCCTGTTAAAAAGGATCGGAATGGAGTTTTTCAGCGTTGCGAGATGAGAAAGTTCTAGAGGCTGGCCGCCCCACATTGTGAGGGTATCGAACACTACTGAGCCGCATATGTAGAAGTGACACGCACGGTGAGCCCAACGCTCTGTGCTTCCCGCCACGATGAAAATGTAAATGTGAGGGTGAAACATGAAATAATGCGGCGGGTGTGCGGCAAAATGATGCAAGAGAATGCAAAAGTTCGTCAAGCCAGAGAGGGGGGACTCGTGCACTTTTCTGTATTCTCAGACTTCGTTGAGAATTTACATATAAAAATAATAACAGCAAAAAAATAATAATAACAGCAGGTGGGAGTAGAGGGGGGTAGAGTGGGCACAAGTGTACCCACAGGTTGGCCCCCGGAGAAGGTGGGTGGGTATGAGTCTATTTCTGTGCGTGGTGCAGTCTTTTGTAATTAAAAAAAGAAAGAAAAAGAAAAGCATAAAACATTAAAAATGTTAGAAAAAAAATGACTGGCGCATTTCAAGAATAAATCAGTGAAAACTCAGGGCACGTGTTGGGAGTCCTCCCAGCTGTTTCGGAAGGGGCAGGAATGACTTTGGTCCACAGCTCTTGGTGGTAGAAATGTCACATAATGTTCCCAAACCGTTGTGGGGCCAGGCAGGTGGCAGATCGGTCACTCTAGGGCACTGCGTGCCCCCCAGGGGTTCCTCCAAGAATTCAGCCTGAGCAGCGGATCCCAGCTCTCCAGCACTCTCCAAGGACTTGACCCCAGAGACCCTCCGTGCCCCTCTCCGCTCCCGGGGCCCCATCCCAAAGCCCCACGGGGTCCCTCCCCCCCCACAGAAGCTTTCTGCCATGTTGCCCGGTCACATGGGATGAGCCTCCTTCCCTTGCCACTGGGACAATCCATTTCATCTCCCTCCTGGAGCCTAGAACAAAAAAGCTTCTGAGCACCCCACCCCCCTCCAGGGGGCACTGTGAGGAGCTCAGACCTCTGGGACTCAAGAAGGGGTTTGGGAAGGAAATGGTGTGCCCTCCCCTGGTGCTCCGCCGGGGAGGAACCCACGGAGGCAAACAGACACCCAGGATGTGGGTCTGTCGCTCATCCTCAGCACCTCCCGTGAGGGAAGACCCTGGGTGCTTAGCAGGCCACACGATCACTCCCCTCTCTGGGAGGGAAGGAGGATCAGAGAGAAGAAAGAAGAAAGCCTTCTTGGGTCCTTGGAGCTCATTCCTTGAGTGCAATCATCCTGATGCTGTCTTTTCATTTCCAGAGGATGGCTCCTAAATCCTCACCAGCTGGGTCAATCATGCCAATCCCGCATGCAGAATTGCTTGGCCCAGGACACCTCCTGGGTACCCCACTGTTAACTGTGAGGCACAACCCCAAATCGCCTTTCCCCCTTTGTCCCAGCGACCTTACTTTCCCCGGGTCTGGGAGCCCCCCGCCCCTCCCCCCAGGCTCCGGCTCCCTCTCCTCCTTCCCTTCAACCAAGCTGCAGCCAGATCTTCTTTCTTCCTCTGATCTGCTCCTCTGCATCTCCTTTTCTGTTCCAGTGCTCAGAACCTCCCCCAGGATTGCTATGATGTCCTCCCACCTGGGCTCATGTCCCCCAGTCTGTTCACCTGCCATTCAGTGATATTTGTGACCGGTCCAACTTCCTTTTTCTCAAAAGTCCTTGGAAGCAGGCACTGCTCCGACCTGGGACATGGATGGTCCCGTCTGCGGTGTGGTGCTCGTGCCCAGATGCCCGACAGGGGGAGCGTAATAGACACCCAATCCATTAATGGCTTTTTCCTTATTTCTGAGTAATTCAGCGATACCAATGCTCATCTTGCATATTTGGAGTGATAATGAAAGAGAATAAAGGACAGGATCAGGACCCTAGGGCTGCTTGGGGTCCCACCCTGGGGTGCCCCGATGTCAGGGGCAATAGCCCTTGGGTTCTCTCACAAGCCTCTGCCAAAATCTGCCCTGGGAAAACTAAAGGCCAGTTCTGGGCAGCTCTGTATTTTCATGTTCCTGATCGAAAGGATTTAAAAACTCACGATATGGTTTTTAGAAAATAGATTTATTTCTATAAATGTTCCAAAGCTCAACCCAGTTTAAAACACACTCCCGGGGGCGCCTGGGTGGCTCAGTCGTTAAGCGTCTGCCTTCAGCCCAGGTCAGATCCCAGAGTCTTGGGATCGAGCCCCGCATTGGGCTCCCTGCTCCGAGGGAAGCCTGCTTCTCCCGCTACCATTCCCTCTGCTTGTGTCCCCTCTCTCGCTGTGTTTCTCGCTGTCAAATAAATAAAATCTTTAAAAAAAAAATAAAATAAAAATAAAAAATAAAACACACTCCCGAATCGGGTGCTGCCTCTTAGATTTCTCATTTCCCAGCCCAAGACATATATTTTCTTGTATCGCCACAAACAGCAATTGATTCTATTTCTAGTTACTTCCAAAACAACTCTAACGGCCCCGTCACTGTCCAAACAAGGAAGGGGCCGGGTGGCTAAGCCCATTTCTGTCATCATCGGAAGATCATTCATCCAGCTACCCGTCTCACACCAACCTCCGTCCCATATATTTAAGTCCTTGTTTCTCGATATTTCATAATTTCAGTTCATAAAAGAGAGCATGATGTCATGCCTAATAAGTGCCAAAGGAGCCTTTTCGAGAAGCGACACCGAATAGGACAGGATACCTGAGCCAAGTTTGCTCAGGCAAGGGTTCATGTCGTCATGTAAGTTTTCATCGGAGAAGCTGGTTCATAAACAGAGTTCGAAGAGGTTTTGATCTCTCCGAACTTCAAAGCGCTGTGGTGTGAGCCCACGCAGGATGTACTCGCTGGAGTCTCGATGTCATTGGGGGAACAGGTACAAAAACATGTATGTCTTCCCAGAGCCAATAACATCAGGGACCGCTTCCTGTGGGTGGATTTATTTTTCTCTATAATGTAAACTTCCCGGTGCGATTTTAACCAATTTCCTCTTGTCCAATTCTCGGGGGAGGTGGTCATCGGCTCGTCATGGCCCCCTGAACGATGCTTTAGCCTTTCTATAGGAACAGAGCATGGCCGATCTTTGTTCTGGGGACCATCTGCTTCAATTTTGTTTGTCCAGATGTGATGCGGGTTTTTTTTTTTTTTTCTCCTTAATTCCCAGATTCTCTGTTTACTTTTTGAAATTAGAACATATACTGGCTATTCACAGATCCAGAGGAAAGAAGAGTGTCTCGGCCATAGAAGGGTGTTCAGACTAGGATTTGGGCTCATTAGATGCTATACTCAAGCCAGCTGGCTGAGCGAGCCCCGTGCTGTCTCCCCTCAAAGACGATATTTGCAGGAGGAAGAGGTTGCAGAGATACTCAGGTCCAACCTTCCCCCAAGTGGACTTCCATGGAAATCCTGATCATCCTGTAACTGCAGTTACAGTCTTTACAAACACAGGCGAGCGGCATGTCCAGAATTAGCCACATATTGACTCCTCCTCCTGATTTTCCGCTGAAATAACCCAACAAATGTATCTGGGATGATTCTAGACCCTTCTAACTGCTCCCTCCCCTGCCAGTGCAGCCCCAGGGACCCTGGGCATTGAGGTCGCACAGAACACAGGTGACCGGCAGAGGAGGTCCGCTGCTGCAGAGAGTCACACTGTGGCTCAGCATAGGGTGCTGAGCCCACGACGGCCAGGGGGGCCTCAGGCTTCCTGGAGAGATTGCTTCCGTCTCACACACCCTCTCCCATCATTTCCTTGGACCGCCAGAATGCACCTTTAAAATATATACACACACACACCCATTTTTAATTGGATCTAAACAAATGACCAGGGACCCATCCGAGTGCCTTTCAAGCTGCCGTTCCATGAAGGGCCTAATAGGTACTGAATTTTTTCTAGGGCGGGGGCAATGTACCTGCCCTCGTGAGGCCAGGCCAGGATGGACGCCGGGGCTGCCAGATGGAAGACTGCAAGGGTATTCTGCGAAGGAACCATGCTGAGCTTATCTGAGATTCACATATAACTGGGGGTCTTGCATTATCATTTGTTGTATTTGGCAACCCTAAGGAAAGAAGGCAGACATGACTAGGGAGAGAAAAGGGCTCTCAGAGCCCACAGCGAGGGCCCCCAGACCAAGGCTAATCGGGATTTCATAAAGTTGTGGGATCCCGAGAAAGCAATCTCCCTTATAATTTTTTTTAAGTTTGTCCTCTCAACTTTGAATGTGTTTTATGCAAATGACCTGATATTGCAAGGCTAGTCGTGTTCCTTTTGCCCCCGAGGCTCCTTCTCTCTCCTTCCCCATCCTGCTGATGCTTTGCCCTCTGGCTTCCGTCCGGTTTGACCAGTGGGAGGCACGTGCCTCTGTGCCCAGCTTCAGTGCATGCCCCACACTGAACCAAATACATTCCGCCAAGATTTCCCAGTGTGACCGAGCTACTGATTACCTGCACAGGATTGGACGATTTGCTTGCCCAAATTAATCTATTAATACAGCATAAGGAATCCGAAGTCCCATTAGGATTTCTCATTTTGTTTTAATGGACTAAATTATTATAAAATTTGTTTGGAACAAATGTATAAAAAATAGCCAAGGGGCACCTGGGTGGCTCAGTGGATTAAAGCCTCTGCCTTCGCTCAGGTCATGATCTCAGGGTCCTGAGATCGAGCCCCACATCGGGCTCTTTGCTCAGCAGGGAGCCTGCTTCCCCCTCTCTCTCTGCCTGCCTCTCTGCCTACTTGTGATCTCTCTCCTGTCTGTCAAATAAATAAATAAAATCTTAAAAAAAAAAAAGAATAGCGAAAACTTTTTTATTTTTATTTTATGGAAAAATAGTACTAAAAGAGAATTTGCCCTAAAAGTTTTAAGCCCTAGTTTTAAGATACAGTAACTAAAATAATAAGTAACAGAAAAGAAAAAGCTCAGACACAGACCTGTGTGAATGGGGGAATTGAGTATATCACAAAAGATAGAATGTTAAATTATTTAATTAATAGTTTTGAGATAACAGACGCAAGATTTGGAAAAAGAGAAAAAGAAAAAAGCCAGATCCCCACTTCACGTCTTATACAAAAGTAAGTTGTAAATGATTAAAGAGTTAATGTTTAGGGGCACCTGGGTGGCTCAGTCGTTAAGCGGCTGCCTTCGGCTCAGGTCATGATCCCGGAGTCCTGGGATCGAGTCCCGCATTGGGCTCCCTGCTCTATGGGAAGCCTGCTTCTCCCACTACCATTCCCTCTGCTTGTGTTCCCTCTCTCGCTGTGTTTCTCTCTGTCAAATAAATCAAATCTTTAAAAAAAAAAAAAGAGTTAATGTTTAAAAATATATTCTAATATTTGATGAAAGCATAAATAAATATTGTTATAATGTCAGGATGAGGAAAAGTTTTCTATACCAGGACAGGAAACTGTAATTTTAAAAATCCTGAGATTCAAATATGTATTTATACCTCTGAATGCAAAAATACCATAATCAAAGTTAAAGACTGATGACAAGCATATTCTCTGCAAACATTAAAAAAAAAAATGGCAAAAAAAAAAAAAAAAAAAATGGCAGGTTAAATTATAAAGAGGTCTTCCAAATCCATAGAAAAAGAGGAATTCTCCAACAGAAAAAAAATCTGTCTTTATCACAAAGACTGTAACTAACCAGTTTTCTAAATATGGCTGATAGGTTACAAAGAGGTGTTTTATCACACTAGTGATCAAAGATAGTCAAGTTAAAATGGAATTTTTTTAGACAATTACGTTTAAAAATTTTAAATATGGGAGCCATTGTGGATAAGGATACGGGGAGGTGGAAAATACACTGGTAGGATCCTTGTGGAAAGCTATTAGGCAATATTTATCAAAGATCTTAGAAAGGTCCACATTTTAGCCTGTGGGAGAAATCCAGGGACAAGTGCACAAAGAAACACACAGGGATGAGGTTGGTCGCTGCAGTGTTGTGTATGGTTACAAAACCTGAAAGCGGGAGCCGTGCCCCCCCCACCCATAAGGGACCAGCGCCATTATTATTGGGCTCTTTGCAGATGGAACACCATGCAGACATCAACAACGATTGCATTGGCTGACACGGAGGGATATCTACCATGAAATGTTACATGAAAAAGTAATAGACAAAACCATGCATATTAAATGATCTCAGCTCTTTTCTTCCTCCTTCTCAAAAAAAATCTACTTATTTGCCACTTTGCCCTCCCTAGGATGGCTATAATCAACAGTACAAAGCATCAGTAAGGATGTGGGGGAACTGGAATTCTCTTACCTTGCCGGTGGGAATGTAAATTGGTGCAGCTGTTTTGGAACAGTCTGGCTGTTAAACACAGGGCAACCCTGTGACCCAGCAATTCCGCTCCCACGTGTATAACCAAGAGAAATAAAAGTGTGTGTCCAGACAAAAAGGTGTACACAGATCTCATAGAAGCATTCTTCATAACAGCCAAAAGGGGAACAATACAAAGGGTCCATGCACAATTGATGAATGGGTAAGTAAAATGTGGTCTATCCCAGTGACGGGATACTATCTACCGTAGGAAGGAATGGAGTGCAGATATGTGCTGCAACATGCATGGATTTTGAAAACACGTGGTGTGAAAGGAGCCAGACCCAGAAGACCACATTTTGTCTAATTCAGTTGATATGGAATGCTCAGAACAGGAGAATCCATAGAGATAGAAGGTTCATTAGTAGTTGCCTAGGGTTTGGGTGGGAATGGTTCGGGGGGAAAGGTGAAATGACAGCTAAAGGGTACAGGGCTTTTGGGGGAATGATAAAAAAGTTCTAAAATTGATGATGTTGATGGTTGCACAATCCCATGAATATACTAAAAACTATTGAGTTTTATGCTTCAGATGGGTGAATTAAATGGCAAGTGAGTGATATCTCAACAAAGCTGTTTCAAATCTATCTGTGTACTGAGGCATGGAAGAAACTTTGGAAAGCATTTTTTTTTTTTTAAGTTTTCAGAAGGTCATTCTTTTTTGTTAAGATTTTCTTTATTTATTTGAGAGAGAGAGAGAGTGAGAGAAAGTATGAGAGGGGAGAAGGTCAGAGGGAGAAGCAGACTCCCGGACTCCCCATGGAGCTAGGAGCCTGATGGGGGACTTGATCCCAGGACTCCGGGATCATGACCTGAGCCAAAGGCATTCGCTTAACCAATTGAGCCACCCAGGCACCCCTGGAAAGCATTTTTAATCAAAATGTTGGTAGTGGTTGCCTCTGAGTGTGGGATTATCTCAAATTTCCGTTTGCGTACCCCCTAGTAGTATCTTCTGAAGTATGCCAAAATTCTGTATCTCCGTAACCAGGAAAACAAAATAAGTCTCTTATCTTTTCAGCACTTGTTTTCAAGCCCTTAGGTCTAAGGATTCCCGAATGTGAGGATCCCACCCTGCATTGTTATGGGACATGGGCCAGAGCCCTACACGAACTGTACTTCTTTCTGTGAAAATATCTGAAACAACTTTTATAGTTTTGTTTTTGAAATTATTAGGCTACAAATAACTAATTTACCACTGGCTATGACTTTCTCAGCAATCACTGTGCAAACTTGGGAGTTTGGATAGGGGAGAAATTATATAGCCTGCCCGTCGCATTCCAACGTGATGAGTTTTTTATTTTTTAAGATTGTATTTTTACGAAATCTCTACACCCAACGCGAGGTTCAAACTCACAATCCTGAGATCCAGAGTCATATGGTCTGCTGACCAAGCCAGCCAAGTGCCTCTCCAGTGTGATGAGTTTTTTGTTTTTGTTTTGTTTTGTTTTTTTTTTACAAATTATGAATTATAAATGAATAATGTTGCATTTCATAGATATTTAAACACCTATTTTTTTCAAGTTTCCCTCCCTCCACCCCGTATTTAGTAGTCAGTAGATTTTTTATGTCCTCTGTATTTCAGTATGTCTGAGGTGGGCTCAGAGGCTTGAGCCCAGGGCCTATGGGGCCAACATCCAAGGCAGGAGTTTTCCCCACTTTCTCTCCCAGGGGTATGTCCACCTTTGCCCCCAGCACCCAACATAATGCCTGACAAATGATCTGAACTCACTAAATATCTTTGAATTGATCGATTTATGGAGGCTTCAAATCTTTCAAACCTTCCTTATGAACCACACTTTTATTTAAAAAGTCTTTCCTCCTTTTCAGACCTCCATGGATAATGGAGGTCCTACGTTTGCGTTCTTCTGTTAAAAACCCTTCTCATTCTTGATAAAGTAATCAGGATGCCTCTCAGTCAACTGTTTTATTAATGAGACAATTCTGGCTTGTTCATTCACTAAAAAAAAAAAAAAATTTATGATCAGTCTACACCCTGTCCAGTATCTATATGTCTTTGTCAACCTTACTGGGATAGCATTTCATAAATGTTTGACTGATGTAATACACAGGTAATATGATTACCCTCTAAATCACACTAGTCATTGTTGTTCGTACTACCAATGTTTCTCAGCCAGCGCTCACCCCTGGTCCCATGTTCTTTGTCTTTCTACCTTGGATCTAGTTATTCCCTACTCCAAATGGGAATGATGGCATTTTCTTCTATAACTTCTGTCTTCTGTAATTTTCTATCAAATTTTACAATTTTTGAGACACTGTTAACTTTCATTCCTGGTTTACAGAAATTTTTGCTCCTAAAGGGTCCGTTTAGGGCATACTGGGCCAGATGTTGAAGGTTCAGTTATTAAAAACCAGTATTGGACCTAACATAAATAATGCTCACAAAATAAACTTCTAGCATACACCAGAACATCTGAAATTTTATTTTAAATATTCAAGAGTTAGAACTTTTAAAATTTGATCGTCATATTTTAAAGGCTTAACATTACAGCGTGGAAAGAGTTTCTCAGTGCTAACAACTGTACCTCTCTTGTAGGTACATTTGCAATGGGCTTACCTTCAGTTGCTGATGGGGGAACAAATTATGTTTCTTTTTGCTCTAACACCTACTTCACTTATTCACGCTTTTTATGTACTTGGCTATGTCTGGGGAGAAGATAATGTATCTTTAACATATTATACATGCTCTCAGGGACTTCTTCTCATGTAAGACTTTGATGTTTTCCATGTAATTCACCCCGCAAGAAGTGGAGACTTCCCAGATGGGGCTTCCTTTGAAAGATTCATCACCTAGGTAGATTTTACTATAAATGAAATACA
>CM053606.1:4606959-4622188 GCA_028646535.1 Procyon lotor
CAGTGTTGCTGGAAACCGAAGTCAAAACCACGTGGGCAATAATTCAACCGGTCATACCTATGTAATGAAGCCTTGATCAAAAATCTGGACACTAAAGCTTGGGTGAGCTTCCTGGGTGGGCAGCACTCTGCGTATTCCCACACTTTGGTGTTGGGACGGTAATGCCTCCCTGAGGTCACAAAAGCTTTGTGTCTGAAACTCTCTCGAGTTCCAGGCTCTGCCTTATGTATCTCTTCCCTTGGGGGTCTGTCTTGCACCCTTTTGCTAAAGAAAACTGTAGTGATAGGTATAGCACTCTCTTGAGTGTGTGAGTCATCTCAGTGAACCTAGGGAGTCCACGCCTCCAACCATGCAGCCGGCTCATCTGATCAAGGGTGATCCTGGGGGCTCCTGAACTTGCAGCAGGAGTCAGAATTTGGGGGCAGACTCGATAGTCTGGAGGACTTGAGTTTGGACAACCCTGGGCTGGCATTTTCCACCGTAACAGACCGAACAGGAAAAAAAACTTTTGATGACCTCAATGCAAGCATGCAAAAAAAAAAAGCACTGATAAAATTCCTCCTCATTGTGATTTAAAAAAGAAAGTTTTAGTAAACCAGGATTACAATAAAACTTCCCTAACCTGACAGAGACTATAAACAAACAAACAGTATAAATATAAATATATTGGGGCGCTCAGATGGTTGAGCATCTGCCTTCTGCTCAGGTCATGATCTCAGGGTCCTGGGATCGAGCCCCACATTGGGCTCTCTGCAGAGCAGGAAGCCTGCTTCCCCCTCTCTCTGCCTACTTGTGATCTCTCTCTCTGTCAAATAAATAAATAAAATTTTAAAAAATATATATAAATATGTTCAAAGTATTTCCTTTAAAATCCAGAGCAAGACAAAGTTGCCACTATTACTGCTTTCTACCCCAAATTGCTGGGGGTGCGGGAAATGATGCCCAATGAATGCAATAACCAGAAAAACAAATTCAAGGATCAGACAAGAATAAATAAGATGGTTACTATTTCCTGGTGATGTAATTTTCTATATATACACAACCCAAAAGAATCTATAGATATTATTTTCTAAAATAGTAAATGAGTTTAGCAAAATGGCTGCCCACAAAAGCTATATGGAAAACTCAGTCACGGATCGTGACAGATACATCCTGGACACAAGGTGTGAGTCAGGGAAAAAGGTCCCATAAGATTATATACAACATGTTGCCACTCCTATGGAGTTCAAAACCCCACAAAACTCAGTAATAAACAAGCATACATACATTTAAAATAAAACCCTCTCTCTATATTTTTAAACAGACTGATACACACAAAAAAAGAATATCAACCACAGTTATTTGTAAAAGCTTCAAACAGGAGACACCCTACATATCCAACCACAAATAAATAGGGAAACAGTGGGAAACAAAGTGTGGGATGTTCATAGAATCAAAAGCTACTCTACAATAAAAAGAATGAACTCCAGATACTCTCGTTGATGGGGATGAATTTCAAAAACATTATGGTGAACAACAATTTTTTTAAACTAGACACAAAGAGTAGGTATTGTATGATTCGGTGTATGTGGAATTTTAAAACAAGCAGAAGTAATTTATGGGGGAGAGAGGATTGGCTGGTAAGGTACACAAGGAACTTTCTGGGGTAGGAAATATATTTTTTGATGGAGACTGGTTCTGTGGGTGCCAACATTTCTCAGAATTCCTCAATCTATACACTGAAAACCTGCATATTGTTTTGTATATAAATTACACCTCCATTTAAAAAAAAGGAACATACAAGGGAGCCTGGGTGACTCAGTTGGTTAAGTAGCCAACTCTTGGTTTCAGCTCAGATCATGACCTCAGGGTCCTGCGATTGAGCCCTGGGTCAGGCTCTGCGCACAGAGTCTGCTTGTCTTTCCCTCTGCTCGTTGCCTGCACCCCCCCAACCCCATACTCTCTCTGTCTCAAATAAGTAAAAAAAAAAATTTTTAACTTAAAGAACATATGGAAAAAAATTTTGTAACCTAGAAAAAAAAGTGAAGTCTTAAGAAACACAAAATTTAAGTATATACTTACTTGGGTTTGGGGGGGCAGTGTAGGTAAATAGGGAAAAGGAAGGATTCCAAATCATTGGTGACGTTCTAGTTGCTGATTTGGGCATGGGTCCAAGGATTCATCGTATTATACCTTATTTACCATATATGTTACATTCAGTATTTAAAAGTATCAAACGATATTTTTTTAAGGTTTTATTTATTTATTTGTCGGAGAGAGAGAGAGCACAAGCAGGGGGAGCGGCAGGCAGAGGGAGAAGCAGACTCCCCATTAATCTCGAAGCCCAATGCAGGGCTCTATCCCAGGACCCTGGGATCATGACCTGAGCCGAAGGCAGACGCTTAACTTACTGAGCCATCCACGCGTCCTTCAAATAATATATTTTTAAAGATACTGAAAGCATATGATCACTTTGGGGTGGAAAAAATTAAAAAAGATTCATAAAGGAAATAGTACCTGAAGGAGAGAGAAAACTTCCATAGACAGGGTTGGCAACAGAAAATCTAGCTAGAATGCCGATTTTAGAATTGGCAGACTCTGCTCCCTTCAGCAGCACATATACTGGAATCGGCGAACTCACAGAGGTAAGATAGGACGTTCTTGTCCAATGACTGAAGCACTTAAAGCCTATTTTACGTTGCTCTTGCTTCTAGAACAGAGCTCTTGGGCCACCAACGAGATGGACTTCGTGAAGCACGCGGACCAGGTCATAGGCTATTTTTTAGCATCTCTCAAAAAGCCAAACATTTATGCAGCAGTTGGTTAACAAATGCATCTGGCATTGGACCTGAGTCTGCAGTTGGTTCTTACTGAATTGACTTACATGCCAAGCTGATAAGGTAACGTGTTCATTGATGTCTGTGTCTGCATGCGTGCGTGTGTGTCTGATGAGGACATTGTCATGGTATTGGCTCAAGCAATGCTGCCATTTTTGATACGCATGTGGAATTACTGAATGTTGTTGGGACTTGCTACAAAGTATTTAAGAACAGCAGAACTCCTAAAATCTAATGCGCAGAGGACCTGCAGTTGGTTGGGTAACTGGGAATGTGGGTCAAAGCAAGCCGTGGTGAAAAGTGAAATATACAACCCCTAACCATCGTAGCATCACTTAAACTGAGCGTTCTCTTTGCACACGGGTCTGCGGACCGGACCTGAGTTGGGTTTTGCACAGTCCATGAGGTCACGCCGGTCCGCGAGGGCCACACGTCCCCAGTATGGAAACTCCCCCCAGCTGTCACATGTTTGCTTTCCGTCCTGCCCTCTCCTTAATCGTGAACACCAAGTGGGAGCCCTGGGACAGCAGGTCCGCATTGCATCCCCCGGGACAGACTGTGCTAGAAACACAAATCTTCAGGTCCCGCCCCAGACCGGCTGAATCAGAAACCGCGGGGTGGGGCCCAGCTTTGTATTTTAACACAATCTCCTCATGATTCTGACGCATGCTAACGTTTGAGAACCACTGTTCTTGATCGCGAACTTTCTGTCCCTTTCCAGTCCTCAGACTTCACTGTAAAACAAAACAAAACAAAACAAACAAACCAGAAGTAAACAAGCTCACCCCTGTCGGGATCGTTACCTGCTCCTGCCCTGGGAAGGGAAGGCTCCCGCACACCCCGCCTTCTATTTGTTCCAATGCACAACACACCAGGGAATTTTCCATGGAATCCTTTCCCTCTTTGATATCGAGTCCTGTCCCCAAGGCGTGTCCCGGGTCACCCACTGCCGTCCGTCTCCTTGACACACTGCCTCCACTACCAATAGCCATGGTCCATTCTCCACCAGCAGCCAGGATGCCGTCTTAAAGCACAGGTCGGATCCCACCACTCTCCTGCTCAAACCCCTTGTGATGACTCTCCCATGAACCTGGAATGACAGGCAGACCCTCTCTCCAGGGTTAAAAGCCCTCTCTGACGGGCTCCTGCCAACCTCCCACTGTGCTCACACTGTTTCCGGAACTGTTGCTCCCCACACCTGGCTACATTGACCTTCTTTCCTGAAACATAGCCAGGCTTGTTTCCACCTCAGGACCTTTGCACAAGCTGTTCCCACCTGCCTAGAAGGTTCTTCTCAACTCCGTAAAGCTGGATTCTTCTCATCATTCTCATCACCATCGAAACAACACAGAGATCTGCTGCCTGTCTAATGTAAAGTAACTACTCTCGACACAATGTAGCTCTGGGTTTTTCTGTCTGCCTTCCCCCTCTGGAACCTCACAGGGCAGAGACCCTCAGGGTTCTCTTTACCATTCCCGCATTTAGAGCAGAGCACGCAATGGGTGCTCAGTAACCATTAGCAAATAATGGACACCTGCCGATGGGAGGATTGGGACATCGGTCTCAGGACGGCTCTGTGCGCCTCCCCGTCTTTCCCGGCTGCTCACAAAAGCCTTCCGTGTAGGGCTGCACCTGTCTCTTAAGAAGCTTCGAGGTCAGATGGGTGCTTCTCTTAGATGCACCACTACCAAAAGTTACACTTTATTTAGAATTTCTGTAGTCTAGAAAGCCATTGCTCTCCATAGACGCTGAAATATAAAAAAGTCCTCCAGATTCTTATGCTCTGTGCTTAGGATTACTTAGAATTCTCTCTTCTCCACGCTTAGAAGCCCATGATTATCTGCATTTCTTTCTTTTTTTTTTTTTTTTAAAGATTTTATTTATTTGACAGCGAGAAACACAGCGAGAGAGGGAACACAAGCAGAGGGAATGGTAGCGGGAGAAGCAGGCTTCCTGCTGAGGAGGGAGCCCGATGCGGGGCTCGATCTCAAGACCCTGGGATCATGACCCGAGCCGAAGGCAGCCGCTTAACGACTGAGCCACCCAGGCGCCCCGATTATCTGCATTTCTAAAAAATTAAAAAAGAAATACTCCAAATCCTATATATCATCCTTCACAGAGCCCTGCCCTATCCCCCCCTCCCTTCAACCTCCCCGCCGGCTCTCCCCAGCGGCTTTCTTGCCCTGGTGCCCGCCGTCCCCGGTCGGCCCCCTTGCCCTGCAACGGACTACCCCTTGCTGGACCAGCCTTTGAGAGCGAGTGTCTCCTGACACCGATTCCCTGCTCTGATGCTCCCACAGCTCCTCCCTGGCGGTGAGGATGTCCCCAGATGTCTCAGGGCACTTTGCCATGCCCCCCAACCTGCTGAGAAGCTGCCCCCTGGTAAGGGGCCCGATTCAAGGCAGCCACATCTGCGATACAAGCACTGTGAACCGTCAGCCGCCTCTACCTCCCCTCTCCACTGCTTCCGCCCGAGAGCAAAAGCACTGTCACAATCCTACAGGTGGGAACACTGAGGCTGACTTCGGTAAGGTGTCCCCCACCAGTGGACGGTGGCTCAGGGGGTCGGAGAGAGGCTTCCGGGCCCCGAATGCCCGGCCCTGACCATGGCCTCATGCTGCCAACAGCAGAGTGGGACTCCGGGGGACCACTGTGTCCTTAGCTCCTGCTGGGGCTCCCCCAACCCCCACGGCTCTGGTATGTGCCTTAGGACCAAGGCGACACCGGCCACCAACTGCTCCGGGGCCACTGTGCCCCGGCCAGGTCCTCACCGCCTCTAAACTTCTTCCCCATGAGGAGGAGGAGAGGGATGGGCTCTGTCCCGGTGCTGCCGGGTGGGCTGTGGGCCGCAGACCCCGGGACCGGGCGACACGGCCGGCCGCCGACGCGTCCCACTGCACCCACGGGCAGGTGTGTGACCTGCATTCAAGGGCAGCCCCTCGGTGTTGCTGACGAACTTGCACTGGAGCCGGGTGAAACTTTGACCTTTGCCACGTTTTATTTTTTTACATTTTTAATTAAATTGCCTGGGTTACTGACACCCTGCAGAGACCATGAAACGGAGCCTTGCATCTTGTTAATGATACACCATCTGTTTGTTCGCACTGTGCGGTCACGTGGTCTTTGCTTGTGGAACATCCTGTCTCACTGGCCTAAACCAGTTTGTGGGTGAAATGCTTGGGATGCGTGATAGCAAGTCTTCTCTTCTCTCTCCCTTTCTTTCTTTCTTTCTTTCTTTCTTTCTTTCTTTCTTTCTTTCTTTCTTTCTTTCTTTCTTTCTTTCTTTCTTTCTTTTCCTTCTTTCTCTCTCTCTCTTTCTCCTTCCTTCCTTCCTTCCTTCCTTCCTTCCTTCCTTCCTTCCTTCCTTCCCTCTTTACTCCCTCCCTCCTTGCCTCCCTCCCTCTCCTCTGTCTCACCCATTTCCAGATTGCCCGTCGACCCCAAACTTGTTGGCTAAATATGCGTTACTGCTCGTGCCCCCAATGGTCCCATTTCTGCTGCAGTTTTTTGGTCTGACTTCTCACAGGTGCTGGTGGAGACCCAGTGGGGTGCAGACAGCTCAGACAACAGGGGGGGCGCCCACAGCAGACACAGGGGCGTTGGTACTGCCCCCTCAGGCTCAGAGGTCACAGAGAAATCCACTGACTGCCCGGGGAGGGGGGGGGGCGCCGAGGCTGCAGCCTCTGATCAGACCCAGAGTGTCACTGACTCAGCCTCCCCCCTAACCTTCATGACAATTGGCTCATGTCACACGATAATTAGATTAGATCCCCGAAAAGCAGTATCGCCGGGTGTTTTTAAGAGCTTCAAATTTTATGCATTTCCACGAAGACTGGTCCACAAAAAGGAAAAGTAACAGAAGCACTGATTTTGACCCTTTGACCCTCCAAGAGCCCAACAGAGGGGGGGAGAGAGAGAGAGAGAGAGAGAAGCCAGGCTGCTCTGCGCAGGCACCCACCACCACAGACGAGACCCGGGTGCTGGCCTCGAGGAACCCCGTATTCACGTGACAGCTGTACATCCATGAAATATTATTTATGAAACATTCCAAAGCATTGGAATCTCTGCCCTCAGACACCCATCTTTGTAGCCTGAGAAACTATGGCACAGTCACTGTGTGACACTGTGCAATAAGGTGACAAGCTCTTCGGAGGGGACCAGGTGCCCAGAGGAGGCTGTGGGTAGGACACCGGGAGACGGCCCAACCCACTGGCATGTAAAAGCCTGGAATGCTCATAGGCGTGGAATCCCAAGAGCACACCTGTCAACAATGACCCCTTGTGCACCCGTCGCTCGGTCTCCTGGCTTCTTCCTTACGATGACGACTCCCTCAGGGCTGGTCTTTTCCTTGTCTTCTACCAGATTTCACTTTCTGGTTGTAATTGGCGAGGAGGGGTGCCCCGCACTAGGTCCGGTTTCCCCGATTTCTCAGGGGCCCTGAGGACGAGGTTTAAGGTGCGTGCGCATGTGTTTGTGTTCACGTGTGTGCATGTGTGTGTGCGTGTGTGTGTGTACGCCAACAGATGGATCATCTTGTGGATAACAGGGTCCAGGCGGGTGATTCGTCCTTAGCTATTTCACACATTGGGCTTAGGAGATATTTCCCCAATCAGCGGGGAACCAATAACCCAGAACCTCTCTTATCAGCTTCTGATAGGAGTCTGCAGCCCAGAAAACCCCGCTCGCACACTCCCTGCTGAGAAACCTGCACCTGTGCCTCTTGGCCCGGGAGATTGTTACTTAGTCATTTCGTGAGTCAGGTGCGGCCATTGTTCCTCCTGTCCCTTTGTCGCAGAAGAAGAGCAGCCCCGCTCCACGAGAGGACACCCGGCCGGACCCCCCCATCTGTGCCGCCGCTGTCGGCCCTCACAGGGAAACAGCAAGGCAGGTTTTCCCGGACACGCAGGGACCAATGCTAAGCACAGGGTTTTCCTGAACTCCGGTCAATACCTCCGTGCTAACTCAGTTTGGGGAGATCAACCCCTCCTGGCACTAAAATGATCTGTGTCGTTATTTCTAAACGATGAGGCGAGTGAGAGAGAAAACGGTGGCCTGTGACCTGCCCCAGGAAAGGAACATGACATACTTTTCAAAATTGGTTGAAGAATTCCAGCCCTGGGGGCGCCTGGGTGGCTCAGACGGTGAAGTGTCTGCTTCTAGCTCAGGTCATAATCCCGGGGTCCTGGGATCGAGCCCAGGGTCCGGCTCCTTGCTCAGCAGGGAGTCTGCTTCTCCCTCTCCCTCTGCACCTCCGCTCTTGCACACACACGCTCTTTCTCTGTCTCAAATAAATAAATAAAATCTTAAAAAGAAAGAAAGAAAGAAAGAATTCCAGCCCCGCTTCACCCGTGAGCACTTGGTTTTGTGCATAAAACAGGCCACGGGTTGCTGTCACCCAGGGGTGGCTCTTTGGGCAAGAGCGTGATTCACTTGAAGAGACCGCTGACCGCAGCTACGCTGGGCTTGCGCCATTTTCCTTTTCCCTCCTCTGCACAGAAGGACTGGACAACCTCGGAATCCAAAGAAAGCAGGACTTACTTTACTCCCGGATCAGCTACAAAGACAAATAAGAGGCCGAATGAATGACCGATTGTGTGCTCACCCAGGAGCCACAGACGAGAAAATTGCTCAATAATGGAATCTCCTCCTCGGGAGGTAAATCGAGGAATGGTTATTCCGCAAGCAGCTTCCGCGCTGGGAGAAAATTAGAGCAAGAATATGGTCTTTGCAAATGTCGACCTCAGTTGAAATTTGTTGGGGGGCTGCCCATCCCGCACCTGTCATCGAGGGTCTCAGACAGACTCTACTGTAAAAGGCAGGAATGACGGGCGAATACTGTAATCTTACACCGCGGACGTCTTTGCGGAGCACCCGCAGAGCCAAGTGGGAGGACGAGGTGACCAGGAAAAGGTTCTGTCTTCTCTCGAGAGGACAGTAAGCAAAAGCTTGGAGAGCTGACAGTGCTTTTTCTCCGCATTGGAAAGAGGTAACCAAACTCAAAGGGCGGAGAGCGATTTTCTAGCTTTGGGAGCCACAGAAGCAGACACAGTTTCTTTATGTGTGTATGTGTGTGTTTGTGTGCATTTTATAACCCCTTAAAATTATGAAAGCTATTCTTAGCTCGAAGGTCATGCAAAAACACAAACAGACTAGGGCACGCCCGCTGAGATGTCTAGAATCCAAAAGACAGTTAATAACAAGAACCAGGGAGGTTGCGGAGAGAGGAGCCTCTTACGTGGCTGGTGGATGTGCACAGCGGTGCGGCTGCAGAGGAAAGCAGACTGGAGGGTCCTCAGAAGGCGAAACAGAGTCCCCAGGTGACCCAGTGACTCCACTCCGAGGTAGAGACCCCAGAGACCCGGAAACCTATGTCCACGCCCCACATGTGCACGAATGCTCACAGCAGCATTATTCGTAATCGCCAAAAGGGGGAAACAGCCCAAATGTCCATCAACTGGTAAATGGATCGGTGAGACGTGTTCTCTCTGTGTAATGGAATATTATCCAGCAATAAAAAAGGAACAAAGGACTGACACCCACTACAAGGACATGAACCTCGAAGACATGCAAAGTTAAAGAAGCCCGCTGCAGGAAACCCCTGACCGTAGGATTCCACTGATGGGAAGTGTCGGAACAGGCAAATCCACGGAGATCCCGCCTGCTTCCATCCGACTTAGCCCAGCCCCTAGAGATTTCAGAACTCACCAGCGCTCATGATCACTGAGCCGGTGTCTTGAAATGCACCTCCTACTGGAACTACTCTATTCTATTGGTTCATTTCCCAGGAGAACCCTGACTTACACGGTCACACTGTCCACCTCTTGACCGGTGAGCTCAACCTTCAGCCATTTGGTCTAACGGAAAATCTAACATTATAATCCAAAGGAAGTCAGATTCCTAGTTTAAACTGCTTATTTTGCATACCTAGCTCCTCTGGTCTATTTGGGATGCTCTCCGCCCTCACTCCATCCATCTGTCCTTATCTTGGGTGGGACCCGGATTCAGGGATGTTTTACACAGTGTCCAAGTGTCGCAGACAGAGAGCCCGTGACCCTCTGTCCTTTCTGGCCTCTCTTGAGAGTGACCTGTCTCACTTTTGGGGTTTGGGGCATTGCCTTCCAATCATGGCCCCTGTGACACCAGGCAGGAGTCTGCCGGGGTCTCCAGTTGTCACATATTATACTCTTCTTTCCAAGTGACCAAGTTTGAGGCTTCTTCCGCTCAGTCCACCCGTCCTCAAAGTTACTTCTATGTCCCTCTCGGGGTGTTGGGACCTCTTGTCTGTTTCTCCCCAACCACACTGGGGTACAGGTCTCTGTAAGGTGCCTGTGAGCCCGTCTGCACAGATAACTTCCGTATCCATTGTTCCAGGGGCTTCTCGACAAAGCCTCCACTCTCCAGCGCCAGGAGGATGCAGAGTTAGGGAAGAGCATTTTTAGGGTTGCAAATTCCAGACTCTATGTGCATGGCACAGGTAATGCTACAAAGCATTGTTAGAAAAGCTTTATCTTCCAAAAAGCCCAGACCTTCCTTGGGTCCTGCTGTGTAAAGGGCAGAGAATTAACAATCAAGGAGCTGGGTTGGGCCATCCCCTACAGATTTGGGGCAAATTCCTTCATTGTCTTGTATCTTGATCTCCACGACAACAAAACAAAAAGGATAGGGTGGGTCACTGGCTATTGTAGGCTGGGTCTCATCTCGTGTCCCCTGGGGAGAGCTCAAAGGTCCTAGGATGTGGCCAGTGTATGCTCAGAAAGTCCTTTTCTAGATTGGTTCACATTACTATAACTCACAGAAAGCAAATTACAAATTAATAAACCAAAATAAATATAATAATCCTGCCAAGTGAACTGTTTTTATCCGTCCTTCCTCTGACACCAGAAGTGTGAGTTCTTTCCCACACCAACACCGATGGGGTGTCCGAGAATTTCATTCCATCCTGACACTGCCCAGAGTTAGAGCAGATCCCACGGGGGAAGGGCTCAGTCCGTATGACTGTCCTCCCTTCAGATGCCAAGCACAAGTCCCAGACCGCAAGTCCGTCTTGGTCCACTGGCTATAAATCAGGGATTCCCACATTCCCACATTCCTCTCCCTGCAAGTCCCAACCCTCTAATCATGCCTTGGTCTTCTTGGTGACCAGCCTCAAATCTGAGGCTGTCTGGGGGACCCCCAGCCATCTCGTTGGCTTATCAAAGACCCTCATCACTCCGGAGAGCCCCAGGATTCTATGAGCCGCGTGGCAGGAATGGACAATGACCAAGTACCTCTTTCCTGTTGTACCACACAGAGCATGCCGGGTGTGTGTGTCAACCAGTCAGCCCCTCCGCGGCCAACAGGGAAGCCTAACCCCGTCATCCAGAAAAGTGTGGGACCCACGGGAAGAGCAGCATTGAGGTGGAATCAGCACGGGACCCCCCTTTCACTAGAGATGAGATGAACCCACCTTCCTAATAAGATTCAAGTTTTTAACCCCCAGAGCTTTTTTCCCCCCACAATGTAGCTGATTGCGTTAAAAAAAAAAATCAGTTGTAGTGTTTGGAGGCCTGGGTTTACGGGATCAAGGCCACAGTAGGGCCCGCCAGGGGGGAAGATGCGGGGGAAGCTTCTCAGGGAGAGGCTCTCGGGCTCCTGGAGAGACAGACAAGCCTCCCCCACCCCTCCTCCACCTCCACCAAACCACATTCTGGGAGAGGTGGAGACTGAAACCAATTTCTCCTGTTGGGACTAGGCAAACTTGGGCCTTTGCCTTCAGCTTCTGGTTCTTCCAGGCCCTTCCAGGAACCACAAAGGCCTGGCTGGGTGAACAGGGCAGATGCAGAGCACAAAAGAAGCGACTCATGAGTTAATTGCTTATAAATCTCAGGGCAGAAACCACATTGCTTTAACATTTTCTTTAAACCACCTGAACATAGTAAATTCCACTGGGGGACGCCTGGGTGGGCTCTTTAAAATAATTGGAATGAGAGTAAGTAGATACATACACACATACACACATAAAATTGTATCGAGGACTCTTTGATCCTCGCCAGTGTCTCAGATGTAAATTTCTCTGACCCTTGTTGTTCTAGGATAAGGGTCAGAGGAGACACGTTTCCCTCTTTCTAGTAACCAAGGATGATGTCATTTTATTACTTTTTCCTTTTAACCCCATTTTCCTTTTTATCCTTACTAGTATTTCAAAGATATGCCTATTTTCCAGCAAATCTAGAAACTGGAAAAAAGTTCGGACTGTGCCTATAGCCTACATCTTCCCTTATAAAAAGACTTCATTGTTTCCCAAGACATAGTACAAAGAAATGTTTTCCTTTCTCATCTAAAGAAATGAGAGACCTCAAAATAGAATCACGTCCACCTTTTTCTTTAATAAAAATACAATTTCCACTTCTCACTCCTGACGATGGAGCTACTTCCTGCCTCGTGTGGATTTTGTTTTCACGGGAGGACGTTTATATCTATGTGAGGCGTGTTTCCCCCCGGGTTCTCCGTCCCAAGCGAGAGAGCAAGCCCCCAGGAGCACCCCCGCCTGCTGGGTCCACGGGGCAGCAGTCAGAGACATGGGCCCTAGTGGTGGCCGGGCCAACAGTCACCCACCATTCGGGGCAGCTCAGCCCTCCGGCCGCCAGGAGATGCTCCTGAATTAGTGCTTTGTCCTCAAGGGTTGAAGAAAGTCCAGGCGTTCATTTACCCTCCAGCTGCCATCAGCATTTAAGTCTACAGTCTTCGGATAAAATAGTAAAGGGAGTCACCAATGGAAAGTTAACACTATTTTATTTATTGATTGATTTGAAAGCAAGAGAGAGAGAGCTGAGTTGGGGGGCAGAGGGAGAAGGAGAAGCAGACTCCCTGCTGAGCAGGGAGCCTGATGAGGGGCTCGATCCCAAGACCCCGGGATCATGACCTGAGCCGAAGGCAGACGCTCAACCCACTGAGCCATCCAGAGACCCTGAATTAATGCTCTTTTTGATGAGGCTTGATTTATTAGCCTCACAGATGCTTAAGTAGCTTCACCTTCACCGCCCTTTAGTAACAATGTTTCAAATCAGTTTCACAGCAAAAGGGCCCCAGTGGTGGCTTCTTCAAGGGGGCAAAATACACACGCCCCCAGGAATGTCGGCTCCGGCCATGGCGCAAAAACCCACGTCACAACAGCCAGGATTCTGCTGACAAAGCCGCGGCTGGTCCCCAAAGCCCGCGCGTGTCACTCAGCGGTGACACCAGCAGGAAGGGACAAGATGCTCGTTTTAGGCTGCCTTACAGAAAGCTGCCCCGGCTGGTTTTGCTGGGAGGTGAAGGGGGTTGAGATAATCAGGGGATGAGAATTTCCTAGTCCTCTGAACCAGCAGCCTATGACCCTGCAGCCATCTGCCCCCCGGGGCTCTGTGGCATCATGTGAAGGGGACTTCCAGTTCCCCTGCTCAGGAATCCACCAGCCCAGATGGCCCCCGGGGGCGGGCAGGTGGCTCGAGGAAGAGGACACGGCCATGCAGATGACAGGCAGCCAGCTCCAAGGCAGCCCCACGGTCCCCTTCTGGGGTTGCCCCCTGCCTGATACGGTGATGAACGCCCTAGAAGTTGGCCTGGTCCCAGGAGGTAAGCTCATGTTAGTGGAAGGGTCAAGGCGTATCATTTAACTCATATGAGCCTGAGTCCTAGGACCAGCTCTGGTGTTAATTAGCTGTGTGCCAACAAGCACACTGCATACATTTGTCAGGGCGCCTTCATTTCTGTAGGGGGAGGCTCCCTGATCTTCAAAGTCCCTTCAACTCTAACATCTATGGTATTGTGGTTCAAGGAAAGGAGCAAGGGGATAACATCCTAAAACTCTAAATCTATCATAATAAGAACACTGTGCATTAATTAAAAAAAAAATGAACAGGGGCACCCGGGTGGCTCAGTCCATTAAGCATCTGACTTTGGCTCAGTTCAGGATCCCAGGATCCTGGGATCAAGGCTCACATCGGGCTCCTTGCTTAGCAAGGATCCTGCTTCTCCCTCTCCCATTCCCCTGTTTGTGCATGCTCTCTTTCTCAAATAAATAAAGTCTTTTTTTTTTAATTGAGCAAATAAAGAAATAAATAAGTATACAAGACACTTCCGGCCCAGCTTTGGCTCAGCTTGGAAATTCTCATAAAATCTGATCATGGTAAGCACTCATCCAGAAAAGGGATATCTCCATCCTCTGCTCTAGCCCGCAGATCTGTCTTTATCAACTACAACGTCACATCAGTCCCTCCCAGATGGTCTCAATCAGGGAGCTGCTAAGAAAGAGCAATGCGCAGAACATGTAGTGGAAGTCCAATCAGGGTCGTCACCCATTATGTTGTCTGTCCCCCCGGAATACAAACTGTGGGACAGGTTCATCTCTGAGCTGGCCTGTGTCTCCTGTCGAACTGATCGATTTCCTTTCCTGTGGGAGACCTTCAGAGTCAAGATCCGTGATTAGCCGGATACTTTCTCTTAGCCCGAGTTCTCCAGGGGGATGGTACCTGTCACTTTGTTCTTGTTTTCATGGTTTGGGGTTTTACTGAGGTCCTGATTGTTTCTATTGTTTATTGTTATTGCATTCAAGCTGTTTCAGGCTTACAGGAAAATGCAACAGGAAGTACGAAGAGTTCCCATTTATCCCCTTCTCCTTGTATACAGTGTCCCCTCTTATTAACATCTGGCGCTAGTGTGGTATGCTTGTTACAGTTATGAGCCAGCATTGATACATTATTATTATTTTTAAAGATTTTATTTATTTGACAGAGAGATATCACAAGTAGGCAGAGAGAGGTGGGGAAGCAAGTTCCCCAATGAGCAGAAAGTCAGATGTGGGGCTCGATCCTAGGACCCTGAGATCATGACCTGAGCCCAAGGCAGAGGCTTTAACCCACTGAGCCACCCAGGCGCCCCAACATTATTATTAACTAAAGCCCACAGTTTACACGACGTTCACTGTGTATGTTGACAAACACGTAATACCGTATCTCCACCACGGCAGTATGGTACAGAATAATTTCCATGCCCTAAAAATCGCCTGTGCTCTACCTACCCACCCATCCCTCCCTCCCCCATAACTGCGGGCACCTCTGATCTTTCCGCTGCCTCTAGAATTTTGCCTTTTCCAGAATGCCATGTGGCTGGAATCATACAGTATTTTCCTAACCTTTTCAGACCGGCCTCTTCTACTCAGCTATCTGCTTCTGAGTTTCCTCCAAGTCTTTTTGTGACTTGATAGCTCATTTCTTTTTATCCGCGAATACTATTCCATTGTACAGATATGGATGGTTTGTCTAGTCGCCTACCAAAGAACATCGTCATCATTTTTTGGCAATTATGAATTAAGCAATGATTTTGACTGATTTTCCTTGCTATTATTTTTATCCTGAGCCCCCTCAAAAACTCTTTTGGAAGCAGATGGGAGTATA
>CM053606.1:4622688-4645031 GCA_028646535.1 Procyon lotor
CTCCCCCTGCTTGTGTTCCCTCTCTCACTGTCTCTCGCTCTGTCAAATAAATAAATAAAATCTTTTAAAAAAAAGTTTTCAACTCATTTGGGTAGGTGCCAAGGAGTATGACTGTTGGATCATGAGCAGAGAGTATGTTTAGTTTGGAAAAAAACTACCAAAGTGTCGTCCAAAGTGGTTGTACCATTTTGCATTCTTTCTGTGCACTTTTAAACCATATTTTTTGGACTTTAAAATCTACACATATCTATTTTCTCTGGGTTTTCTTTTATTCTTTCTTTCTTTCTTTCTCTCTCTCTCTCTCTCTCTCTTTCTTTCTTTCTTTCTTTCTTTCTTTCTTTCTTTCTTTCTTTCTTTCTTTTCTTTCTTTCTTCTTTCTTTCTTCGTATTCAAGATAGGGGACAAGACTGCCTTAATTCGAAACTTCAGCCATTGCATAGAATTTCACGACATCCCTCCAATGCATTGTCCTTATGGACCGTGCCATCTGAGCTCGTCTCCCGTTTCAGGCATGGGGGCTGTGAAGGGATTTCCTCCCCAGCACCACCAGATCTGCAACCCACCCCCCATCAGGGTTGTCTTTCCTCCCTGCTGTGCCCTTCCTCCCCACCTAGACGTGCTCGTCCCCTGGTCTTTGATTATTCCATCTCTATTCTGCCTTTTCTTCAAACTCTTCCACTCTGTGGGATCCTACTTGTCAGTGCTCCAACCTTCTCTACTATCTCCCATCCTCCAAGAAGAATATGAGGAGCAAATAACCCAACAAGATGTCACGGGCCTCCATCCTCCTTATGACCTTCTCCCTCTGACAAGGTCATGTCCTCAAGAGTGGTCTACACATCTCTTCTTGACAACTTCTTCTTAATATTTTTTAACTCTCTCTGCTAAAGTCAGTGTGCTTCCTCTCACCTCAACTCAAGCTTCCGTTCCAGATAACACCATGGATGAGTTTTTAACAAACATCTAATGAAAGAAAGTCCCTCTTATGCAGATTGTTGAAAGAAAGAAAGAAAGAAAGAAAGAAAGAAAGAAAGAAAGAAAGAAAAGAAAGAAAGAAAATGGAAGGGAGGGAGAGAGAAAAAGAGAAAGAGAAAGAAAGAAGAAAAGAAGGGAACAAGAAAAATTGAGGAAAAAATTGTCCAACTGGCTTAATGAGAAAAATATAACTCTGATTCCCAAACTGCAGACTGGATGAAAAAAATTAAAAGAAAAAAGGAAAACTAGGCCAATTTCACTTATAAACAGAGATGAAAAATCTGACAGTGAAGATGGATATGTGAATTACAGAAGGAAATTCACTAGCAGTCCAATAAACTGAATGTTTGAATTTTATTTAATTTTAAATAATTTTAATAATAGTTACACATTGAAACACCGGGCTCCATAAATGTATAGGTGGATTAAGATCAGAAAATCCACAAATGTAACTCACTACATTGATGATTTAATAGAGAAAAATAATATTGTTTGAATAGATACAGAGAAAGCATCTGATAAAGGTCAGCATTTCTTTAGTGTGGCTCTACACCAAGAATATAAAACAAATATCATGCATAATAAAGAATTTTAGATACAAAAAAAGTCAGTTGTAAGAACAACTATGAAGAACAGTTATAAAAGAACAATTAGGAATATAGAAAAGTACACACACACACATGCGCACACACACACGTGCGCGCACACACCCATAATCTCGCTGTGGTTGGCAGAATTCTAAGATGCAATCTCCCCACCAAAGTTCCAGGCCCCTGGTGCAATAGCACCTTCTTCCCCTTATTCAATTAAGCACTAATCTAGGTACTGCTGTGCGGATTTACAGATTAATTAAGGTACCAAATCAGCTTAAATTAGGGAAAAGATTAAGTCGGACCTGATCACATCACAGAATCCCTCCCCCCTCCTTTTTTTTAAATTTTTTTTTTAAAGATTTTTATTTATTTATTTGACAGAGAGGAGAGAAATCACAAGTAGGCAGAGAGGCAGGCAGAGAGAGGGGAGCAAGCAAGCTCCCCGCTGAGAGGAGAGCCCGATGTGGGGCTCGATCCCAGGACCCTGAGATCATGACCCGAGCGGAAGGCAGAGGCTTTAACCCACTGAGCCACCCAGGTGCCCCCCCCCCCTTTTTTAAGTATTCTCTTTACTCAACAAGGAGCTCAAGAGTCACGTGCTCTACGCACTGAGCCAGCCAGGCGCCGCCCCCAAACTCCCACCCCCCCACCCCCTAAGCCCTAAGCCCTCTGAAAGCAGAGTTTTCCCTGACTGGTCACAGAAAAGGAGTCGGAGATTCCGGGCATTCGCGGGATTCAGCACGCGATTGCTGGCTTGAAGATAAAGTAGACCACGTTGGAAGGAACGTGGGCAGCTTCTATGCGCTGAGAACGGTCCCTGGCTGACAGCCAGCAAGGAAACAGGACCTCAGTCCTCCAGCCCTAGAGCTAAATTTCACCAACAATGAACTTAGATGCAGATTTTCCTGCTGAACCTCCAAACAAAAAGGAAACCCTGTCTGTGTGTTGATTTCAGCTTTGTGATATTTTGAACAGAAAACTCAGCCACTCCACCGCCCAACTTCTGATCTACAGAACTGTGAGATAATAAACAGGTGTTGTTTGAAACTGATACGTTTGTGCTAATTTGTTACATAGCAATAGAAAACAATCCCTCCATCCACATTTTTTCCCCATAGCATTTATGCATGCAGTGAATGTGCATATTTTCCTTTTACAAAATGAAATCTTATTGTATGTAGTATTTTATAACCAGCGAATTAAAGATTCAGTTTGCCAGGTTCCACCAAAACCAAACAAAACACAAGAAATTGGTTGACATTTTCATTGGAATGACAGTGAACCCATAAATCAGATAGAAGACCATTGACATGTTTAGGAGGTTATGGAAAGAAGTCGGATGGAGAAAGACAAATACTCTACCATATCACTTATACAGGGAACCTAAAAAAGTCAAACTCATAGAAACAGAAAATGGGGGTTGCCAAGGGATGGGGGAGATGGGGAGATGTTGGTCAAAGAGTAGGAACTTCTAGTTTTAAGAAAACAAGGTCTGGGCTCTTAAGGACAGCATTGTGATGACAGATAATGATACTGGGCTAGACACTGGTAAGTTGCTAAGAGATCTTAAATGTTCTCACCACAAAGAATGAATGGTAATTGTGTGATGTGATGAAGATATTCGCTAACACCAGGATGGTGATCATATTACAAGATGTAAGTGTAGCAAATCAACACGTTGTGCACTTTAAAGTTACACAATATCACATGTCACTTGTATCTCCACAAACTTGGGGGGTGTAAAAGAGGCTATGTCTTCAATGAGGCAACTCTCTGTTTATTTAGGTCTTTAATGTCTTTGGGGCAAATATTATAACCTCCTCTCTAAAAGTCTTGCTCATTTTCATTACACTTATCCCGAAGCATTATTGCAAATGGTATCATTTTTATTATCTGTTTTTCACTGTTGTTGGTTTAGCAACACTGTAGAAATGTAATTGATTTTTGTATTTTGATTTTGCAGCAACGTTTCTTCCCCCCCCCCCCCGAGATTGATTGATGGATTTTAGAGAGAGAAAGAGACAGAGACAACATGAGTAGGGGGAGGGGCAGGTAGAGAGAATCCTCAAGGAGACTCCCCACTGAGCAGGAGGACCGAGGCAGGGCTCTATGTCATGAACCATGAGATCACTACCTGAGCGGAAACCAAGAATCAGAGGCTTAACCCACTGAGCCACCCGGGCACCTGTAGCAACCTTTCCAAGACCCTCTATTAATATATGTGTACACTCTATAGAATTTTCTAAGCCAAATACATCTCAAATGGTTTCTGTTTTAGTTTATCTTTTCAATTCTGTAACTTTTCTTTTTCTCTTTGTCTTGCAGTGCTGACCAGCACCTCTGTCACCATGTGGATGAGCAGAGGTAGGACTTGGTGTCTATGAGTTTTTCTGAATTTTAAAGAGAATGTTTCTAGTGTTCCAGCATTAAGTTTGAGGTTTGTTGTAGTTTTGTTTGTTTGCTTAAATTGTCTTTATTTTGTTAAGGATATTCTCGCCTACTTGTAGTCTGCTAAGTTTTTGTTTGTTTTTGTTTTGGTTATAGATGAGTGTTAAATATTATAATTTGCTCAAAATTGTTTGAGGTAATCTTCAATTGTTTTGGTTATAGAAGAATATTAAATATTATAATTTGCTCAAAATTCTTTGAGGCAATCTGTAGTTTTCATCGTTTAATCAACTGAGAGAGCAGATTACAATAGGTTTTCCTAGAATCCACTTCATCTTCCTCCTACCTTCCTTGATTTTGTTTGTTAATATTTTGCTTAGAAAACTTACAGCTATATTCATGAGTGAAGTTTGTTAGGAATTCTCCCTTCCTTGTACCATTCTTGTTAGTTTTGGTGTCATGGTTACAGAAATTGATTTGAGTTTCAATCAATTAGTTAAGGTGTGTTCTCTTCATCCCTATTGCTTGAAAGAGTTTGTGCAACGTCAGAATTATTTCTTCCTTGGATGTTTGGTAAAACTTATCTGCAGAATCATCTGGTCTTGACATTTCCTCAAAAGAAGGTTTTAACTTGTGTTTCAATTTCTTTCTTTCCCTTTCTTTCTTTCTTTCTTTCTTTCTTTCTTTCTTTCTCTCAAGATTTTATATTTATTTGTCAGAGAGAGAGAGAGAGCACAAGTGGGGGAGTGGCAGGCAGAGGGAGAAGCAGGCTCCCTACTGAGCAAGGAGCCCGATGCGAGACTCCATCCCAGGACCCTGGGATCGTAACCTGAGTGGAAGGCAGACACTTAACTGTGCCACCCAGGCATCCTAATTGTGTTTCAATTTCTTTAATGGGTTTACAACCAGTCAGGTTTTCTACTTCTGCCTGAGTCACTGTTGATAAGTTATATCTTTCTAGGAACTGATCAATTTGTAGTTCTTAAGGATGTTTAGAATACCCTCTGCCCCATCTATATGTATGTGTCCTTATCCAGTCTTGGTACTGTTTATTTGCCCTGATCAATTTTATTGGGGTGTGTGCTTGGCACAGGGCATGTATGGTGCTTGGAACAAATAATGAACAATGCTCCTATTACAGCATGTTATATACATTATGATTAGCTATGTTGTATACAATATGGCTAATGTATTATTATATCTTGTACCAGTCATTAAGTTACACTGCTGTTTGGGCAGAAGGTGGGAGGGAGGGAGGATCAGCACATCTCCCTGATGATAGTCAAAGCCAATAACCTAAGCCACAAAGGACCATATCAGTGACCAATTCTTGTCACCACACAGGCCAAGATCTAATTTCTGGATAAAAGACTAGAAAAATCTTTCATTTTACTACATACCAACTTTGACTGAATCTTAATGATACAATTCCATTTTTTTTACAATGACTGAATAAATGTTTTACTAAACACTAAGTATTAGTAAGTAATACTAAGTATTACCAAATACTAAGAAGATAATCTAAATTTTAAAAGTCTACATATATTCTATGGATCTCAAATCTATTTTGATTTTAAATGGGGGAATCCCCCCAAAACATTTTCCTTTTTCCTGACCTAACCTCACACAAAATGGGTTCTCATTGCTGGACTAAATAATCCATTTATTAGTCAATTATGGCCTTCTAATCAAGGGGCTTCACACTGGAAACCAAAATTAAAAAAATAGACTCTACATGCCCAAGAATCTCCGTTCAGGGAATAAGAGAAGGTATACATTTTAAGTAGAAAAGCTCTTTTGGGGTTTGTCCCGAGAGCCAGGAAGACAAGTAATTCACTAAATTGGTTTATTCATTCATTAATTCATCCATCTGTTCACTATGTCTTCATTTAATGGCATGATAATATAATTTGTTTGTCTCCAACATCCCTACAAATAACCCCCAGCATTCTGTTTGACTCGATGACTATGATTTATAGATCTCCTTCCTGGGTTATAATCAACACCTTGAACTGCATCTTCCTCCTAAATATAGTTTAGGTTATATTTCCTTAAACATATGTACTGCATACTTATCCGCATGGTGCTCGTCTACTGTTTGTCCAATCACTCACGCTGCCCATGCAACTGGTCTCCATTACCTTGAAATTCTAAGTAGCTGTGGCCACATGGCGTCTTTGTGCTGTTCTTTTATTTGGTAATCATAATAAGTGTTTAGCATATTAGAGTCCTCAATAAACATTGAAATAACAGATTCCATCCTCCATAACCATTGACTTCACAAAGTTAACTAGACAATGGCCTTTGTACCTCAATATATTCTAATACAAACTGTGATCACTTGCTGCTATGAAATCTATGTGCCAATGACAATATGAATTGGATGATTTGGAGCATGTGTCTTAGCTGCAAGTCAAGCTGTGAATTCAGGTTTATCAAGGTTTGTCTGCAAAAGCAAATCCGGCACAGGAAGTCAGTGTCCCGCAGGCCTCAGGCAATGTCCTGATCCTGATCGTAGTCTCATTCCCTTTGACTTACTCTCTTCCCCTAGTGAAAGGACTTTCACTTTCCCTTTCTGTCTAATAGAAATTCTCCTTACCTAATCTGTTCCTTCCTCCCAACTCTAATCGCTCCTCAAAAATTATATTTGAATGGATGAACCTTGAGGACGTTATATTAAGCAAAATGAGCTTGTCACAAAAAGAGAAATACTGCATGATTCCACTTCCATCAAGTATCTAGAATAGCCAAGTTCATAGAGACAGAAAGTAGAATGGCAATTTCCAGGGCCAAGGGGAGGGGAGAATGGGAAGGTTTAAGGGGTGCTGAGTTTCATTTTGGCAAGATGAAAAGAGCTCTGGAGATTTGAACTCATACATGCTCTTTCGTATCTGGCTTCTGTCAGTCAACACGTTTTTAAAATTTATCCCTGTGAATCACCAGTTTGTTCCTTTGTATGGCAAAATATCATTTCATTGCATAGATGTGTCACGATTTACCTTCACCTGTAGATGGACATTTTGGTTGTTTCTAGTTCTTTGGCAATTATGAATAAGGATACTATGAACATTTGTGCCCAAGTTATTATGTAGACCTATGTTTTCATTTACCTTGGGTAAATACCTAGCAGTGGAAGTGAATCATGCATATAACTTTATAAGAAACTGCCAAACTGTTTTTCGAAGTGATTGTACCATGTTATATTACTACCTGTAATGTATGAGAATTCCAGTTGTTCCACATTCTTACCAACACTTGGTATTGTCATGTTCTTAAATTTTAGCCATTCGAGTAGGTATGTGTGGATTTAGTTTGCATTTGCCTAATGATGTTACTGTTCATATGCTTATTGTGTTGCAAATACTGTCTTCCAGTCTGTGACTTGCCTTTTCTTTTCTTAACAGCATTTTGCCAAGAGCAAAAGTTTTTCACTTTGATGAAGTCCATTTTTCAATTTTTTACAGTTCATATTTTTGCATCTTTAGTTTAAATTATAAGATATGATCCATTTCAAGTTAATTTTGTATAGGATGTAAGGTAAGCATGAAGGTTCCTATTTTTCATGTGGATATTCAATTTTTACTACAAATTTGTTGAAGAACCTCTCCTTTCCCTCAACAGAATTATCCTGGACACTTTATCAAAAATCAATTGACTATATATATATATACATATATATATATCCATTTCTAGTACCTTTTGAACTGTTTCACTGATCTATAAGTCTGTCTTTGTACCAATACTACACTATGTCATCATACACTGAAATAAAGTTCTCAGACATCAATCTGAGCAGCCATGCTGAGCTGCCTCTATAAGGGAGAACAGCAGCAGCTGAATTCTGCACATAGCTTTTATTTTGTTTTTTATCAGCAAAGCAAGGACAGATGTACCAAGGCATGGGGAAGGAATACAAAGAGATGACAATTAAAGAGCCAGAAAGCAGGCCTATACCCTCCCCTACACTCAGGCACGCAGGGAAGGGGTTCTGGGGTAAGGGAGGAACAGGATGTTCGTGCTAGCAATTGCCTGAGGCAGGAAGGGGAATTGAGGGTTACTTTCTTCCATAGCTCCTTATCTATGCCCTGCCCCAGGAGATGATGGGATCCTGTTCTTTCCGGGCCATTGCATTTAACAAGGAATGCTGCTGCTGTTTCAGCTGCTTCCACAGTCACCCCTTAGGGCTTAAGATAAACTTTCTAGGAATAACTCCACACACTGTCCTGATTACTGTAGCTGAATAGTAAATCCTAAAATCAGATAATGTGAGTCTTCCGATTATGTTCTTCATTTTCAAAATCACTTTTGCTTTTTGTAGGCTCTTTGTATTTCCATATAAATTTTAGGATCATTTTGCCAATATCTGCAAAAACACTGCTGGAAGTTTAATTGGGATTGTACTGCATCTAAAATTCAATTTAGAGATAATTAATAATTTTTAAAAAAACAATTGGGTCTTCCCATCCATGAACATGGTCTATCTATCTATTATTTTATATCTTTTAAAATTTCTTTCAGCAATATTTTGGAATTTTCTGTGTACAGGTTTTATACATACTTTTTTAGGGTTGTTCCTGAGTACTTTATGATTTTAGAAACTATCGTAAATGGTATTTTTATTTGAATTTTCAGTTGTTCATCATTAATATATGGAAATTCAATTGATTTTTGTATATTGACCTTATATTCCGCAGCCTTACTAGACTCAATTATACCTAATAACACTTTTTGTAGATCCTTCGGGTTTTGTACATATAGATCATGTTGTCCATTAATAAAAATCGTTTTACATCTTTCTAATTTGTATACCTTTTATTTCCTTTTCTTGACTTATTGCACAGGCAAGGACCTCCAGCACAATGTTGAATAGGAAAAGTGAAAATGGACATCCTTGTTTGGTTCCTAGTCTTAGGGAAAAAGCATTCAGTGTCTTGCCATTAAGGACATTGTCAGTACTAAGATTGTTGATATCCTTTATCAGGGTGAGATAAGTCTTTTCTATTCCTAACTTGTCAGCAGTTTATAAAAAGACATTTTTCCCAACAGTTTTGGGGTTTTTTGTTTTTGTTTTGTTTAGGTGGGAAGGAAGTGCATCAGTGAAGATATTGCACAGAAAAGAGTTAATGTAGCAGGTCTGAGCCTGCTACACTTTGAAAGGCCTATTTGCAAGGTTGGCCTTTAGCTACCATGTAGGGACTTAGATTTCAGGAGGGTTCCTACCACTCCCAGAGCTGGTAAAGGTGGCTTGCTGTGCCTGAACTGTTTATACAAGCAATTGTGGCTTAAGTTAAACACCTGGTTTCTTCCTTGGATCTGGAATCTTGGTATAAGCCACAGTGCCTACATGACCAGCCCCTAATAAAAATCTAGGTAGAGTCTCTATTGCTCTTCCTTGGAGGACAGCAACTCACAGGTGCTGTCATAATGTGTTGCTGGAAGAATTAAGCACAGAGAGGACCCCTGGAAGGCTAAACCAGTTGTCTTCCAGACTTCACTTCGTTGCTGATTTTGCTTTATATCCCGTCACTGTGATAAATCTCAGCCATGAGTATAACTATATGCTGAACATGGTGAATCCTCAAAACCACAGAATCTGAAGGTGTCTTGGGGGCCCCCTTCACAACTATATAGCTTTTCACCTTTGTTCTGTGAATTACATTAAATGATTTTTAAAATTAAACCAATCTTGAATTCCTGGATATAAAATTAGATTTGATTTGCTAATATGTTGTTAAGGAATTTGCCTCTTATTAATAAGAGATGTTGGCCTATAATTTACCTCATTTATAATAATTTTGTCTGGTTTTGGTATCAGAGTAAGTGAGCCTCATGAAATGAGTTGGAAAGTGTTACCTCTCCTATTTTCTGAAAGCTTGTGTAGGAATAGTGTTAATTCTCTCTCAAATACATGTTAGAATTCTTCAACGGAGTCATCTGGGGCTGGTGTCATCTTTGTCAGCTGTCTTAAAATTACAAATTTAATATCCTTGATAGACATAAGCCTGTTAAGAGTTTGTATTTCTTCTTGAATCATTTTCAGTATCTGAATCTTTCAAAGAATTTGTCTCATTTAAGTTATCAAATCTGCTGTCATTAATTATTCAAAATATCCCTTCGTAATCCTTTTAATATCTATCGGGTTTATGGTGATGTCATTTTTTTCATTCTTGATATTGATAACTTGTGTTTTTCTTCTTTTCTCCTGGATGATTCTGGCTAGAGTTTTATCAGTTTTATTAATCTTTTCAAAGCCCTGACAGTCCTTCCATTGATATTTTTCTGCGGCTTCTATTTCATTAGTTTCCACTTTTATTTTTACTTATGCAAGTGTTTGGCTTAATTTGCCTTTTTTTTCCTTTAGTTTCATACGTTGGAAACTTAGATTATTCATTTTAGGTGCTTCCCCCACTAATAAATGTACTTAATGCCATAAACTTCCCTCTGGGCGCTGCTTTTGCTAAATGTCACAGATTTTTATATGACATGTTTTCACTTTTCCTCAGTTCAAAATATTTTCTAATTCCCACTGTGATTTCTCCCTAGACTCATGGGTTATTTAGAAAGGGCTTGTTTATTTTCCTAATTATTTGGAGACTTTTCAGAGATTTTTCTGTCTTTTGTTGTTTAAGTCCTTAATTTTAGCCAAGTCTCAGGTGACAGGGGGTTGGTGATAGTCTGTGCCATCTCTTGCTTACAGTTTCCCAGATCCTTAAACTGTTTAATTTACTGAGCCAACAACTGTGTTCCCATGGCCCCTGAAAAGGCAAACTTCAGACACATGTTCCGAATTAATGAAATCTTAATGTTGACATTTAATATTTGATATTGTATGCTTTAAGCAAAAAAATATTCATGATTTTAAACAACCATTAATTTTCAGCTAAACACTCGGGTTCCTGTACTTTTTTAAATTCCTGGATTTTTGCCCGTATTTAGATCAGTTAATTGGAAACTAAAAAAAATAAGATCTCTGAATAGGCAGAGCACAGAGGTTTTTAGGGCAGTAAAACCAATCTGTAAGTTACTATACTGGTAGATACATGTCTTTATATATTCTTCAAAACCTATAGAATATACAACGCCAGGAGTGAACCCTAATGTAAACTATGGACTTTGGGTCATTATGATGTGTCATTGTGGGTTCATTGATTGTGACCAAGGTACCACTCAGGCGTGGGACTTTGATAGTGGAGGAGGCTGTGTGCATGTGTGGGGGGCAGGGGACATATGGGAATTCTGCTTTTTACTCAGTGTTGTTGCAAAACTAAAAGTGTTCTAAAATAAAAATAAAGCCTATTTTGCAAAGTAGTCATAAGGTCTTCTGACATGCTGGATATTGGATTGATGTTTCATAATTATTTTCACCTTTGTGACTGCTACTAGATTAGTGTCTCGAATCCCATATTGTTACAAGTATGACTTTTTAAAAAATCCCCCTTAAGCTTTAATGAGCTTGACCATTTGACAGTAAAATAACTTAGATTAAGCTGCATTCTTTTAGAAATGAAGCATTTTGAGGACTCGGTCAACTCTCTGGGATGTGAGTCAGCTCTTAAATTAATTATGATCTTAAGGAAAAATCATCCCTTTTACTACTCACTCATTTGCCTTCCCTGCTGAGTGTATAAGATTAGCATCACATGTGTTGTAGAGTTGCCTCTCCTAGGAGTCCAGTGGAGGTTGGTAAATAATATCAGAACTGAGTCATTTATGGTTGAATGACACAGAATGAAAAATAAATGACTTTCAGGCAGTTCCTGTTCCCTAATATGGACTGAGAAGTAGACACGTTAACTAAAGCGCCCCACCTGTGACCAAATGAACCTTTCCCTATAAGGATATTGATCTGATTTCCTGATCAAAAGAAGGAATCCAGAAACACAGTATATGATCTGTCGGGGCCTGAAAGCAAGCCACTCTTCTCTTCCCGAAGACCTCATCAGTGTAAATATGCCACATTTACATCTTGACTAGCTGAAGATATTTTGTCTTGTTTTGAAGAATTACAGTTAAAGCTGCTATTCCATCCTAGTGAAAGGTCATATCGTGCAGCAGACATCCAGGTGGCTCAAGTTTATTGCACTGGGAGGCAGAAACAGGATAACTGAAAAGAGACTTCATAAGTAGAACTTAGAAAACCAGAACTAGTATTTCTATAGGGTTTGTTGGTTGGTCGGTTGGTTGGTTGTTTTTTTCCAATACAACTCTCCATTCCGCAGTGACCAAGAAGCCCAGAAGAGTGACGTCTCATACAATTTATGCCACTAGTCCCCAGCCTCTTACCTGGCCATAAAGTTGACATTGGTATTTAACATCCTCTTTCTCTGCAAAGTAGGAAACATGAGGCAACCTCAACAGCTTTCAGGTAATCGAATCGAACTTCAGAAAACCATAAGGAAAAGGGAGCTCTTCTCTCTAAGGAAGTGACAGCCGATTCGTAAACTGAATGATTCATCAACTGCTTTCAAGTTGCAAAACTGATTATGAATCACTGGAGAAAAACTTTAAGTCTCACCAAATCTGAGTTTTCTTTTAAGAATCAACAAATGTACTCTCTGATTTTCATGAACATGTCCTTATTCACCGACCTGAAATAACCTCTCGGGGAAGCTAAAATAGGCCAAACTTGTACAACACACTCCTTAGAAATACTTGTTTAAAAACCTTGACTTGGCTCTGGATTTCTTTTGAATGAATCATAAGAGTCTGGATGATAAAAAGAATTGTTTAGAAAAATGCATTCGAAACAAGCACTGGATAAAAATATAGGAATTTCTTTTGGTAGAAATCTGTGGGTTTCTGAACCCTTCCTTTTTCAGAAGGGCTATTGCCTTGAAAAAAGACTCTGGTTGAATAACAACTTGATAAAGGAGGAAGTGACCTTGACAATCATGGCTACCAGTTAAGAGGGGAAAATGTTCAAAAGTGGAGATCTACAGGTGGTTCTTTATATAAAAACCATTCACAATAGGTGGAATTCTCTCCAGATCAGAATCCATACTGCGCCATTTAAGAATCTACCTTATGCTGTGTCAGAACTGCAGACTAATGGATGACCCAAGAATGCTCCCGAGAAATGATGAATAATGTCCCCTCGAAGATTTTAATCATTAACTTCAGAGCAACCTTAGACTTACGTCCAGTTTCAGGAACAGGTGCTGAAGGATGGTGGTCAGAAAGATGACATCTTTTCTAACCGACTAGAAGCTTTGGGATAGGGAAAGTAGATAAAAATAATATTTGAGAGTTGGGAATTTCTTCTCGTGTTTATATAAGGGCAGTTTTGCTATTGGCATTTAGGAAATTGAAATATAAATAGACAATAAAAATTTATCTAGGCCATGTAAACATTATGGGTTTTACAATTTGGCCTGAAAATCTCCTAAGATTTGCTTGCTGGATTTCCGTGCGATAACCTCGTTGAACATTAAACCCCAAAATGGAGAGGGTGGATAGGTGACAAGAGATCCTGGAACCAAACAGCCCTCAGCTCTGAGGTCTGTTTATCAAGAGAATTTTTAATTCCCTTCACTTCAGGGTATAGGTACTTTGTTTCCATAGGCCCAGATGGGTCTGTTTCTGGCTTTTTTTCTCATGGGGCAGACTTGGGGGGTAGAAGAGAGGAGAATTTACAACCTGAGCACCCAGGCTTTCGTCCCCATTCTGCCACTTACTAGTGTGAGGTTGGGGAAGTTACTCAACCCGCCAGAGTCTCAGTGTCCTCATCTCTAAAATGGGGCTGATAGGGGCACCTGGGTGGCTCAGTGGGTTAAAGCCCCTGCCTTCGGCTCAGGTCATGATCTCAGGGTCCTGGGATCGAGCCCCACATCGGGCTCTCTGCTTAGCAGGGAGCCTGCTCCCCACCCCCCCGCCTGCCTCTCTGCCTGCTTGTGATCTCTCTCCTCTCTGTCAAATAAATAAATAAAATCTTTAAAAATAAATAAATAATAAAATGAGGCTGATAAAACGGCCTCACGAGGTTGTTGTGGTGCCCGAATTCTGTAAGCTATGCAACTGCGTGTCGTGGGCACCCCTTCAAAGTTCAGCCAGAATAAATATTAAAGCTCATGGGAGTCCTTATTTTATGTTTGTAGTATTTCCTGGTTAAAAGCATTTTAAGAATCACAGTTTGCAGGTGGTGGAGGGGTGACCAGACACCTTCAGGGTCATTACCAACCAAGGAGACTGGTTTCCAAGACTGTATTTGTGAAGGCTGTGTCACACACCTACAAAGGATTCTAAATTCTCTCCTGCAAATCCCTCGAATGACCTTAGAAATCAGTCTATGTCAATAAATGCATTTATTATAGCAAAGAACAGAAACTCTCTCTTGTGCTGAAAACGATCTTCTAACCGTAGTCCCTACTCAACCAACACGTGCTGAGAGGAGTGTACACAACAATTTGAAGGAATTCCAGTGTTTTCTTCTACCCTCCACTTTGCTGCCCTTCGGAAAGCATCCCTGGTGCTGGACCACGGGACCAGCCACCAGCCTCTCCCGATTTATAACCTTTCCCTGTGAACTGCTTCTCTCAGAGCTAAAAGCAGGATGTTACCCTCATATTTGTTTCACTTCTCCCCTCTCCCCGGGCACTTAAGCCAACTTGGATTAAGAAACCAAAATGTCCACCATGCTTTTTGATCTTTGGCGGAAGTGTAATGGGTGAAACACGCTCACGAGCTACAGACCCCTTGCCCTGCTCGCCCCTCCAGCAGAGGTGCCGGGAACGAGGTCTCCTCTCAGTGAGGAATACAGAACCCGCTCAAGCTTGGAGAACCAATGTGTCTCCCTCCAAGTCCTCGGTGGCTCTCCCCAGAGTGTGGCATCCGCACTTTCCGGTCCCTTTAAGAAAAAAAAAAAAAAAAAAGTCCTTAAATCTCTGCCAAGACTTAAAAAGTGAAGTGGATGAACTGACTTCATGTTTGAATGAAAGAGGCAGTTCACGGGGTGGAGTTAATGAGGGCAGAGGTGAGTCATGGAGTCCTGAGTTGTGCATATAATTACAGCTCATTTAGAAATAAGCACGTATGTACATGACCTTTATTCTCCACCAAAGCTGCACAAACGTCCGCTTCCATGCTGACACAACCCATGGAAATGAATTCAAACAGCAGGAGCCCGACATCTGATCACGTTCCAGGAGATTAGATGGTGCTGAGCGGATGAGGCGTTGAGAAATACCACGCGTACATTAATCACACACCTTCAGAGGTCAAGGTGCCCAACTGACGACGGCTGGTCTCCGCGACGCTGCGGGCTTGGGTTGATAATAGTCCGCCAGACTGACACGGCGTCTCTGAGCTTCCCTATTCCCGGGCACCGTCTTCCAGCCTCCTGCACCATCAACCCTTGACAGGAGTCTCTGCCTCTTCCTTCCCTTCCGTAATCCTTGATCTTGGGATTCCTTCTAATGATTCACGGTCCCCGCTCCCCCGGTCCTGTTAGTCTTTTCCCCCTAAGATCACATCCTCGCCCATCTCTCCTGCTATTTCCTGTTCCTGCTGATTCTCTCCCCTCGCCTCTAACTTCCTCCACCCTTCAGTTCATCCTCTATCTCACTGAACAGTTGTGTCCCTAAAGTGCCCTTTGCAAAGGTCCCAGCTCAGCTGGGACAGAGGTCACCCCTCCACTAGCTACAAACATCTCAGCCTGACTTTCAAGTGTAAAATCTGGCCCAAATCTGCTTCACTGGGGTTTTCTCCCAGAGCATGCCCCCCTCACCCCCCGTCCTGTCTAACTGGTGGCCACCTTCTCTAGCACACCCAGCGGGTTTCAGGTAGGGCCCTTGGCCCCATAATGTCTTCCTCGTATCTCCTCTGTGCCCGCAAAGCCCTCCCTGGCAGGCGTACCCCCTCTGAGAAGCCTTACCCAGCCTTGCTTGGCTTTTTTATTTCCTCTACTTGAATGCACCATGGCCCTCCTTCCTCGATCACCCACTCTCAGTCATCGGCTCCTCCACAAAGCATTCCTGGTCTCCGAACCAGAGGATTCTCCCCACTGTCACCTCCACAGCACCTCATGACTGCTCATGACACGTCACCAACTGCCCAATTTTATAGTTATTTCCCTGTTCTATTATAAGCTCATTGCCGATAGGCACCATGTCTCACTCATCCTTTAAGGCCCTGGAGCACCCAACACAGTATATTATCGAAAGATATGTGTTGAATGAATAAAGAAAGCCTTTAAAGGACCCAATCAGAGCAATGGACACCTTGACCCTAATGGACAGAGGCCCTTTGTCCCATCTAACAACGTCTGAACTAACCCTCCTTTATCTTTAAGGAAGATCCACCATGGTCCACCTCGTTCTTCATCAAGAGTTGTTCCAACTTATTGGAGATTGCAGAGTTTTGTTTGATAAATTAATACGTGATACGGAAAGTAAGTATTGCTTATCTCAATATATGATGATAGGATGACCCACGGCATATCTGTTAGGCACCAACCCTGCGAGTCTTCCGAATACACTGCTCGAAACCACAAATTATTCAAGTCAAACGCAACAGCAGAGTATGAATAAGGTAGAAAGGTGACACAGGCACCGGGTGCCAGATCCCGGGCCCAGGAGGCGATTCACCTTCACAAGCTCCCTCTCTGACCCGCATCCTGCTCAGGGGCTGTCCTCTTTTTAGCAGCATTGCAGAATCCTGGCCCGAAAACATCAAAAGGTCCTGAAATTAAATGTCATTCTCCACACTACTCATCTTCTTCCAACTCACAGCAGTCACTCCCCATCGCCCACAGGTTTTCCTGTCCATGAGCCTTTTCGGGGCTGAAATGCCATGTGTTTCCTATAATAGCGACACTAATAGGTCACCACCGCGGTTCTGTGTCATGCCTATTTCAAAGACACTCTGAGTACTTTATGACCGTCACACTATTAACATGTTATTAATTGACAAAATAATTCCATAAAGTAATTAACAATTACGCTCCCCACTGAGGAAACTAAACCTCAGGAAGATTTACGTAACCAACCCTAGGCTATTACAAGGTCCAAATTAGGACCCGAACTGGAAACAAAACCTCCTAATTCAGGGCTATACTTGGAAGGTCATGCTTCCTTATCTTTCCCCCGTGGTGTGCTCTAAAAGATACAAGAAACCAGTAGCAGGGCATTTAAAAAAAAAAAAATGCTACCTTCTAAAAATAACATCACGCATTTAATCCCCAACTGCTGAGTTATCTGAACAAGTGCGCTGCTCTCTTATTTCTCCTTGTCTGGGGAGACCTAGCCTGTTGATAATACTGGAGACGGGCTTTCCTTGCTTCACAAGAGTTTCTGTGCTGCAGTCCCTGGTTCAACAGAGCCTCTCAACTGCCCTTTCCGCTTTGGGTGCAGAGACACCGTTGAGGTCAGTTTCCTTTTCAGCTCAAAACCTTCCAAAGGTTTCTCCCATCCTTCAGAGCAAAAGCCAAAGTCCTTACCGTGAAGCCTTTCATGGTGTGGCCCCTGTTCCCTCTCTATCCTCATCCCTCATTCCTGTTCCTCAGACACACTCCTGCCTCAGGGCCTTTGCACGTGCCCTTCCCTTTGCCTGGAACGTGCTTCTCCAGATGACTCAGATACCATTGAGGGTTTTACACAAATATCGTCTCCCCAGTGACGCCTTCCCTGGCCACCCGATCTATCATTTCAGTCACTCTTCTGCCTCTACCCCAGCAGGTTCAAGGTCTGCCTTTGCCCAATCCCCCCCCCCCCAGCACTTGACGTTATCCAACATATTTTACTCATTGACCTTACTTGTTGTCGTTACCCAGTAGAGTAGCCTGGTGGACACAGTTGGGACAGAAACGCACGTCTTTGTGTGAAGGACACTGTGTGTGATGGTGACTAACGTTGGCATGAATGGCTTGCCGGCCTGCTCTTTATGCTGCTGCGAAACACTATGACAAAGTCACTGGTGGTTTGAATTAGTTTAAAACCCAGAATACTACTAATTTCCGGTAAACGATTCCAAGAAACATGGTACTTGGGGAAGAATCAAGATGTTTTCATCTTAATTAATTTCAAAGGGCTGCCTGCTGTGAATCTAGGGAGAAAAGACCATCCTGCTGAAGTCATTTTCCTGTTTAGCAAACCACAGTGGGCAGTTCGGGGGATATTTTGAGATTTACTGTACTCTGATTCATTCAAAATGAGATTCCACAGGATAATTTGTTTCTTTAAAGTGTTTTGGAAGAAAGTCATTTCCATTCTAGTTCATATTTTTGTTTAAAAAAAAGAAAAAGCATTTATCATTTCCAAGCCTAGAAGTTAATGACTTTATACCAAAAAGTTTCCTACAGGTCACTCAGTAAGACTTTAAAAAGAGAGAGAGAGTTTGGTTTTTTGTATTTATTTATTTATTTGTGGGAATGCGAGAGAGATTTTATTTTATTTTATTTTAAGATTTTTATTTATTTATTTGACAGAGAGAGAAAAAAAAACATAAACAGAAGGATTGGCAGAGGAAGAGGGAGAAGTAGGATCCCTGCTGAGCAGAGATTCCCAATGCGGGGCTCGATCCCAGGACCCTGGGATCATGACCTGAGCTGAAGGCAGACACCTAACCGACTGAGCCACCCAGGCAATCCTAGGGAGATTTTAAATGGACACATCTTTTCGACTAAATTAGCATTCATCCAGTGCCTTCCAAGGTGTATCCGGGAGCAAATTATTGAGCCACGCTGTGCCTCATTTTGTGCATGACAAGGGTGAAGGTTTCCTGCGGCCTTTTGTAGATGCCGACTGTCTGTGCCCCCTCCCATTGTGGGATGGAGGGACAGTGGCCCGTGTGGTGCTTGGTGGCCTAGGTCAGTGCTGTGCCCTGCTCCCACCTGTGTTTCAGGGACTGCTGCCGGAGGTAAGACCCTCTTCCTGATGCCATCCCCCACTTGACAGCAGATCTCGGGGCCTGTGTTAGCTCCCATTGTCTTTTCACATATTCCCAGCTCCTGCTGATCCCCCTCCACGGCCCTGAGCCCACACGACAGCTGCAAAAACCACGGTCAGCTTCTCTCCGAGGACTACTGGTTTTGAAGATCGCTGCATTTCTCACACGATTTGGAGCAAACAAATGGGATGATGATTGAGGTTCTTCACAGGAAATCCCCTCTCTGATGGTGTCCCAGTGCTTCTTGAATGCCCCAAAACTCCCACAACCAGGCCTCTGTCTTCCTTATGCCTGTGTTCTCAAACATCTGATGCAATAGCTTGCATATAATAAACGTTCAAGAAATAGGTACTGAATTAGGGCTTTTGTTGGATGAATTTTTCAATGTTAAATGTGTTAAAGGACATTTCTCTGTCTATACAAGAGCCTCTACTCATGTTTTAACACTGAGCTTTTTGAAAGAAAAACACTATGCAGGGCGCCTGGGTGGTTCAGTCGGTTGAGCATCTGCCTTTGGCTCAGGTCATGATCCCAGGGTCCTGGGACTGATCCCAAGTTGGGCTCCCGGGGAGCCTCCTTCTCCCTCTCCCACTGCCTCTCCCCTCCACTTGTTCTCTCTCTCAAATAAATAATAAAATCTTTAAAAAGAAAAGGAAAGAAAAAACCACTATGCATATTGCACAAGGCAATATGCTTAAAGCTGAATTATTTAAAATAATTTAAAAGATACAAAGCACGGCACTGTAACACAAGAACTCTAGAAGATTCTGAAGCATCCGATGGAGAAAGGCTCACTCCCTATAAAGGGAATCAACACCTTCCCCATTCATCCTGTGTACACTGGTAGGTTCATAGCAGTATGCTAATGCGGTAGAAGGAATGAACTAGGGATCCACACCACCACATGGGTGTATTCCAAAGAGAGGGGAGTGAAAGAAGCTTCACACAGAAGAGTATGCATTGTATAATTCCGTGTATAGGGAGTCTAGGACAGGCCAAAGCAATCGATGGTAGAAAAAAAAGGATACCAGTTGTCTCAGATCTGGAGCAGGAAGTAACTGGGAAGGCGGATGATGGAAACTTATGAGGTTATGGTAATGATGCCACGTTTTGTTAGGAATTTGCATCACACAAGTGTGTATATTTGTCAAAATGTACCCGGTGGTACACTTGAGAGGCATGAATTTTTTTTGCACATGAATTTTACCTTAAAAGAAATAAAAAGGGAAAAAAAAAAACACAAATTGGAGCCTAGCTGATAACAGGCATGGCAAAGTGTTTAGGGTAAACACGTGCTGACAGCCACCACTTACTGTGAAATGCATCATAAATAAATGGATTCACAAAAGAGAGAAAAGGAGGTGGAGAGGTGTTTATGGATCTACTAACGATGTGCAAAAGAAATATAGGAAGGATAATCCAGACACAGATGAGACCAGTCCCCTATGAGGAGTAGATGGGAATGTGGAGGAAAGAATAGGGAAAAGGCAACACTTCCCTGGGTGGACATTGTTTATCACTCTGACTTTAGAATCATGGTAATATTGTTCCCCCACACATCAAAAAAGTAAGTATAAATATTTTGAATCAGCCAAGATGTGGAAGAAAGCCAAAGCAGAACACAAGCAATAACAAGTGAACTTAACTGTATTACAAATGAATAACACAACTGTGAAGAGGGTAGGGAAGAAAAGAACTAAGCTAAACGACTTTTGGCTACAAACCATAACGCTAAAGACAAAAAGACTAGTGTACAAATATAGGACTTTGGTTAGTAGATTTATCTCTATGAATTAGCAATTCTGAAACTACTTTATGTGTCTTTGAGGATTGGACAAATAAGCAAGTACATTGTGGAAAGTCAGAGCTATGTTTTCCCGTGTAGAGCTAGAAGCTGGTCGATTATATGCAAATATGTATCTATAAATATATATGTACACGCATCTACTCACACACACAGATGGATAAATGCAGAAATGCAGATGGTACCCATTAATAACACACATACACACACTTCCTACGCACATCTGTGGGGAGGGCAATGGGACTCCCATAGCATGAAGCACACTTAGTGCCCAGATCTTGGTTTCTAAGCACCATTCTCTCATAAAAGTACCCAGGGCTCCTTGGAGAAAACAGGGAAAATACAAAATAAGCCTGCAACATCTTATGTTGCCAGAAAGTAAGAAAGTGCTCCAAAAATGTCAGGACAGGTCAAAAGGATGCAGGAGGTTCATCTGAAGGGAGCTTCTAATGACCCAGGAAACAATTGGAGCAACAAAATAAATTGAGATAATACTGGATTATAACCCAAAAGAATGAATCCTTGACTCCATCCTGATGTAAATAAATAATTGAACAGATAGATATAGATAGATAGATAGATAGATAGATAGATAGATAGATAGATAGATAGATAGATAAGGGGGGGCCACCTTTTCTTTAAGGTGGAATCCCAGCCAATCATTGTAGAAAGAATGAGAGACATAAGAAACCACCATTAGAGAGCACAGGCAAAATCCCCCAATGCCTGTTAAAATTAGGAGGTGAAATTTAAGGAGAACCAGAATATTTGCGTAGTCTCAAAGTATCTCCTCCAAAACACTTATTATTTACAAAGTGAAAAATAATAAATTTATGGTGGAAAAGCCTGGCACACAACCCCTTAACCAATGAATAAAAGATACATCAGTGACAATTATATAGAGTGCCGTAATGCCCACCCCTGCCATGTGATAAACAGAGAAGGGCATAATCTCATTTCTGTGGTCTTGCAGAAAATGCATAATCTCAATTTAATCACAAGAAAACTTCAGAGAAACCGAAATCAAAGGACCTTCAACAAAGTAAGTGGCTAGTACACATCAAAAGGATCAAGGGTAAGAAAAACAAAGACCAGCTGTCATCGATCTGAGGCTAAGGACACACAGCAACTACATGGAGGATGAGGTCCAGGATTGTGTTCTGCACCAGAAATAAGACTTTCATGGGAAGATTGAGGCACTTCAAATAAGATCTGTAGATTCGTTAATAGTGTTTTTTTCCAAGTTTTTATTTAAAATCCAGTCGGGAAAATAAAATAAAATAAAATAAAATAAAATAAAATAAAATAAAATAAAATAAAATAAAATAAAATAAAATAAAATAATAAAATAAAATAAAATCCAGTTGGAAAAACAATTTTTTAAATAAAAAAATAAAAAGTCACCGGGCATCCATGTGGCTCAGTCAGTTAAGTATCCAACTCTTGGTTTCAGCTCAGGTCATGATCTCAGGGTCATGGGATCGAGTCCCACTTCTGGCTCCAAGCTCAACACAGAGTCTGCTTGTCCCTCAGCCTCTCCTCCTCCACCTCCTCCTCCTCCTCCTCTCCCCCTCCTCCTTCTTCTTTTCTCTCTCAAATAAATAAAGTCTTTTTTAAAAAATGAAAAATTCACTATTAGAAAGGTTAAAAAAATTCTGTAGTAATGTTAATTTTGTGTAAATTAATTCTAATATTGATTTGGT
>CM053606.1:4645531-4683593 GCA_028646535.1 Procyon lotor
CACCCAATTTTTAATAAACACGACTTAACTTTGATTCTGTGATAAGTGATAACTTACTTATTCCTAATTGGACATCGAGAGTTTTGTGACCAGTAATTTGCGGCCAGCGGAGTGGAATAAGATGACTGATCAGGATGACACAGGACAGGAGAACCTCGTTCCAGAGTTGGCGGTCAGAGCAATGTCATCCAAACAATGAAGGACCAAGTAAACAACAGCAAGAGGAGAACATTCACGACCTTGAAAGTGAAAATGAAATCATTAACGAGAAGACCACATATGTTTCTAGACACACCGTGTCCTCTCATTCTGGGAGTCCCTGAGCAGAGACAGCTCTGTCTCCGCGGCAGGCCCATCCCTGTGAGCGCTGATTGACCTTATCAAGCCACTGATTAGGAGAGGGCAGAGGTGGTTGACCCAGCAAAGCCAGGGCTGGTGTAATTTGGTACAGTTGCCTTATTTAATATTCCTTCATTGCTAAATAAACTGATCGAGTGAATCAGCCCCGCAGTAAAATGATGTAACAAGCAATAAATCCATCCTGGTAACCTTCGGCGTTGTGTATGGATGTACACACTATAACCCACACATTTATCATTGAACGCGGGAAATGGTGGAGTTCTCATGAAACACACACATGCTCCTCGGAGACTGAGATCAGGAGATGATGAGGGGAAAAACATGATCGTCATGCTCTCAAGATTCACAGATCAGGAAATGTCCTATGAGATAATTCAGAAGGCTTCTGCTTCCCAGTATAGAACAGGAAACGCCAAAGATTCGCATAGACATTTAGGGAAAAGGCCAAAACCGAGTTCTCCTGGGAACTCAGAAAGGAATCGACCTAGAAGGGGGAGATACTGCCGGCTGCTAAACTTATCTGGTTCTACCGGTGGATTGTGAGGGCTTGAAACCTTGTGATACAGCAGCCAGTTTTGGAGACGCCGTGCAACTGAAAAGCACTCTCCCAGCGGTGAACGGTCTCCTTGGATGTGGTATAAAACGGGTATGTCAGCCTAGAACCGAGAGACCATATGCGTCGAGAAGGAAATGTGGTCCGTAATCGAGACCCTTCGGGGGTACAAATGGAGTCCTAGGAAGTGAATAATCCCAAATAAGCATCATATTTCAAAATAATAGCTAGTATTTATCAAACACTACAAAGTGCTATGCTCCGCAATTAGATGTATTAACTCACGTGGGAAGAAGACGTTCTTCCCAGAGTGCTAACTGGACCTTGGAAGGACACAGGGCTGACCCACTGTTTACTGGCAATTCCAAGAGACAGAATGATGGTACACCCAGCCTTTGAGCCTCCTCCACAGGTTCGGGGGTGGGAGGGAAGGGTTGCATACACTAAAGGTTTGCCAAGGGTTGAATCGAAAATTATTCCAGCTGCATTTATTTCAAGATGGCCAAGCAGGCCCACTGCTGTCGCCGGTACTGCACCGCTCATTTCTAATCCAACATGGCGCCTTCATACCACACTTCTCCCTCTGACCTTCAGAGGAGACACGTCTTAGAGCAAAAAGTCATTTTTGTGACAAAGCTGTGCTCATGGGGCCCGGAAAAGACTACGAGTCCCCACAAATACATAGATCCACTCAGAGATTCCGCAACAAGGATCTGATTGTTGAAAAGAGTCCAACTTTCCCACAACTGTATCCAAAAAAAAAGGGCAGTGGGGAGGGGAGATGCACATTAATCCCTCATAATCGGTTGTTTTTTTTTTTAAGTCAACTGAACACTCTAATTCGTTTTCTGAGCTAGGACGTTAACTAAGCACATTTATTTGGAGACAACTGACACATGCCTTCTCGCGGCATCTGTTGTAGTAAACTGAAAATCAGCATGGATTTTTAAAGATGGATTGGGTCCACTGGTGTCTCTACAGCTGGACTTAATTGGTAGGAGGAAACACAAGTGAACGTGCCTTTGGCAACTCAGACTTGTGTGGCTGCCTCGCCTGGAGCACAATGATTCCCCCGGTTCTCCTGGGGGATCACTCAAGTGTCTAGGATATGAGCTCTTGCTCACTGTACCTCACCCGCCCACCCGCCCAACCCCAACCCCAGCTGTCTAGCGAACCACCTCCAAATCGTGGATTTGGAGGAAAAGAGACTTTCCTAATACAGCTCAACATAGCTGCTTGACGTTTGGACATATTAGACCCTCCCAACTCTGTTTCCAATTACAAAACCCAAGGACTGATTTGGTGAGATGCTAGAAGTGTCAGGTGGTGGTGTACGCATGCACAGAGGGCATTCAGGTCCCTTCTGTGAACCATCTCGGACCTTCTTGCTGTTCATCCTCCACAGCCCAGGGCTACCTTATTTTGGGGGGAATCCCAGCCTCGCCCCAAAACGCATGCGAGCCCCCTTTTGTGGATCAAGACTTCAAGCCTCAATTTGCCTCCTTTCTACCTGTAACCACGCCGGCACACTCACCACCCCTGTCTTCTCAATCTAGAGAGCAGTATTTCTGATTCTAAGACGCATGTCTCCCCCCACCCCCGGCCCGGTTAGTATTTCTCCAAGCTCCCTCTCTCCTCTGCTCTTTCTCTTTGCCTACAAATGAGCTTTGGTGTTTAGCCCCTGAAGAAAAACTTGACTTTTTGCAGGTCCTCCCTGAATCATGGTGTTCTCTCTCCTGCCTTCTGGGGCTGTGTGAGCTCCTGCATGATTCCTGAATCCCTCCTCTTCTCTTCGCCATCATTGCCAGGATGCTGGTCCAAGCTATCGTTATTTCTCACCTGGACTCTTCTCCCCTATTTCAAAATACAAAACTGTGTTTGACCAACCACAAGTTAGTAGCTTCCTAAATGTTCTTAAACTCAGATCCTTATTGTCATTTGAAAGACCCAGCATGGGCTCCTGTCACTGGCCTTCCTCTCTCTACACTTTGCTCTGACTTCACTCATTGCCTAGAATGTTCTGCTCTCTGCCCCCATGCCCAGCCATTTCACTCTTGTTTCCCCTTGGGACCTGATCAGGTCTGCGCTCAAAGATCACATCCTCAGGGGTCCCTGAGATTGGGTTTCAGTGCTGGGCACCATGTTTTTTGCCATCAAAGCACTGACCCAGTTTGTGACAACACACTTACTTTGTGTTGTTATTTGATTAGTGCCTATGTCTCCCATGAGACCCTAGGATCCATGAGAACAAAGCCCATGTCACCTTGCTCACATTTATGTTTACAATGAATGGCACGAGTTCCAGCCCTTCTCAGGAACTCAGTAAATAGTCACTCTTGTCAAATGTTAACCTTCCAGAAAGAGAAAGCTAGACTCACTCCCCCCTCCCGCATCCCATTCCCTGCTTATCACAATGTGCCTTCCATTCACGCTGGTCTCCTGAAAGTCACCAGTGACTTCCTAGCAGTCAATGGAACCTGTTCTTTTAATCCTATCTGACTTTAAGATACCATTGAACTTGCTGCCCACGCTCCCACGCGCTCCCTTGCCTTCCACATCCTCCTGACTTCCGGGATAGATTTCTGCCTTCCTAATCTCTTTGGCCTCTTTCCACGGCTCCTCTCTGCTGGCTCCTTAAATGATGATTTCTCCTCAGGGTTCTGACCTTCTTACACTCAGCTTCCCATTCCACAGCAGGGATTTCTTAACCTTTGAATACCTCTAAGAAACTGACCGAAGTTACAGACATGCTCCATGCCAGCACGCCAGGTGGAAACTCACAGAAAATATTGCTCAGAATTTCCAGTGCTTATAGAGTCTTGAACTTCAATCACTGGACTCACCATGGACCCCAGCTAAGGACCCCACTCCAGGGCACCTGGGTGGCTCAGGGGGTTAAGCGTCTGCTTTCGGCTCAGGTCATGATCCCAGGGTCCTGAGATCGAGTCCTGCATCGGGCTCCTCTCTCTCACTCTCTGACATGAAATAAAATCTTTATAAAAAAGAAAAAGACCCCATTCCGCCTGCTCTCCCCGGGCACTGTCCCCCACCTCTAACTACCACCTTTGCTGCTAAATCTCTTTCCAGCTCTGACTTTTCTCAAGCCTGAGCCCTAATTCCAAAAGGCAATTTCCAGCTCTTCCTTGAGGGCCTACAAGTACCACCAACACAGATGCTCACTTATTTCCCAAAATCTGCCGTTTCTTCTTGCTTTCCCTGTCTCGAGCAGTTGCCTCCAGCTGGATATCTTTCTGGTTTTGCAGAATTCCTTTTCTTCATCTGCAGCCTCTCTATAAAGTCATCCAGCGTCCCAGGAAAAACTGAAAAGAGGACCAAAAAGAGAGAGAGAGAGAGAGAGAGAAACATTCATTTTCCCAATCCAGTTTTCAAATAGTTTTTCCAAATGCATTCAACCCCTTTCCTGAAAACCAACCAATTGCAGAACAAACTAATTAACAAATAAAACATAAAGAAAAGAACTATGAAGTCCTCCGAACACATCCCTCCTGCCCCACCAACACCACCAGGAATACAATAAATGCACTAAAGTACAAATGAAGAGCGTGTCCTCAGCATGAAATGGGGAGGGAAAGACAGGCTCGTACTTGGGCATCCGTCCACCCACAGCACCTCTGGAGGGCCCTGCTGGGAGAGCCAGCCACGCTAACATCCCATCCAGAATAACGTCCCGGCGGGCCTCCCCCCTCACCCCATATTTCATCAAACTAACACTGTAGCTCATTCCTTCAACCTGGCATGTGTCTCTGCTCTGTTTTGACTTTGCAAGTTCTTCCTCAAGGCCCGGGACAAATGACTCCTGTATGGGCGGTATGTCACCGTCCCCCCTCCCTCCTCTATCTCAAGCTGGGCTGCAGCTCTGCCTTTTCCACAAAGCCTTCCCCCACTCAATTATGTCAGCAAATTACCCGCACGCGTTACGGGTGAAGTGCTGTGTACCTCGTGAGGGCCAGAATGTACTAGAATGAGGGAGGAGGTACTCGGCAGAACAATTTCTGCGAAACAGTGCTAATGGCGAATAAAACGCGAGGCTGGACGACACAGGCATTGGGGAACAAACTGACCCGAAAAGGTAATCCCCTTTTCGGTCATGGCATCTCATCTGCACTCCCTTGTGAGTCAAGGGTTCTCGCCCTTGAATCTGCAGCCCCGGCCAGCTTGGAGGCTTTCTGAGGGCAGGCGTCTACTCTCTCTGTCTCTAGGGAAGCGTCGAGAGCTGACCTCTGAGCAGGGCACATGTATTCCAGAGAGCACAGGAAATGCAGCAAGAGGTCATCCTGTTTAAGACAGGAGCTCTTATAAAGTTGGCTCATTTCACACTGATTGTAATTGTAGCAGAGACTAATTTGCTACTAACCAAGTCTGGGGCGCCTGGGGGGCTCAGTGGGTTAGAGGTCATGATCTCAGGGTCCTGGGATCGAGCCCCGCATCAGGCTCTCTGCTCAGTGGGGAGCCTGCTTTCCCCTCTCTCTCTGCCTGCCTCTCTGCCTATTTGTGATCTCTGTCTGTCAAATAAGTAAATAAAATATTTTAAAAAAAATCTAACCAAGTCTCAAACTAAGTATAAGCTTTATTCTTCAAGACAGTGGTCACTCAGTGGTTTTTTTTTTTTTTTTTTAAGATTTTATTTATTTACTCATCAAAGAGAGAGAGCATGCACATACCAGGGAGAGTAGCAAGCAGAGGGGGAAGCAGGCTCCCCGCTTAGCAGAGAGGCCAAAGCAAGGCTCCATCCCAGGATCCTGGGATCACGACCTGAGCCAAAGGCAGATGCCCAACCGGCTGAGCCCCCCAGGCGCCCCTCATGCGGTTCAACGTCGAATGATGACTGGCCTTCTCGCAATCCTAAATTGAACCGAGGCTTCAGGATGATGTCCAAGATCTCAGGGTAGCAATGGAGAAATACAGTTTAGGAGAAATGAGTAACAGTATCTAAGCATCTAAACCCCACCTTCACTATCCCATCAAGGTGAGAGCCACGGCCAATGTCACGGCGTGGGGGGTGGGGGGTCAGGCTAAGCAGCTGCCGAGCTGTGTCCGCCAGGGTCTGCGTCCAGCTGTTATAGTAGGTGGTTTGCTCCCGCCTGTGAGTCACCCGCGAGGGGAGCTGCAGTTCCCCACCAGTACTGTAGGCGCTAAGATCCGGTCTTTGCTTTTAGACCGTGGGAGCAAAGACTAATAAGGAAAATACACCAGAACAGCTGGGAAACCAATTCCCTTCTGACTGCAGAAGAAATCGCTACTGCCAAGGCATTTTCTGCCCCCGAGACAGGGGAGGTCTTTGAAGGCTGTGTGCTTTTGTGTGCTTTATTTTTGGTCCCTCAAGTTCATTTCTTTTGCCTCCCCCCGCCCCCCCAACGGAGAGGTATCCTTCTCCGTCCCCTGCTTAAAACGATACTAAGCTTCAACTCTGTTTTGTAACATGAAGGATGGCAAACTTAGATCGTTGCAGGAGCAGGTAAAAAAAGAAAAAAAAAATCTCTTTAATGTACTTCTTTTATCCTTTCAAGCACTGCGTATTCAAAGACTTTGAGATTCCGGGTTCGGGCTATGAGAGCATTTGCTTGTTTGGGGGAGCGATTTTACCTCATCCGACCAAGACAATTTCATAACTTCATGAAGTCTTGGGGTCTGTACAATGCAATTTTTTAAAAGATGTATTTATTTATTTATTTATTTATTTATTTGAGAGAGAGACCTAGAGTGTGCACAGGAGGGAGAGAGGGAGAGGGAGGAATAGAATTTCTGCTGAGCGTTGGGGGAGGGGTGTCTCTCTGTCCCAGGACCCTGAGATCATGACCTGAGCCAAAGGCAGATGCTTAACCCGCTTAATCGACTTGAGCCACCCAGGCACCCTTAAGAGAATGCAAATTAACCACCCTTTCTCTTGGCTTCAAAAGCATGTGAACAGCTTCAACAAAAAACAATTAGTTCTCTTGAAAAACCACTCGGATTCCAGCAAAGACCCAAACAATCGGAGTAAACCCGCCCCTGGAAAAATGCATCCATTTTAGGAACTATGGTTTCTCATTCAACCCTTAGAATTAAAAGTGATTTTTTGACCAGGTGATACTTTTTAAAAGTTAACTCAGTGATAAATCCATCTTTCTGGATACAAATATCTAGCAACATAGCTTACTTTAAAAAAAATTATTTATTTATTTGAGAGAGAGTGAGTGGGAGGGAGAGGGAGAGAGAATCTTAGGCAGACTATGCCCGAGGGCCAAGCTCAATGCAGGGCTTGATCCCATGACCTCGAGATCATAACCTGAGTTGAAACTAAGGATCAGACCCTTAACTGACGGAGGCACCCACGCACCCCACAACATATTCTACTTTATTAACATTAATTTTCATGACATACACAGTCTTTTGGTTTCTTTTTTTTAAGATTTTATTTATTATTTGAGAGAGCGAGAGATTGAGGGAATGAATAGGATGAGGGGCAGAGGGAGAAGCAGGCTCCCCGCTGAGCAGAGAGCCCGATGCGGGGCTCGATCCCAGGACCCTGAGATCATGACCTGAGCTAAAGGCAGACGCCTCACTGACTGAGCCACCCAGGCACCCTCACAGTCTTTTAGTTTCAAGAATACTTCTTCTGACCTGATTCTTTCTGCTAAGTGTTAGCCATCAACAACAGGAATTGGGGCATCCTATGTAAAGAATACTATTCTCGGGAAGAGTGTATAAAACTCTCTAGTCGAGGAAAAGGGTACGAACTAGGGCACCTGGGTGGCTCAGTCGTTAAGCGTCTGCCTTCGGCTCAGCTCATGGTCCCAGGGTCCTGGGATCGAGCCCCACATCGGGCTCCTTGCTCAGCAGGAAGCCTGCTTCTCCCGTTATCATTCCCTCTGCTTGTGTTCCCTCTCTCGCTGTGTTTCTCGCTGTCAAATAAATAAACTCTTTAAAAAAAAAAAAAAAAAGGGTACGAACTAGTTATGCATAAACATAGTAATGAATAGTCAAAAGTTTGACTGCATCCATCCAATCTGATCGATTAGTAGCTTTTCAGCATCAGCCTGGCCCTTCAGCCTTCTTGGCCTGTAAGTGTGTTAAAGGGACCCCCAGGAGTTTATGCAAAGAGTAGTTCAAAGCTGCCCAAGGGAAAATGCAAAATGAATAAGAGCTCACTTATCCCAGAATCACTTACAGGACAACCTTGGCTAGTTGGAGCTCTGCTAGGAAAGGGAGAAGAAGGGAAAGGAAAAAGAAAAGGTATTTCAGCAGTCAGAACAGAAGGGACAAAGCGGATGCACTGAATATCACCTAGGGGAGGAGTGGACGCAAGGAAAAAAAGTGGGAAAGGTAGAATGAGCCAGCGCCATGGCAAAAGCTCCAACACACTCGAGAGTCCTTGCACACTTACCTGCCATGGTAATGGACTTGAAGAGCCTCCAGCACACAGTAGGCTTTCAGCAAGCACGCACAGTAGCTCTTCAGCAAGTACGATGGACTTATTCTCTGCTGACCCGAGACCTCGGTTCTTAGAGAAATTGTACTTAATGTGGTTTCGCCAGGCATGGCAAGAAGTAGAGTGACGTTTTACTTTTTTTTCCCAAAAAGCTTACTATAAAAATACATTTCTTGATATGATGAAGCAAACACCAGCCGTGGACAACAGTTCTGTTGGTTCTAAAACAGAATCCAGGTTGACATCCTTTCTAAGAGAAATGGAATCCTGGTGTGCCCCCCTCCCCGCCTCCCCCGGAGAGGGCCAGGTGTAGAATCCTGTACAAGAGGACAATGTTAGTCTCCTCTCTTAGGGGGCAATGTACGAGATTTCTATACTCCCGTGTCCAGATGAAAGACAATTGCCCTCTTAGATTCGTTAGCTTAGAACTCAAACACATGCTGGGGAACTAATAGGCGTCGCAAGTATGTGGAAGCTAAACTCATCCCCTGTCCCCCGAAACCCTCTCTACCAGCCACCTGCCCGTCCCCTTCCTGGCTGCTCCATCCGCTGGTTACCCAGGCCGGAGCCCTGGGCAGCATCCTGGACTCCCCAAATGTCCCTCCAGCTCCCTCCCTCACTTCCTGCAGGCTTTGGCTCAAATGCCTCCTCCCGGAAGCTTTCCTTACTAACCTACTAAAAACCGAAACATGCCCGCCACCTCACCCAGCATGCCCTATCCTCTTCTGTTACGAATTTTACTTCCTTTACTATCAGTCTCTCTCTCCTAGGATGTAAATCCCATGATGGCAAGGACCTATGGCAGTGTGGTTCGCTGCTGGGTCCCCTGCCCCCAGAAGGGTGCCTGGCACAGAGTAGGGGATCAACAACTGAATGAATGAGTATAATCATAGGAAAGTTTACAGTGTATCTCTGGCTAGGGGGCACTATCCTTTCTAGTGAAATGATCATATAACAATTCCTACGTGAGGCGCACGGACAGAGGAAGCATCGAGAACAGAGAAGTCCAGGAAGCATGTCCCAAGGATGCTCAGTCCAGTATAGGGGCTCAGGAAAGGACCACCCCCAAAGAAGAGACATTAAAAGTGAGACCCGAGCGACAGTACTTGGCCAGGCAAAAGGAAAAGAGAATATTTCAGGCAGAGGGAAGGGCAGAACTAGATCTGGGGTTGAGAGGACAGACAGACAGACAGACAAAGCCAGAAGAGAAGGATACTGAGAAATAGCCCTGGGTGTCAGTTGCGATATGATCAGATGGGCATCTATCGAACGATTGCTCTGTGCCGTGAGAAGTGAGTTGAAGGGAGGCAGGAAGGGATGCAGGGAGTCACGTTGGGAGGCGAGAGTGGACAGGGGCTTGTGCAAGGCTAGTGGTCATGGGAAGTGTGTCCTAGGAGTGAAGGGTGGGTTCCCATAAAACCATTAGCCTTATTCAGGTAGGCTGCTTCCCTCAAACCTCCGTGATTCGAAATCATCCAACAACCTCAACCAACAGAAAGGCTGGAGTTGTAGACGAGCAAGATGTAAACAACAACAATAACAACAATTTTGTTACTACAATTTCACCGATTATTTTAGAAATGTTGCAAGGTAGTGGATTGTTACTATTTTTCAGGAATTATCGAAACAAAACATTTCAGAGCATGTGCCAGATTATAAAGGTGCCCTTAACAAGGAACAAAAAAGGCTTGTTAAGGACACCGCTGAAGAGGAGACCGCCTGAAAGGGTTTTGACCTCATTTTACAAATGAGGACAATGACACGCAGAGCTGGTCAGTCGCTGCCCCCAGCTGAGAAGTGATCACACACTTAGCGAGTCGCAGTGGTAACCTAGTGATAACATAGCTAGTCAGCCGTAGTTAAACCTCGCCTTTTAGCCCCCGAACCTGGTTTCAATCCACTGACTTCCCCATACAGCAGAAGCGTCTAGCAGAATCCTTTGACGCAGGACCCTGTCAGATGGAGGACATGTGACATGTGACATGTGACGCAGGACCCTGCCTCATTCAGGACCTGGTTCTCGAGTAAGACTCCCACTTATCTACTCAGTGTCCCCGTGTACACAATGTCGGGCTCTGTGGACACAGCGATGAATAAGGCCAGGTCCTGACTTGATCAGGCTCACAGTCTTATAAATGGACAATGATGACACTACCCAAAAAATGCTACTGAACAAAAAGTATGGAGCATCGGGGGCACTTGTCGGGGGCGTGGACCCGGATCTGGGGAGGAGGAGGGCCAGGGAAAACTTCCTGGAGGAATTGTCATTGATATTACCCAAGGAACGGGGTGCCTGGCTGTTTTAGTTGGTAGAGCATGGGATTCTTGAGCTCAGGATCATGAGTTCGAGTTCCCCATGAGGTTTGGAGGTTACTTGAATAAATAAATATTAAATCACCCAAGGAAAACTCTCTCCAACGACCATCGAAACCTCGCTCCAGACTGAATTCTCATCGTGGACACCCCTCCCTGCCTGGCTCATGTTTTCCATCCAAAATAATCATGTTTAGTGTTCTCAGAAGGAGCTTGAGCGTTTAAGGAATGTGCAGGATCTCCTCTGATTCCCACCGCTGTCCTGGGGAAGCCGGCCACGTGGGTGTTAGAATTCCCATTTTGCAAATGGAAGAAGCGGGGACTCAAGAGTTTCCGTGAAATGGTGCCGTTTCACACAACTGATAAGGGGGGAGCTAAGCCTGGAGCCCCAGAGTTAGACTTCCGGTCTGTAGCCCTTTCTGCCAAATCACAAATTTCTCGTTTAGTTTACATTCCAACCCCTCTGCTTTCTCTTCTCCCGACAGGTTTCTTCTTCGACCCATGACTTCCCTGCATGAGCTGTCCATGGACAGGGAGCCCAGGAGCTGGCTGGGGGGACATTTCCAGAGTAACGGCCAACAAATGAAAGACCTCGCGCTAGATTCATGAAGAACTTTCCAGCATGTCTTTTGATGATAATTTTGCAGGGAAGGGAGAGATAAAGGATGACAGGAATGAACAGTGCAATTTACTCCCTTTTATCAGACCCGGAACGAAATGTACTCCTAAATTCCAGGAGTATGTGTTGGTTTTATTTAACCAATTAGTCACAGGTTAAATGTGATGAAGCAACTTTTTGAAAAAATGGCGCAAGAAGGAATCCACACGCAGACGCTGGTCTTCAGAGAAATAGGAATGAATTTACCCCGAACAGTGAATAGTAAGAAAACAAAACTACCTGAAATTTAAGAGGAAGGGTCAAGGTCACTTTTTTTTTTCATTTTTTTTCAAGGTCACTTTTAATAGAGAGCTAATCTCTCAATAAATGTGAAGGAAATCAAGGGCCTTGAACCAGGATTTGCAGAGTTAACCACTGCCATGGGTGTCTCTTGGCACCAGGCCCTGCAGGGTCTGTCACCGTGGCTGTCACTGTGCATAACCTCAGGGAATCAGGGATGCCCTCTCAGCTTCACTGGACGAATTCTGTTCACTTTCCTATGCTAGAAAGTTCTGGAATTCATTTTCTATGAGTCTGAGACTGCAGCCAGATCTAATGCACTTTTTCTCTTGAACAAAGGAGCAGCCATTCCCAAAGCCCAGTCCAACCTGAAAGACCAGATTTCCTAATGAGAAGTCAGCCCAGAAGCCTGTCCCAGCACCCTCCTGCCATGTTTAACCCCTTCCTTCCCTCCTATAGAGCCTCAGAATTTTACTTTCAAATATGATGGTTATTTTATATATACATGTATATATATATATATTCTTCATGTTAACTACTTTTTCACTATAAATTTGCATCAACATTCTTTTATTTTTTTAAGATTTTATTTATTTATTTGACACAGAGAGCGAGAAATTGCAAGTGGGCAGAGACACAGGCAGAGAGAGAAGAGGAAGCAGGCTCCCTGCTGAGCAGAGAGCCCGATGTGGGGCTCGATCCCAGGACCCTGAGATCATGACCTGAGCTGAAGGCAGAGGCTTTAACCCACTGAGTGACCCAGGCGCCCCTTGACATTCCTTTGTATATACATAATCATTCCAAACAGTACCTAACAAGAAAACTGTACGAGGAAATAAATACTACCACCAATCATCACAAAGTTATGTATCAATCTTTCTAATTCATATACCTTTTTGGATAAAAAAGGAATGAAAGTAAGACTTCTGATCATTTTTCAAACAATGTCACCAAGGGTTCTTGAGTTGGTCCACAAACAATATATGCCAGATGTCTCTTAAATTATCTAAAGTCTATTATTAATTAAACTCTACATAGTCTCATTCCAGGCTGAGTTTCTTTGATTCCAATTGTTGGTATTCCTGTTGTCTTTTTTATTTATTTTTTATTTTTAAAAGATTATTTGTTTATTTATTTATTTGACAGAGAGGGGTCACAAGCAGACAGAGTGGGAGAGGGAGAAGATGGGTTCCTGCCAAGCAGAAGCCCGACTCAGGGCTCGATCCCAGGATCTGGGGATCATGACCTGAGCCGAAGGCAGATGCTTAACCGACTGAGCCACCCAGACGCCCCTCCTGTTGTCCTTTTTAAAAGTCAGTTATTGGATTCTGGAGTTTAAAGTCTTTGATATTCTTCTTCATCATACTTAATACACGCAATGGCAATATTAGCAGGCTTTTTGTTCTCTTGCATTTAATTTCTGAAGATATAAAGAAACTTAGTGGATATGAAAAGTTTTGATTATCAAAAATCCTATGATCAGAAAAATAGCGGACTCTGACTCAAAAATCTTTTATTAAAAAGAGGGGCACCTGCATGGCTCAGTTGGTTAAGCCCCTCGACTCTTGATTTCAGCTGAGGTCATGATCTCAGGGAGAGATGGAGCTCGATTCCACGACCCCTGCATGGGGTTCCGTGCTCCACTTGGAGTCGGCTTGAGATTCCTCCTCTTCCCACACCACCCCCGCTTAGGCACACGTATGCTTGCTCTTGCCCTCTCTAAAATAAATAAATAAATCTTAAAAAATAAATAAATAAAGGAGAGCAAATGAGGGTGAAGATTTCCTCTCCTACGTGAGCAAGGCGCCTTCTTCACTTGTCTTTTCTTTCCTTTGGTTTAGGAAGGTAGGAAAGATTAAAAAAACAAGATAAATACTCAGTGATAGCGAAAGTGTGGAGGCAGTGGACCTTTCCAAGCACTGTTGGTAGGAGTGTAACTGAATGAAACCTGTTTGGAAGGTAAGCTGGCAATTAATATCCAAAGACTTAATTGTTTCCTTTGATTCAATCATTTTACTTTGATCAACTTGTTCTAAGGAAATAATTAGAGGTGCACAGGAGTTTCGGGGTAAGTCAAGGATGTACATTTCAGCATCATTTGTAATGGTGAAAAATGGAGTCACCCATGGCAGACTGAGGAACCACACGGCCGCTCCCTGATTCACATGGTCAAGGAACAAACACCAGATGTGTTTACTTCCTACTCACACTTCTGCTCTGTGGTTAAGGTAACTCTAGAGGAGGCACTTAATCTACCCACTTGATTCTTCAGAAACCCAGTAAATGAGCTGAGTAAATTGCAGATAAGTTACCAAACAGCCAAGGCTCTGACTAAGATCACTAAAATCCAAGAACTGCAGTAACCTTCTCAGCCCGGGAATAACAACACTCCTTTATTTTAAAGGATTTTCCTTTTTCTAAGAATCCTAACAACCAAGAGCGATTTGTTGCAATGGATTTTTAACATGATCCGATCAGCTCTCTTACAAACAAACACAACAACAAAAATAAAATGTTTTTAAAGTATTTTCTGAAATAAAATCGATGCAATTCACAGGACAGCTTCTTCATGGAATGAGTGGAGAACTCCTTGTCCCAGCACTTCACATACATTAATTCGCTAAATCTCCACTACAGTCCCAAGAAGTAGGGGCTGTCATTATCCCCATTTCACAGACGAGTACACTGAAGTACAGAGAGCTTAAGTAATTTGCCCACACAACCCAGCTAGGAATCGCAAAATCAGCATCCAAAGCTAGCTGGTCAGCATTCAGAGGTCAAGGTCTCAACCACCATGCACACTGGTATTAAAATGCAATAATTAGATTAAAATGTAATAATTAAAACGTATAGAATCCAGATTAATATTGGAAATGCATTGGGATTTTTGTAAAATAGAAGCACAGGAGAGCGGGAAGAGATTGTCAGGAGGCTTGCTGAGACGGTGATGAAACCAAAACCTTCACTGAGCCCGAGGATGGGAGACAGGCTGGTAAAGAACATTCTGGATCAAAGGGCAGACCTAGGAGTCACTAACTTGTCCCTGAGGCTAGAATACCAGGGATGATGAAGGCAAGGTGGACAAGGATTATGAAGCAAGGTTACTGGGCTTCATCTTGTCTTTCTTTTTTTAAAAAATTATTTATTCACTTATTTATGCATCAGCTTGACAAGTATTTGTTTTTGTTTTAAAGATTTTATTTATTTGACAGCGAGAGACACAGTGAGAGAGGGAACACAAGCTGGGGCAGAGGGAGAGGGAGAAGCAGGCTCCCTACAGGGCAGGGAGTCAGATGCGGGGCTCGATCCCAGGACCCTGGGCTCATGACCGGAGCCGAAGGCAGACGCTTAAGTGACTGAGCCACCCAGGCACCCCGTCATCTTGTCTTTGTCTTCTTTGTCTCCATGTTCTACTTTGTTTTTTTCCTCCTCTTCTTTTTCTCCTCCTCCTCCTCCTCCTTCTTCCTGTGAGAAATGAAGGATTCTCCACGGTAGAGTGATATGATCAGGTACATATTTTCGAAAGAGCCACCACTATGACAGCAGGGCAAAAGTCAGATTGGAGAACGGAAGATCCTGGGGTCAAGGAAGACCAATTCAAGAACAAGAGGTAGAGTAGCTTCGGGGCAGCTGGATGGGAGAGGAAGGCGCAGATTAAGAGCTTCATTTAGCAGATGGAATTCAGGCTTTGATCACCAATTAGATGGGAGGGATTGAAGGAACAGCAATGCGACAGAGATATTGGCTAAGGAAAACTTACTTAAGCCCATACCCCTAGATTTTAGAGGAACCACGCTCGGTAGATGACTTTTCAGCAGACCACTTGAGTTCTGAAAGGGAATTTACTTTCTTCCTCCTATCTCCCATCTGTGTGTTAGCCTCCTGAATCACCATTATTCCGTTCTCCCTTTAAATGACTGGATCGCCTCAAAATAAACAAGATATAAACAGAGTAAGTTTCTCAGCCGCCTTCCCATAATCCAATTCCCTTTGAATTTGTTGGGGGCCAACGAACTCACACTGAAGACACTTTCTAGTAACTTTGTTTTTGAAAACATAAAAATCATTTTTAAAGTATAGATCCAGAGGCGCCTGGGTAGCTCAGTCATTAAGCATCTGCCTTTGGCTCAGGTCATGATCCCAAGGTCCTGGGATCAAGCCCCACATCAGGCTCCCCGCTCAGGTGGAAAGTCTGCTTCTCCCTCTCCCACTCCCCCTGCCTGTGTTCTCACTGTCTCTTTCTCTGTCAAATAAATAAATTAAATCTTTAAAAAAAAAAAAGTTAAGTATACACCCAGACTCTGCTTTAGAAATTCAAATACCATAAAAATTTCCACTTAAAAAGAAAATCTCCACTTTACCTTGTTCAAACTTTACCCCGAAAATAGTTCCATTTTCTAAAATAACATCTAAAGGAATACAGTTATAAACCTATGTCCTGGAGAATAATTAGATAACCAGGCTGGATATCCCAGCCCACGGTAAATGTACCCTTGTCTTGTCTACAAGTTCAGTCTAACTCAGGAGAACAAGTAGTTGAAACCATTTTCAGAGACTGATTAAATTATGAGCCTAGAATTATCCATTTAAATTAAATAATAAAAGCTTTCAAAAAAGACACACTAGGAAACAGTCCTCCCCCAAAGAACCAGAAAGAAGCATCTGAAAAGCCCATAGTGGACATGGTCCAGATGATACACCACAGAGGCATTAAGCCACTCTGCTGTCCCCAAAGACAGGACGCAGAAAGCTGCTTGCCCCCACCTCTGCGGCTGGGATGCTCAATGACACCGAATTCGACCCCAGAAAGAAGGCTTTGTCTCTCTTCTCCCAGGAGTTGCGAAGGTAAAGCTGGAATTGTCATTTGCTGGCCAGCCTAGACGGAGCATAGCTTCTGCACCACCCTCCGAAGTAAAAGCAAAGTATATAAAGGAAAAACTTTCATGGAAATATTAGAACATTGCGATAATGACCAAACAAGCTCTTCAGGACAAATGATACTTAAAGTACATTTGAAGTGTTTTCTAAACCCAGTAACATTCCCTCCTAGCAATAAATGCTGTCACTAAGTAATAATGGGAATAAGAAAAGTACACAGGCTCTGAAGTCAGACAGACCACCACTGCTTCGAAGCTGTGTGACCTCATGCAAGTTACTCAACCTCTCTGATACCTCATTTCCTTCGTCTGCAAAATGGTGGTAAGGAAATCTGCTTTCACAAGATGGCATAGAGATTAAATGAAATAATACATGTAAATAAACACAGCCTCAAGCACAGTGCCTGGTATATGACAGACTCCCGTGGGGGGTTATTACAATAGCACGCCTAAAGCTTCTTCCGTGACTTCGTATTTCTAAAAAAATAAGTCATGAGAGATCGTTTTCCCTTTTGGCTCCAAGTGAGGCAAAGTCAGCCCTTCTCCTCCTGCCTGCCCAGCCCGCCTCATCTCCTGATTTGAATCATGGCAAAAACAAAACACCTGCGTTCTTTTACCATGTGTGGCAGGCATCTTGCTAAGCGCAGTGGTGGATTCGACAGAAAAGAAGGGACAGGCTGTGCCCTCCTAGGTCTGGCAACATGAGCAAGGAGGTGAGACCTCCACAGATGAAACCACCAGAATCAAGTTTTTAAAAAAATCAGATCTGGGGCGCCTGGGTGGCTCAGTGGGTTAAAGCCTCTGACTTCGGCTCAGGTCATGATCTCAGGGTCCTGGGATCGAGCCCTGCATCGGGCTCTCTGCTCAGCAGGGATCCTGCTTCTCCCTCTCTCTCTGCCTGCCTCTCTGCCTATTTGTAATCTCTCTCCCTCTGTCAAATAAATAAATAAAATATTTAAAAAAAAAAATCAGATCCGGTGCCAGATGACATGACACACACTGACTTGCCACGGTGAGTCACAAGTGGGGTTCTCGAACTCTCTGTGGTGGAGAACCGTTTTTGTTTCCATTTCCAGTCCATCGTGAACCGACAAGGGGTCCTATTGCCCACGCCTGTGACACAGCTCATGCTGCCTCCAGCTCACCCTCTAAGTCTGACGGCACCCGGAGGAGAACATGCCTTGTCACCAAGACTAACTCACGGACCACATCCTTAGACGTTGTGGTAATGCCAAAGTGCCCAAAGTCTCTCCATTTCCCTACTCGACTTGTTGCAGACCCGTAACAGTTTTCGAAATAGTTTTGAACTAGTAAATCTGTGGACTGCTTTCTGAGTCATCCTGAGCCGGACCTAATGGGGTAGGGTTTCCATTTTTCCAGGAGCATCCCAGAAGGAGCAGGGAAGGACAGAAGCAGCGAGCGTCCAGAAGCTAGAATAAGCCCTCACGTGCTTGGGATAAATATTTTTATCACAACTTGGAACGAATCAATAGACTTTGGGTCGAGGTCTAAAAAGGAGTATCAAGAACTTCTATATCTTACGATGCAAGGGAATAGTTCATTCAGGAAGGGTCCCAAAAGCAATATAAAGGAGAGAACCTCCATGAAAGTATGCTAAAACCATCACCTAATTGGCTTATCAGCTATTGAGGAACAGAATTCAGAAGTGCACTTTTTAGTAAGAACAGTCAACATCTCCTGCTCGAGCACACATCTCAGGAGTCCTCTTAGGCATCAAAGGGAAGGAGACGGGAATGAGTCCAAAGCTTGGGTCAGGCTCTGCCTTTCAAGCTAATGAGCTCAGACCCTCAAGCCACGCTACCAGGCTTCAAATCCTGGCTCCTTCATTTACTAGCTGTGCAATCTTGGGCCACTGGCTTGATCTCTCTTAGCTTCAGCTTCCTCAACCAAGTGGGAACAACAATTGTGCCTCCCTCAAAGGGTTGTCTTGAGAACTGAATGAGGTCAGAGGTATAGTAAACCCCTTAGAACAGTGCCTCGATGGGCCACCTGGGTGGCTCAGTGGGTTAAGCATCCAACTCTTGGTTTCTGCTCAGGTTGATGATCTCAAGGTCATGGATGGAGCCCCACGTCAGGCTCCACATTCAGCGGGGAGTCTGCTTGAGGTTCTCTCTCCCTCTCCCCCTGCTCCTCCTGCTCATGCTCTCTCCCTTAAATAAACAAATAAATCTTCAAAAAATAATAATAAAAAAGAACAGTGCCTCTCACACTGCTAGGGCCAGCTGCTGTTATCACACATTTCTCCTCCAGCAGGTTCATCCTCAAGTCCAATGTAGAGATATTTAAGAAATCGTGGTCCGATATCCTTTAACACGGATGATGAAGCCCTGATATTCCAAAGTCCTTGGTCTAAGCAGAACACGTGGAAAGTGCTCCTTTCTTGGCCCCCTTTCTCAGTTAGTCGCTACTCATACCCTTCAAAGCCCAGTTCAAATGCCACATCCTCAAGTAAGCTGTATTAATTAGGGGCTGCTTGTAGCAGAAACCCATCTTCTGTGCAGAAACCCATCTTCTGTGGCTTTAATCCAATAAGGGCTCATCGTTAGCACCTCACAAGGAGTCAGAGTCACCCTGGGGCAGGTGCAGCTGGTCCCAGATAGCATCAGTACCCCAGGCTCCTATAAAGGAGCAAGTACCCCCCTATCCAGGAGGAAGGACCCCCCCATCAAGGAGGAAGCGGAAGGAAGCACTGAGCGGGAAGAGGTGGGGCATATACCACAAAACCATACTCAGCGGCACCATCCCGTCCACTCCCACCACATTAGTAATCAACGCCATGTCAGGCGGCCATCTCTAATTTCAAGGGAAGTGCAGAAACGGATACTTCACCAATTCAAACAAAATCAGAATTCTGTTCCTAACAAAAAGAAGAATGTCGAATGGAGAAGCAACGAGCAAAGCTTTCCCTGTTCCCTGAGACTAACTCAGGTCCTAAAAGATACTTTCATACTCCTTCTTTGTGTCACTTACACGTAAACCGTAATTCAATAATTTCTTATAAAAATAATGTTTGGTATCTTCTTCATACCAGAACATAAGCTTTGGAAGGCAAAAACCATGTTTCTCCTTCCCAGTTTATCCCAGGACCCCCAGAGCCTAACCCAATGCCTCATAACCAGTAAGCACATAAATATATGTGCAATTGGTAGACAAACCACTTAATAAAAGCTCATTGATAGAGTTACTTACTCTAGACAATTAGCTTCACTTTTTTCTTATTTAAACTCAGACTAGAAATATTTTTATGCCTTATAAGGTTAATGTTATGAAGAATATGTGAAAAGAAAATCAAGAAACACTGGGAAAATATGTTGGGTAAAAACTTCATATGTGTGGCAAGAAAAGAAACAGACCCTTAGAATTCATAAGGGATATGCTTTAAGGTTATGGGAATAGAAAATTGTCACACAGGAGAATGCCCAGAATATAACTGTATTATTTGGTGATAAATACGGGAGGTGGGGACATATTTAGATATGGCTGCCTTTTCTCTTTCTTCTCCTCTTCCTCTCCTCCCAGGAAAAGAGAAATGAGAATGTGTTCTCTTCAATAAATGGAATTAAACAACTCAGCAGAACTCATTTACCAAAAGAAGTTCATCTCCATTCACTCACTCAACCAAACAAACCAATGCTTGTGGGAACGTACACCATCTTGGATCCTAGGAGAACAACACTTACCAAACGAACACCGTCTTGACCTACACAGCATTTCTGTGCCAGTTGGGGCAGTGGGGCAAGACAATAAAGAAATAAATAGATTTACTGCTGGTGATAAACGCTATGAGATGCTTTGGCAATAGAATAATGAGAGAGAAGTGATATTTAAGCCACCACCCAAGAATGAGAAGACAACTCTTAGAATAGCCAGGAAGAAACATGAGGTCACCAGAACATGGTGGGAAAGGGGAGAGCGGCTCAATACAGTTTCTTTCTCTAATCGCCTCTCCTATTGCTCTCTTTCACTCACTGGCCAACCCTACTGTTAACTGACCGTGCCAACCACCCTCTTGCCTCAGGCCTTTTGCACATACTATCATCCTTTGCTCCACTTAAACATTCCCATGTATCTCCTTATTCACTCTGATTCGGATCTCTGCCCAATTAAAGGATAGGGAAATGGATGAGGCTAGAACCAGATTCATTCTCACATTAATTCAATGCACGTTGGTTGAACTACTGTGTGCCGGGTACTGTTCTAGGCCCTGGGGTATCTGGTTAGATGCAAGGTGAATCTCTTGCTCTTGCAGGTCCTACAATGGACTTGGGGAAATGGACAAACAGAATATGTCAGACAGTGACCCCTGTAAGGGAATGGGAGTTTCCATTTGAGAGAGGAAGGTCAGAAGAGGCCTATTTGAAGTTTTGAGCAGAGAGCTGAACGATCTAAGTAAGCCATGAGAAGACTAGGGCAAAGATACAACAAAGGCAAAGGTCCTAAGGCAGAAACTATCTCCAAAAACCACAAGAAGAGATCTCAACAAGGCTGTTAAAAAATGATGTGAAAGCTATATTAAAATCTTGTGTCCCCCTCAAAAGATATGTTGAAGTCCCAGCCCCCAGGACCTCACAATGTGATCTTATTCGGGGAAAGAGTCTTGCAGGGTCTTGCTGCATACATTTACATACTGAATCCAATATGACTGATGTCTCTACGAGAAGGTCATCTCCAGATGGGGCAGAGATTGGAGAGATGCAGCTTTGTGTCCAGGAATGCTGAGAGTGGGTGGCCACCACCAGCAGCATGAGGAGGCAAGGAAGGATTCTCCTTAGGGTCTCAGAAGGGGCATGGCCTTGCTGACACCTTGATTTTGGACTTCTGGCCTCCAAAGCTGGGTGACAAGAGATTTCTGTTGTTCCAAGCCTCCCAGGTTGTCGTACCTTTGATGGCAGACCTGGGAAACAAATACAGATGCCTTTTAGACTTCCAGGTTCAGGAGTTGAAGGGAGAATTTGGGGCCGAAGACATAAATTAGGAGACATAATTATAACATGATGAGCAAAGAGGCTAGACTTCACTCTACAGCCAAATCCAACAATCTGCCATCCACAGGAACAAGCAGATGCCAGCCCTTGGGAGAACAAGATGACCTACATTCTAAGACACCCGTAGAAATTTAAGGAAGCAGAGCAAATCGCCATAGTGTTGGATTAAATCAATGCCACAGCCATGGCAGATAGAATCCCCTGTAATGGTAGACCATTAAATAATGAAACCACAACACACAATTCATGATCCAATAAATATAATAAAAATGTCTTAAATGGGGAAACGCAGCCAATACGCAGACGCGTATGTCCTGGTAACTGGTGGCCTCAACAATTACCAAAGTCACAGAATTAAGTATCGATGAACAAACAAGGACGTAGCCCAGGACCGTGTCCAGTCAGTACAATGGAATTAGCAGATAGAAATGGAGAACAGGAAGGAGAATGATAAACTTCCTTGGCGAGTATACCGTTCTCTCCAATAAGAAGCCATCAAATTTTAAAGCAGACATTGGTCACATTCGTAGATCCAAACCACAATATGAAGAAAAAACGGACACAAGGAAAAGGCACCTCAAAGTCATTCAGACTTCAGAGAGCGCGAAACAACATGGAGGATGGGATAAAATTCAGAACGTGGCCGACCATTCTCCTCACGGTGATCAATAAAATATGATACCTCAATGGGTAAAATGCTGTCTTAAATTAAAAATCACGTCCTTTGGGTTCTAGGGTGTGAGAAAAGACTGCCTGGGAAGGGTGTCACCCGTCTGAGTCTGATTGCCAGGGTCATCTTGGCAGACCACCCGCCCATCCCCCCACGCTGGGAGCTCAGGCCCCACCCAGAGGGAGCAGGCTGGGCTTTTCATGGAGAAGCCATTGCCCCCACTTACAGAATATCTACGACATTTTCTTTTGTCTTTCTCACAAGTCCCTTCAAGATGCCCATTTTTAAAGAAATCTCATTGCCTCTAAACTCCAGGTCCAAATTTTTCTTCCAGCAGCCTGATAATCCAATTAAAAACTGTGTAGAATCCATTTTTAACAAACGAGGATCCTCAGACTCAAGAAGTGGGTGTCTGGCAACAGCAGGGATTTCCTGCCTCTCTTGTTGGATGAAATCTCTAGTTATGACATTGTTATGTCACCAAGACACGGAGCTTGCCAGACCTCATCTTAGACATTTATGTGGGTTTTCCCGAATTCCCTTCAGCAATTTAAATCCTAGATGTTATTGCCAGCTACCAGGAAAATTAAATAGGGAATATTCAGGAAATATAAAGTGACTAACAGTTAGCATTGCACAATTCTTTCTCATGGGCATTTTCCATGGCTGGGAAGCAAACTCAAGGGGAGAGTGGAACACAGTAAAATGTTCACAGACATCCTGAGGTCCAGAGTCTACAGACATATGGAGAAATTTCTGGTCCTGTTCCTGGAAGGACTGAATGTTTCCACAGTAAACCTCTCTGCCTGGGGCTTGTTCGAGTGTATCTTAGCAGTCATGATTAAATAGAGTCGGAATTGGGTATGAGCAAAAGTCAAGATTTAAATCTAATGGACACACAGTCAGCCCTCTCTCCTAAGGGTAAGGAAATCCTAATCACCTGAAGTCACGAACTGTCATTAGAAATACATTTAGATCTTCCCGTTCAAACATAACATCCCACAATCATTTGAGATTGTATTGCTACACCTTCTCGAAAAACAGGAAATCTAAACAGTAAGTGCTGGGGCGCCTGGGTGGCTCAGTGGTTTAAGCCTCTGCCTTCGGCTCAGGTCATGATCTCAGGGTCCTGGGATCGAGCCCCACATCGGGCTCTCTGCTCAGCGGGGAAGCCTGCTTCCCCCTTTTCCCCTGCCTGCCTTTCTGCCTACTTGTGATCTCTCTCTCTCTCTGTCAAATAAATAAATAAAATCTTAAAAAAAAAAAAAAAGCATAAAAATAAAATTTAAAAAAATAGTAAGTGCTAACTTGTTACCTAAACAAAGACTAGAGACCATGTTCAGAGATCAGCAAATGTGGACCTTGCTCCCCAGTGTGACGACAGGGCCCAGGAAGGGAGTGCAATTCTTACAGCAGCAAAGAACATGAATGCTGTCAGCTAAGGGCATTCTCACGTGTATAAGACGGAACAACAAAGGCCAGAAAACAGCCAGGTGCCTGCTTGACATGGACTAAAAAGATACATTCCAAAAAATTGAACATAGCGCTTTTTGGCCAGGATCCCTTATATCTGGAATCCTCTGTTTTCCAGCATAATAGGAATCAAATCCTTCATTGAAAAACTTTACTTTTAAAACAGGCTTTCTTGAAACGCTGAAAAAACAAAATTAAATTAAAAAAATAAAACGGGCTTGTTTTATCTTGGACTTTTCTGTGGTGGTTGAGTTTAGTTGTGAATGTCAGTGTTCATGTCTGAGTGCACCAAACACAGGGAAGTCGTGAAAGGTGAGTAAGTCTGTCCTCTCGCTCACTTTCTCTCCTCCTGCCCCTACATGTGCCCTTCCATAGATGGAACAATAGAACTTTAAAAGCATCCTTGTTATTTTCGCAAATCGCGTTTATCTAAAGTAGAGGTCAGCGCCTTATATCCTAGAACAAGGAAACACTTACCTCTCGGTATCATTGTATCTATATATTTCTAATTTCCTTAAAAGAGACGACATTTATCTACAATCTATTTTTGTGTGTTCAGTCCAAAATAACTAGTGTGTGCTTTCTCTGTCCCCATCCTGTAGCTACCAAAAACAGCGGGTAAGGGTTACTCAGAATCTATAAAATCCTGCTTCTGTGAAATGTTCTTTGTATCTACTGGCCCCATCTCACAAACTCATAAACTGTCTAAGCCCGTGCTCCTCCAGAATACACATCAGAGCCAGATGGAAATTCCACTGACCAAATTAAAACACACTAATTGGGCATCAAATTTCTTCCGAAAATGTTCCTTCCCAGCATCGTAGATGAGGTATCGTGTGGGTGTCGGATGTACAACTAAGAGGAAATTCACTCTTTCTGTACAAATAAATCATTCAAATTCACTTTACTGAACTTTCTCATTGGCTCCTGGAAATGATCAAATGGAGGATGTGGGGAATTTAACTGCTCAAGTATTCAAAAGGTTTATTCAGTGAATGGACCTAAGAAGAGTGGAAACAAGACAGCTAAATCATTTTTTAGATAAGACATGTTCCTTTGCAAAAACAGTTCTAGAAGATCAAAGGCTACGTCTAGGATACAGACATATAGATGTTCTTGGCTTCATGTGGATGCATGTAAAAATCTCTGCTGTTTAAATACGCTTATCTATAAATGGTTCAAATAAAAATTATATAGAGAGAAACAGGAAGAAAAGAATAAGATAAATGTAATGAAATGTTAACTTATGAGGACTCTGGGTGGAAGTATCTGAGAATTCTTTATACTTCTCTTGAAACTTTTCCGTAAATCTGAAACTATATCAAGGTAAAAAAAAAAAAATTAAGGCAAAGAATTGCCATAAACCGCCACAACAAAAAGAAATATCTACTAAGCAGGGAAAATATTTGCAACATATGTGATGGACAGTGAATTAATTCCTTCATATATAAGTCATAAGAATAAGGCAATACAGCAATAGAAAAGATAAAGAAATAAATAAATCACAAAAGAATTATAAGGGCCAATGAACATGTACGTACGTGTGTATATATATGTGCATACAAAAACACACATATATTCTCAATTTCAGTATCAAAAAAGAAATGTACATTTTCCTAAAATAAAATTCTAGTAAATTGACCCTCAAAAAAAATAAAGAAAAAAACCCTAAAACTAATCAAAAAATCCAAAGTTGGACAGTATATCATTAAATGAGCACTTTACTGATAGTGGGTGTCCCAGCTGGTCCTATAATCTGATTATAATTTGCGAATCAACAAACTTTTTAAAGATGTTCAATCCCTTTGAGTCAGTATTTCCCTTACTTGATAGCATTTATCCTGAGGAAATAAGCAGAGAAGTAGAAAAATTACATGCAAGGCAGTTGATCATAACATTATTTGTAATAATATTATGTAAAAAGCTTAACAATTGGAACTGGTCAGGTGTGAATCACGCTATATCCGTATGATGGATTACTAAGTAGCTGTGAGACTATCATACCATGAGAGAGTGCTTATTGACAGTGGGAAATGTTAACCATATATACACTGTTAGGAGTAGTTATCTTTGGGTCATGTCCTTACTGGGCTGGCAATAGCCTTAGACACCAAAGGAAGAGATTCCACGTGCGTTGGAGGACATAAGCCCAGTGGTGATTGTATTTCTGAGGGAATGCAATGGCAGCAATAGGCAACTGATAAGCCTAAGGATCCACCTCTGGAAAGTGACATGGACTTTACAAGAAAATACCGAGTTTTCCCAACTTAAAAAAAGGTTATGTATTCATTCATTTTGCAAATATTTAAGTACCCACTATACTCAAAATATTATGCTAGGTGCTCTACAAGGAAAGGAGAGAAGTCTACCAAGTTAGATGAGGGAATCTCTCTGTCCTCCGTGAGCTTACAATCTAACAGCGGTGCTCAAAACAATTTTACAAATAACTGCAATATAAAGCGGAACACTGGAGGAGGGAAGGGATGTGTCCAGTTGAGATGACAACAGAGAAGACAGCATCTGAGATGAAATGGAGTCATCTTTCAACCAGTTGTTATTGCCCTGGGGAACAACGGGAATGAAACATGTAAGGATAGTGCAGGGAACAGCACGAACATGGAGGAGAGGTGATAATCAGAAGGATTACTTAAGAAAGAAATTTAAGAATTCATATAATATAGAAAATATATTATATTTATATTTTAATATAATTAATATAATTATATTATAATTTAATATAACATAATATATATAATTTAATATAATATTTTAATTTTTAATAATTTTAAATTTTAATGATTTTAATGATTTAATTTTAATTTTTATTTAATTTTAATTTATTTTTAATAAAATTTAATTTTAATTTTAATTTTATTAATTTAATTTAATTTTAATTTTAATTAAAATAAATTTTAATAAAAATTTAATTTTAATTAAAATATATTAGAATTAATATAAATTAAATATAAATATATTAAAATAATATATTTACTAAAATATATTTATTATATAATTAATAAGTATAAATTTAAGAAATATAAAAATATTTAAGAAAATATTCTAATTTGGCTGAAAGCATGAAAGTAGGGTCAGCTAAGAACTGGAAAAGATAGGCTAAAGACAAAGATCAAAAAGCCTTAAACACTCATCTGAGAAGTCTGATCTTATTATGTTAGTCAAATGTGGTTCTTAAAGGTCTCTGAGCAGTTTGACAATCTGAGAAAATTTGTACTGACAAGATGAATCTGACTTTCACTGTGGGAGCAAGGTAGGCTAGCTATCCAGAGAAACTCCTCTCAGGGCACAGCAACTCAGCTGCAAGCAAAATATTTCAAAACATCTTTATAAATTCATGACTGGACTGGCAAAATAGTAGGTGAAATCCTCAGTGATCTGACATAGGAAAAAGCATGACTCCAAATGGATAAAAAAAAAGGATGAAGTTTCATCTGCCAACTCCTGATGGCCAGGAGCAGGTCAGCAAACTACAGCCCATGGGCCACTCTAGCTAGCCACCTACTTTTGTAAATAAAGTTTTATTGGCACATGGTAACATCCATTCATTTATATACTGTCAATGGCTGATTTCAAGCTATAATGGCAGACACGAGTAGTTGCAACAGAGACCAAATGGCCTGCAAAGGCTGAAATATTTATATAGAAAGAATTTTCTGACTCCTGGCCTTGAGTTTTGAAGGTTGAGTCTGTGGGGATTTGGGAGACAAAGCCAGGTATCTACATAGAGTGGGCTGCCATAGAAAAGACAACAAAAAGTTGGGACCCTAATAGGTGACACTTCCAATAGATGGATTAGGAAAATGTTTGTTCTGAAGAGAGAGATGGAGAGGATACTTACTCGCCTATCTTAGCTGTGGTGGAAAGGAAAAAATTTTCCCTGAAAATTTCTTTACCATTAGCCCATCCTCATACATGTCAGAACCCACAATATCTGTGTGGGGGTCCAAAAAAACCTTTAGCCCAAAATTCAGTTTACCCAAGTAATCCTGGCTTAGGAGTGCCTCTTGGTGTTCAACATAAACAAAGACCAATCTTTGAATTCCCACAGATGAAGTTCCAAAAAATATAAGCTTCAAATCAAAAAGCACAAGATGCATGAATAAACAAGTTAAGTAAAAGCAAAACAAAGCAGAAAAAAACAAACATCAGGATGAGACCCACAAAATAGATATTAGAATTATTAGATACCAATATAAAATATTACGTTTACTATAATATGGTATTTACTATAAGAAATAAAAGAAAATATCACCAAAGAAAAGAGATTATCAACAATGACCAGCCATATTTAAGATCGACCAAATAAAACATTGAAAAATTATAAATATAATAATTGATATTATAAAGTCAACTAATGTTAAAGTAACAGATACAGATAGAAAGTAATAACAAACTGGAAGATAGATTTGAAAAAATTACACAGACTCCAACACAGAGAGACAAAAATAGAAAGTACAAAAGAGTTAAGAGACACAAAGGACAAAGGAAGAAAGGCTCATCTAATTAAAGTTATAGAAGGTGAAAAAAGAATAGGGAATATACAATAGAGGTAACAGAAATAATACCCAACAATTTTCTAGAACTAATTTTCTAGAACAGCCATCCTCAGATACAAATGAAAGAACTTCCACAGACCAATTATAAGTAAACTGCAATGCACCAACAAAAAGAAAGGCTTTAGGGGCGCCTGGGTGGCTCAGTCTGTTAAACATCTGCCTTTGGCTCAGGTCATGATCTCAGGATCCTGGGGTTGAGCCCTGCTCAGTGGGGAGTCTGCTTCTCCTCCTCCCTTTCCCACTGCCCCACCCCCCTGCCCATTTGTGTGCGCGCACTCTCTGTCTCTCTCTCAGATAAATAAAATCTTTAAAAATAAAAAGAAAGCCTTTAAAAATAGAAAGAAAAGATAATACCTATAAGAATGGACAGTTAGACAGACAACTAATTTTTCATCAGTAATGATAATATTAGAAGACAGAGGGATAATACTTGCAAAGTTCTGGGATAAAAACTGACAATTTAGAGTTGTACATACCTGAAATCATCTTCCAAGAAGGAGGATGAAAAAAAGACATTTTCAAGCAGACAAAAGCTAACAGAATTTTCAAACAATATATCAATCCTAAAAGAACTTTCAAAAGAAACATATTTTAGGAAGATAGAAAAGTAACCCTAAAAATAATATCTGAAAGACAAGAAGGAGTCATGAACAAAAAAGATAGACGGTCAGGTCTAAGTTGACTCTTGAACAATACAGGGGTTGTTCTGTGTATAACTTTTGACTCCCCCAAAACTTAACTACTAATAGCCTACTATTGACTGGAAGCCATACTGATAATGTAAATAGTTGATTAGCAAATGTTTTGTATGTTATACATATTATATCCTGTATTCTTACAATAAAGAAAGCTAGAGAAAAGAAAATGCTATTAAGAAAATCATAAGGAAGAGGGGTGCCTGGGTGGCTCAGTTGGTTAAGCACCCAGCTTTTGGTTTTGGTTCAGGTCATGATCCTAGGGGCGTGCGATTGAGCTCTAAATTGGACTCGCACTCAGCAAGGATTCTGCTTGTCTTTCTCCCTCTGTTCCTTTTCCCACTCACACACTCTCTCTCAAATAGATAAATAAAATCTTTTTTAAAAAGAAAGAAAAGTCATAAGGAAGAGAAAATATATTTGCAGTACCATATTTACAAAAAAAATCATATATAAGTGGACCTGTGCACTTATATTTCCAAATCTATGTTGTTCAAGGGTCGGTTGTATTAACTATATAAATAATATATGAGAATATCTATTATATATAATAATAATAATAATTTCCAATTAGTGATGCTAAAGAGAGATTTTAATTCTAGATAAGAAAATAAAAATTGGGGGGCGCCTGGGTGGCTCAGTCGTTAAGCGTCTGCCTTCGGCCCAGGTCAGATCCCAGGGGCCTGGGATCGAGCCCTGCATTGGGCTCTCTGCTCTGCAGGAAGCCTGCTTCTCCTGCTACCATTCCCTCTGTTTATGTTCCCTCTCTCGCTGTGTTTCTCTCTGTCAAATAAATAAAATTAAAAAAAAAAAAAAAAGAAAAAAGAAAAGAAAAATTGGGAGGCAGTGACATGGTAACATGTTTTTAATGTGTTCCTTGAATTTTTCAGGAGGATAAACCTTTAGACTTTACTATGTTAAGTATGCATTTCATAATTTCTAGATAACCACTAAAAAAGAGAACTAAAGAATATAATTTCTAAATTGGGGCATAAGATGAGAAAAAAATGTAACTACCAAAAAAACAAGAAAGAAGAAAAAAGAAACTCCTTAGAGTGAGACAAACAGAAGGTACAGAATTACATGATAAAAATAAATGATGATTATCAGTAAATATACTAGTAGTCACAATAGATATAAGTGAACTAAACTCTCCAGTTAGAAGACAATTCAAAAACAAAACAAAACGAAGCAAAACAAATCTAGCTCTGTGCTTTTTATAAGACACACCGAAAACTTAAGGAAACTCAAAGATTAAAAAGGAGATTTTGGGAAAAAAATTCACCAAAGTAAAAAACTAAAAGAAAGCCAGTGTGACTATACCAACACCAAACAAAGCAAACTTTAAAGCAAAAGTTATCACTAGTAGAGGCTCATTATATATTAAGAGAATGTTCAATTTACCAGACAGGTTTAACAATTCTAAACTTATATGCACCTAATAACATAGCCTCAAAATGTCTAAGTAAAAATGTCAACAAAATTACCGGAATATAGTGAGGGAGAATAGACCAACAGCCAGAGAGAACAAAAGGAAGCTACTATAATGAGCTACCCAAATCCCCCTTGAGGGTTGAAACTCTTACCTCTGGGATTAGAACCCATATGATCTCTAGATCATATGAGAGAACCCATAGAACTCTATGATCGCTGCCAGAAAATAGCCCTTAGCTATCAACCCTCTTCAGAGGGTCTCGGCTGGAACAAAAAAACAAAAACAAAAAACTGCTTTGCCCAACATTACTCTTTCTCTCAAGGGCAACCCACATCCAATGACTGGCCACTGGAGGTGGAAGGAATAAAGACACAGCTCCCTTTCCCAAGTTGGGACAACTCTGGAGAGCCAGTCCAGCTCTAAATGTTTCCATAGGATCAGCTAAATTCTACCTTGGGCCTGCATCATAGCTCAATCTCCCCTTCTGCCCAAATCTCGTACTTCCTCCTCCCTTCCATTGATTCCAAAATCACACTCTAAGAAATTATTCTCCATCCCAAAGCCTGCTTCCCAAGGAAACCAATCTGCACCAAATACCCCAGGGGGAAGCACTGGTAAGAAACTAAAAGTGTGGAATTAAAAGTCAGGAAAGAAGATAGGGCTACAAGTAGATTTTTGGCGCAATTCATGGAGAGGTGGTAATAAAAGTTTAGGGATTGAATGAGATGGCGAAGTTAGAAACAAATAAAGGGGGCTCCAGAGGATGCCCAGAGCGAAGCATCCGAGGAAGACAAGACTAGAAGGCTGAGGGGGCTCAAGAGGGACGCCAAAAGTGTGTGACACTAGAGTGTCCTCAAGGTCCGAGAAGAGAAAACGTCAAGGTATTTGTAAGTTACAGTGTTAAATGTTTATCCTGGTGACAAGAAAGTTGTTGTTGTGGACACTCCGTGTACACCAAGAATATCCATTTCCCTTTTCTTCGGGTCCCTTGTCCAGTTTGACTGGAGGAGATCACCACCTCCTCTGCCTTTAGCTCGTGTGCTTCTACCCCACGGTTCCCAGGGTGGGCTCAGCTCAGACTTGCCCAATCAGAACACTCATTCCTTGCCCCTCCATTTGCACTAATGAGAATCAGGCCCAGGGTTTTTGTTCGAACCATTAAATAAGCTTTTTTTTTTTTTTTAATTAAGCAACCCGGAGTTTGCTGGCGGCCATCTTGCCTCAGGGCTGCTGGCAGCCATCCCGTCGCCGGAGAACCTCCAGATGAAGTCCCTGCAAAACAGGACAAAGCCAAAAGCGAGAGAAAGCCTTGATGGGGGTGACATTGAGCCCCCGAATAAAGCAGTTCATGCACCCACACCCCCTTAGACTTGTCCATGACTGAAGCACTGACCTCTTTTTTTTTTTTTTAATGATTTTGAAATTTTTTTTTGTCACTAGCACAGTAAAAAAAAAAGTCCTGAAAATAAAAGTCCTGACACCATGACAACAGATATTCAATTTCATATTCCACTTTTTTACATCAAGTGATGGAAGAATCTGTGGGGCTTGCAAATAACTGCCCAGGGGCGCCTGGGGGGCTCAGTGGGTTAAAGCCTCTGCCTTGGGTTCAGGTCATGATCTCAGGGTCCTGGGATCGAGCCCCCCATCAGGCTCTCTGCTCAGCGGGGAGCCTGCTTCCCCCTCTCTCTGCCTGCCTCTCTGCCTACTTGTGATCTCTCTCTCTCTGTGTCAAATAAATAAATAAAATCTTAAAAAAAAAAAAAAGGAAAGTAGCTGCCTCAGTTTAAACCCACAGTGACCAGCTTTGTAACCTTGGGCGTATTACTTCATCTCTGTCGTAAACTGGGTATAGTAACAGCATGGACTTCACAGGGTTGTGTGAAGGTTTAATTAACTCATATAGGTACAGCCCTAGAACAGAGCCCACTTCCTAGTAAAGGCTATAAAAGTGTTCATTGTTATTAGTTATTATTCCTAATTACAAATCTGCATAAGCATCATTTTAATAGCTGAATAGACAGTCGATATTTTATATGCCCATCGCCCTACTAATAGGCCGATTTTTCACTATTATGAATGACACTGCATCAAACAATTTTGGGTGGAAAGCTTTATTTATGATTATTTCCTTAGTGTAGAGCTAGTGAAAATACAGGTTCAAAGAGTCTGTCTGAGTCTCACAGTCTTTGAAGGGGGCAGAATCTTACAGTCTTGTTATGAAGACTTTTTTGCATTTTTATATCACTTAAGCTCCCTGTGTGCTTGTCTATAATCCCCACCACCTGCCATTCTCTGAACGTTTCTCTGGCTCACTGCTCAGTACCTAGCACGATTGGCACATAGTAGAAGTTCACTAAATATTAATTGGTGAATGAATGAATGAATGAATGAATGAATGAAGGTAGAACCCCAAGAAGCGTTGGCATTCGCCGAGTTCTCACAATGCTACTGCACCTCATCACTGGGTACATCCCCTTGTCCTTGCATTGCAGAGAAAATGGTAAAGCCCGTTCATATTTAAAAGTTTCTCCAGGGATTTTAAGTTTATGTACAAACTAAATATGTTTTTCAAAAGGACACATGTTGGGGCGCCTGGGTGGCTCAGTTGGTTAAGCATCTGCCTTCGGCTCAGGTCATGATCTTGGGGTCCTGGAATCAAGCCCCATGTCAGGCTCTCTACTCATTGGGGAGTCTGCTTCTCCCACTCCCTCTGCCCCTCCCCCTGCTCTCTAATAAATAAAATCTTGGAAAAAAAAAGGACACATGCCTATGGATGTTCATGAGTACGGGTTTATAAGAAGATGCTCATAGATTAGCGGCAACTCTTTACCTTCCCTTCAGATATACTGAGATTCTTCCTGCCCCTTGTGTATCTCCCTAGGGATTTCTGGTGCCTGAAATTTCACTATGACAGCTCTTCCTCTTTGACTTAAGATTTTAAGGCCCCTTAAGTGGAAATACTGCAGATCAAGTAAGACATTTTATCTCATAAATCCTTTATGCTCCTGGAATTTAACAAGATAACCTCCCAGACAAATTAAATCCATGTACACTAATAAGCATTCGAGAATTTTGGAATCTTACAAAGAAAGGTGTTCAAAAACCCCTCAACGAGTATATGACCAGCAATCACGATGAGAATATAGCAATAATGATAAAAACAGGTACCGTTATCGAATCCTGACTGGGGTCAGGCTATGTTCTAAACACTTTCCCACGTACAGTCTCGTTTCTCTGGCCCAGGACCCTATGGAGTAGGAGCCACTGTTATCACTGTCTTACAAAAGGGAAGTGCTTGAATCACTCAGCTGGTGAGAAAGTTAGGATGTAAGCCCAGAACCTGGGTGCTCCTTCACGGCACCGGATTTCTTATTCTCATTCTACCCAGAACAAAAGAAAATATCTGTCGCTGAGGGATCGATCTGGTAAGATAACAGCAAATTATTTCAGAACTAAATCCAAAGAAGCAACCCCTCAAATTTTTCTTTTTTTGATGAACAGTTTTGCTCTCCATATATGTCGTGTATGCTGAGCGATGATGCGCTTGTGTCTATATCAACATGCCTCATCTGTGTTGGTGGCAGTGTAGAAGAGAAATAGATTTCTGAAATCTCTTAATGAAGGGTTTATGTTAATATTTTTAATAAATTTATAAATTTATTAATTTATTTATCTGGCAAGGGACTAGAGCGCCGCCTACTGGCCAGCTAATAGGAAATACAGCATTTACTCAGAGGGAAACATGATGTTAAATTTTGAAGTTAAATCAGATTCCCTTTAAAGGAAACCTGAAAAACACTTGCCTTGCAAAAATCCACATATTCAATTAATGCACCTATTGGACACTGAAAAGTTTCTAATAGTTCTAAGTTCCGGAAATGGACTAGAACTGGAAATACAATAATCACTAAAATAGCATCAAAAGTTTCTTAAGGGAGAATGAGGTCAATAAAAAGTAATTCAATTTAAAAATCAGCAACTATACAAATTTCCTCTCTAAAACTCATACCAAGAAAAAGGTAGTCTATAGGCTGAGGGTACTGTTCATTACAGTTCATATGTTTTTTTTCTTTTCTTTTCTTTTTTTCTTTAAGGGAAAAATCTAGGAAGGGAGAGGAGTATCCCTACCCACAAGGGAAAAATGGAAGTTGTAAAGAAATCTTTTTCTGTGTGATTTTTCAAATGGCTGCTGCAGTTGGAAGCCACATGGAGACTTCCTTGGGCTGTGGTGCCCTTCACGAATGAATCTCAGCTCTTACCAGCATGGACGTTTTGCAGTAATATACAAAGGATATTGCATTTGTAAATATATATCGGTGCCTGGATGTCTCCAAATCATAAAGTGACCTACTAACAAATAACCTCTAAGAAATGCAGTCTTTCACCGTTGTGTATTTTTTATTGCACACTTAGCTATAAATTAGTTAAAAAAAAAGAAAACTGCATAGTCATTTATATCATGAATAGACAAAAATAAATGCTCTAGAACTAAGAGGGCGATTCAGAAAGGGTCTCACTTAAAAGTATTTCTTTATAAACAACAAAGAAACACAAAACCACCTATAATCAAGAATAAACACCAAAATGTGTATCCCCCGCTGCAGGATTCAATAATATTCTAACATAAATTTGGAAAGCTTTGTAAGGCCCCTGTTCAGCCTGTTCCTGCTCACACAATGACTTGTGGTCTTGCTAATGGGAGGAAAATGAACAATGTCTTTAGAAAAGTAGTGTGTGTGATTCTATGTTTTCTGAGCCAGAACCTCTCCTTGTTCTTACTCCAAGGACAGCTTCTTCTTACACTGAAAAACGGGCAAGTGCAAAGCGACAATTTGGGTCACTGTGTTTGAAGTCGAACATTTTAGATGTTTAGTTTTTTTTTTAATTAAAAAACAATCAGCTAATATAAATTCCGTGGGAAGTACATCAAAATTAAATGGACTGTGAGAGAAGTAAAAAAAAATTGTCTGACTTCAACCTTCTCTCTTATTGGAGACAATTTGAAACAAATTAGGTTCAGTATAAAGAGAATATTTTTACCCTAAACCTCTAGTCTAGTGTTCTAATCTGTTAAAAGTCAATGAATGATCACTTGATGAACACAGTATACTAATACTATTTCAGGCTGCTTAGCATTTTCCTTGTAAACTCTTCCCAAAATATTCTACAATATCACTGACCATGTTATTATAAAATAACAGTAACAGACTATAAGATAAAAGACCTGTGGGGTGTAAATCTCTGCGTGTAATTCAGCCACAGGTGAGAGAGCTGTATTACATGAACCTAACTGTAAGAAAAATTCAGTAAGCTATCAACTCTCACTGTTTTTTTCCCCAAAATGAATAAACCAAGATGTTGACTTTGCTGGTTTAAAACAGATCGGAAGAAAAAAATGGATTAATTCTATATTACTCGTGTGATTTTATGATTTTTGGTAATTTACCAAAAGAGCACACCAGACAGTTCACAACCATATAGCGAGTATCCTGTTGATCTTCTCTCTCTAAAGAAGGGGTGTGTTTGGTGGTTGCTCTGGTAATTATCACTGGCAATGAATAGGGGAATGTAAAAGCATGCCAATAAGGCCAAAGCACAAATTACAACTGTATTGTAGTGGCTTGAAATAGCGTAACGAGGGTTCCTTTTGGATGAAACTTGAGCTCATCTAGGTCCCCATTCAGTAAATGCTGCACTGTGAGGTCTGAAAAGATGTTCCCTGGCAAATTCTCAGGCTAGTCCTTTTGGTACACTGATAGCAGCATATGGGTAAGTCTTAAACATAAATGAGGGCAAACAACCTGGATAGATTTTTCCATGAATCAAAAAACCGAATTTGGTTAAGAAAACCCGCAAGGAGTTGTGACTAATTTCCATCATCCTAAAATAATACTAAACGAAGGGCACTAAGAACGTAAGTTAATAGATGAAATAACTGAATTGTTGATAAGTAGCACAGGCATGAAAATGACCTGAGAGCCCCTGTAGGCCTGAAGGAGCCCCATCAGAAAGACCAGAAAGAAGAGTAGAGCTCTCTGCTAAACATTTATCTTGCAACTGAGAGAGGGCAAAGGAATCCTTCAGATGTGTGTGTGTGTGTGTGTGTGTGTGTGTGTGTGTGTGTGTGTGAAGGCATCGAATTCAAATTTAGGCCTTTGAATTAAATTTAAAAGAATGTAAGTAAACAATGGGGGAGAAAAGGCAAATCATTTCATGGAGTGCGTAAGTTAATAGTTAACCTGAAAATGAGGTCAGAATCTCATTCCATATGTTAAACTACCCCAATTAGGTAGTGCTGAATGTGTAACTCTCAGGCACAACCGCTGAAACCAAGAAGGGGGCTCTGCAAGACGAAGGAGGTCAGCCGGAGGTCTGTGGCCTCTACTTAATAGAGAGTACCATTCAGGGGACTGTTCTAGTTAAAACTGGAGGGTTTCTGTCTGTTTGCTTTTTTTCTTACTTTAGTTACTCTTGGTTTGTTATCATTTGTATTATTTATTTTACGGTTAAACTGTAAGCCCAGGTTGCATCACCGTCGTGGGGAGAAGCCTCCTCCCGCAGGCTTTCCAGCGTTTTGTCCTTGGGCATCACTGGCTGCCCCGATGCCCAGAGATGCTGAGAGCGGCGTGGGTCTAATAAGTAAACACCGGATTGGAGACTGAAGGCGAGGCCAGGTTGGGGTTGCGGGTGTTCCTTATGGAAGCCAATAGGGTGCCCTGGGCAGGGCAACTGCCACCAGAGACTGGCCTTGATTTTCAGGCATGTGGTCAGAGAGGCGGCTGGGCAGACCTCCGTTCGTGAAAGGCCCTCAGCAGGGTGGCCTCACTGCCCCTCCCGGCCTCACCCTGCCCTATCCTGTCCCACTCTGTGCAACTCTGTCCCTCGATGTCCCCTGTTGTCCCACAGTGTCCGTCAATGCCCCACTCTGTCCACGCTGTCCCCCCACGCCTCGGCCCGCAGGCCTCCCGGCGCGCGGCCCTCCTGCTCCCAGAGCTCCACTGGCCCTGGCCCGGGCGTCCTCCGCCACCCCCGCGGAGGCGACGGCCCGCGGACCCGGCTGCACCCGCCAAACCCCGCCGGGGCCAGGAAACCACCGGCAACCCCGCGCGACGCTCGGCGCCCCCTTTAGCTGGCGGAACGCAGCGTCAGGATTCTGGGGGCTCAGCAGCTGCTGCTCGGCTCGGGCAGAGCTGAGGCGCGGGGGCCGTCGCGGCCCAAAAAACGGCGCCCTCGGAGACAAAGGCGGCATCCCCGCGGGGCCGCGCGACGCCGGCGGACCCCACGCCAGCGCCGGGGCCGCGGCATCGCCCCTTTAAGCGGCGCGCGGCCGGGATTGGCTGAGCGGGGGAGGTGGGGCGCCGAGCGTCGGCGTCACTGCCCCGCCACTCGCATAAATTGCGGCGTCGGCTGCCGCGCCGACGGCGGCCGAGTGCGAGCGGGGAGCGCCAACGGGGAGCGGCGGCCGGCGAGTGGCGAGGCGCCTGCGCGGTGTCCGGGCCCCTGAGCCCGTGGCGCTGAGCCAGCCGGGACGGACATGCGCGGGAGGGCGCCGTGGGGCAGCCGCGGCTCCGCGGGGGTAAGGGGCCTGCGGGCCGGGGGTGGGGTGGGGTGGGGTGGGGTGGGGTGGGGTGGGGTGGGGAGGGCGGCGCCGCCCCGCGCCCCCGCCCCTGCCGGGCCCCTGCGCCGGGCTGCGGGCGCCTCCCGACGCTGGGCGGCTCCCCGGGGCGCGGAGAGGGTTCCCGCGACGCGGAGTCTCCCGAGGCGGGCGGACGGACG